>JAVYIG010001201.1:0-369894 GCA_035222895.1 Strongylocentrotus droebachiensis
CTCCTAATTAGCTCCTGAATTTCAAAATCGGAGGTAAAAATAACAAAATAATAGCAAATTTCTTACAACGATGGAGCTGGGGTAGAAGTCCACATGTATCGTGCGAATGGCCGTTCTGCATTACAATGGCGCTGACCTCTGACTTGTGTTAGAGCTGTTTCCGTTGAATGTGCTGTTTATAGATGAAATGCATGCAGTGCGACACTGGTTGTGATGTGGGATGGTAAATGTTAGCGTGCGGTATACCAGTTGAGATCGCACGTCATGGCGATCTCAACCACACGCTATTATGTCGTTACTTTTACCTCCGATTTTGAAATTCAGGAGCTAATTAGGAGTAAAAGTCCCACAAAATTCATCAAGGCCACTGTCCAATATTGGTCGGGTGCGGGGAAAGTGTGATTTGGGACACATTTTAGGTGTTGTTTACATGCCTCTCCGTGGGCTCCCATTGGAGCCGTTTAAGGCTCTCTGGAATACAATATCATAAAAAACATTTTCTACAAAGACTGAAGAACGTCCTATGGCTATGGTAGTATGGACTGTGCGGTAGAAATCCTTACAGACACGCGTAAGATACTCAATTGTTCAGATTCGGGTAGCGGGACCGCTGATTACATCGCTAAAATATCATATTTAAGGATATATTTTCCATTGCAAATGTGGTCCTTCAGTGACTCTGGCATATCATAGTATGTGTGGGATTAGACCAAATTTTCTGTCTCTTTCATTCGTTAAGCCTCTTATTTGGGTAGGGTCGGCTCTTTCTTTAGAGACAGAAAACGGACTATACGCATTCACTTTCAAACACCAAGGCCATTTACGGCCATATCTTTATGCCCCGAAAACTCCCCCAAATATCATTTGCCGGCGTAAAGGCTGCAGTATTTGGGGAAGAGAAAATATCAAAAAGTCTGGGTGCGGCCTATACGCCACAAGAGTAAAATATTGCAAGTCAAAACCATGAAAACAGCACAAATTTGTACATATGGGACTACAATGAATGGTACTGGACATTTCTAGAATAACTGTCTAGAATAAAAACATGTCTTACCAACAATTTTGTGTTATATTGTTGACATGAAGGGCAAAATTTTGTAAATCTCGTAAATAAACTTCATAACTTTAATTTAATACCAGACAAAAACTACTGGTACATGTAGATCTAGATCTAAGTTTGTGCCATCGCTAAAGCAACCCTTGCTGCCCGCGCGCGCCCAGCTGGCTATGTCGCAATACACGACTGTGACTGCGGCCAGAGAGGGCAGTATTTTTTAAATATTAGATTTTTTTTTATTTCTACGAAATGTCAAAATCAGGGGTGCGGCTTATATGGCGCTGCGGCCTTAACGCCGGCAAATACGGTATGCGAAACACTAACCATGGATCATGCACTACCACATCTTCCAATCATGACTTTTCATCCCAACTTCTCAATTGGAGTATAGACTGTTATATCCAGTCATTTTTACTGAAATATCTTTTTTAAAATTCTCATACATGATTTACTGCCAAGCTCGACACTCGTGTCTAGTGCTGTGAGAAGAAGGGACTATGTGTGAGACTACGCTACTTATGTTTGGCGCGTGATATGATCGGAGCTCATACTTTACATATTGTGTCACAATTACCTCTATTCTTGGCTTGAAAATGAAGTCACTTTTCACAGTTTTCCCTCTCATTTGGAGATGACTGTAGCTATGGGGGTCAAACCAACGCAAAATTGACATAAAAATTGTCCTCTATATCTTAACATCCATTTCGTAAAAATCAGTTTTTAAAAAGATATCATCGTTTTTGTTAATATTTTATAGTTCTTGGAAGTGACATTTTTCTGACATCTGACATGTTAATTGCTATCAAAAGTTCTTTGACTGAAAATAAAAGCCTTATTGCAATGACGACCTTCGTCATTGCCTTGTTTTTGTTCACATTCTGCCCCATTAATATACTTATCCTTATCGTCCGGAAATCCCATTCGTTTTGCACGTAGTGCTTGTTATTCCTAGTTAGGTACTTTCCTCATGTCCATTTCCTTTCAAATTTCATAGGCATAGTCTCTAGCATCTCATCAAGGTCACCTACTTTTTCGATTTTCGAAATCACTCATGCATAACCATCCAGGCGCCATTTTGTCTGTTTCTGGTCCATTTTAAGCCCTTTCTTTCTTCCTTCCTATCTCCACTATCCTAGATCCTACAAATTCTAACAAATTCCTCTAGATAGTCTGAGGGATGTTCTTTAATCTGCGATGTATAACTTGCCCTTCAAAATGCCATCTTCGTACTCAAAATTCAAATCTAAAACCGTCTCCGTCAACAATCTCTCAAATTCTTGAAAAATTGACCCCTAAATAATCTAAAACTGCCATAACTTTCTCATATAAATTCCGTTTTGTATTTAAATCACACAGTATCTTTATCTCATAATTGCACATAGCCATGCCAAATTTCACGCTCCAATGTCTTTGCAAAACATAAATAGCGCCCTCTAAAGTTCTGGGAATTGGCTTTCTTTCTGTGGCCGTATCTCCATCATGGCTTGGCAAACCCGTACCCTTTTTTGGATTTAGATACTTGAAGATATGCCCTTTCCAGCCATATACAAAATTATATACCCTAACACTGACCGACTTTGCGAAAAATGCCCTCCAAATTCGCCATTTTCAAGAAAATTGAGAAATAACTTCAAATTGCTCTAAATTAGCGATCTTTATACCTACATCAATGAAACTTGGCAGACATATGTACCCATATACGTGACAACTGTCCGCCAAGTTTGGTAAAATTCGAATATGTCAGCGCAAAGTTATCGTCAAAAATTATGAATTTACTATACATTACGTAATAGCAAGTTTAATGCGTGCAATACATTGCACAAAGATAACAATGGTGTCAAACTGACCGCAATGAAGTGCCCTTTCGAATGATACCAAGTATAGTATATGTTCACACAGAAAATTGTGAATAAATCGCATTTGAACAAAGGTCACTACACAAATTCCGCTGAGTTTCCGCCCGAATCGTAACAGGTATCGGCTATGACGTCATTTTTTCAGACTGCTTTTCGCCCCCTAAACGTCCTTTTTTTTCCTTGAAAATTTGCAGTGACATGCCGAGTTCTAATACGCAGGGCACCTCATGGCCGGATTTTTAAAATTGGTCAATGGGGCCATTTAAGACGCCATTTTGTCCTATAAATCTATTTTACATCACGTGTTTCGATAGGATTATCATAGAAAAAAAGAGATTGGTTTACAATAACAACCATGAAATTTTCTTTCTAATGATACCAAATACGGCCCATAAAGAGACATAAAGAGAGAGAGAAAAAGCAATTTAACTCCGGTCATAATACAGATCCTGTACGTTTTCCGCTCATGCATTACACGCATTGTCTATGGGGCATATCGGGTTCACGCTTTTGACCCGCAGAACGATCTTTATTGCAATGACGAACATCCACCAAATCCCCTTGGTTTTTGCACGCAGTGCTTGCAAGCCCTTTCTAGGTTCTTTCCCCTATCCCAATTTCTTTCAAACTTCGTAGGCATAGCCACTACCATCCCATCAAGGTCACTGTTGAGGCCTTTCTTTCGCCCTACCTATCTCCAATATCACAGAAGCTACAGACTTCGTACAAATTGCTCTTGATAGTCCGAGAGAAGCTCTTTCGTTTGGCACGTAGAAACACAGCATCATTGCACGCACATCGTTGTGACACGATTGCATTTCTAGTTTTAAAGTACATTTGTTTATGGACATGTAGAAGGAAATGTGTTATTATACTATATACCTATTATTATAGTATACCTATTTTACTGTGATTATTAAGACACTTTAAAATGATTCATATTATATTTATTTTTGGGAACCTACAAAAACAAGCTAGCTTTCCAGTAGATTCCTGTTTCATTTCATAATTTTGAACTTATTTTGTTAAAAAGAAGGTTGAGTTCTGGGAAGAGGTAAAAAATAATTTGAGAGCGTTATTATTGTTGTTATGCAAGTTTTGAAGAACATCGGATAAAAGACGTTCCGTGAAAAGCATGACTCTTCAAATGCCTTAATATTCTAAATATGGCATGTAACATATTAAGAATCGGAACAGATTTTTACGCCACATGTTTGTGTAGTCCCATATATGTGTACAGTGCTTGTAACTTTACCAAGACTGGGCCAAATTTCTTATCATTTTGATGATTCCAGAATCTTGAGGTACACACCAATACCGGTACTTATATGCTACAATGTAGATGATCAACCTTTTCTTATCCTTTCCACAACGTTTCTTTCACAATGCAATCGCATGACCAGAACTCAACTTTATCCTTAACTATGTTTTTTATTGTGCAAACAATTGATGTATGAAACGGAATAAATTTGAATCAATCAATCAATCAATCAAGGGCAATGCTAATCAATGTTCCAAACTACAATACATTGTACACTGCACATGTATGGCTTACCGGTACTGCAAATCATCGGCTCATAGCATCAGGTCCAAGCATGGTCCCATTACCCGGCCTTTTGTGAAAACATGTACACTGTACCCCTTTATTCATGAAATGCCGGGGTAATTTTTGTGAACTAAACCCCTCTCATCTACAAGTGGTCTGGTCCAATTTACCTGACACTTTGTGAAAACCCTACAGCAAATCTACTAAAGGTCACTTCACCTTCCGCTTTTGTTTCATGGAAAGCTGTGTAAATGCGACCACCCGATGATTAGAAATAAGGCCATGTACATGTACATGTAGAGATAATATGCAGTTCCAGTTTTAAATATGTACATGTGAATACAAAATAAACTTGAACTGATCTCTGTCAATAAAGACCGCTCAAGGAAAAACAGGTAGTCTTAAATCCCCACTGCACTACTTATAGCTACACTGTACTTGCGCCCTCTATAGGCCTATAGCAAACAATGCCTAATTGGTGACCATTGGTCCCCCATGATCCTCTTTTTCTTAAGTTTAATTGAGAGCTGATTTGATAAGATATCCACCTGTCCGTGACATGCAGAGGGTCTAATCCCTCCTTAAAAACTTATTAATTATGACTGAATATATTAAGATGTACATATGTATTAAGTGCTTCTTTAAACATCTTCAAAGAAAAGACAGGAAAAGAATGAAACTCTGTTTTTTAATTTTTAAAATAAACCATTTTGTTGTGTTTATTTTCTTGGTTACCGGTAGTTAAAGTATGAAACATTGAAAGAAATGGAGATGATGCTTGTGTGATTTTATTTCCCCCACTTTTTTATTCATTTTTTTTCTTTATTTAAACACAAAAAAGAAGATGTGCTTGTGAAATAACTGGTTGCTAAAAATGTGATTGTGATGGTGTTTGTGCTTTTTTTTGTGGTTCAGATTGTGAGAATTAGTTATGCTGTATCAACGCATTACTGACACTACGACGAGACATTTCTCTTCAGTGCAGTGTCATGGCTTAGATTGACCCTGAAAAAGAGCTGAAGCAAGAAGGGTCAGACAGCCCGAAAGTCGATTGTCAATTTCATTGTTTACATGTGCACGCCAAGTGGATAGCCATCCCGACCGTCGCCATCGGGTCCCGGATTCGTTTTATGGAAACCGACGCTCCTATAAAAATAATGAAATACATGTACATGTATGTACATGTATGTATGAGATTGCAGTATTGCACATCACTAAAATTAGTCCACCTTAAACTTAAGTATTTCATTTTTAACATTCAATTTCTAGCTCATCCTGAATCGGTTGGAACTGCCGATATAAATATGGGTTGCAAAGCAGTTCGCTGTTCGCGGCACGGGGCTGTTGTTGCCAGCACAGCTAGCTATTGTACTGGCCGGGTCTCGGCAGGACGAATAAATCAGGTTAAAAAGCATTAATGTTAGAATAATAAAACGGTTTTTCTAAAAAATTCTTCTTTACAACATACCAATCAAATAATTTTGTAAAGACAAAATAAATATTTTTCTCTTATTTTAGATACTGCATGCTTCTTTTAAAAGCTGAAAATTACTTGGTAATCACAACAGTTTCGATACTGATAGCTGTTGCTACGCAAGTTCGGACTAGTCACGGAAGGAATGTGCAATGCACATCATTAGCTGTTTATAGAGGCAAGTGACAGATCCTGCTAGCTGATTTCGGGACACCGGTTCCCGAACAGTGCATGGCCGTCGGGACCCGGTTTATAAAAGTCCTGACATGACTCAGACCTAAAAAGAATGTGTGCTTAAAACGTCTCCTGTAGATATTCTATTGATTGTTTGATGTTTTTTGAGTGACATTTCATGATTCCTGTAGCCGGAAGCGACCGCTAGTGGATGGCCTTGTTTGTGTTAATTGTGTATGCGTTTCTGTGTAACAACTGCGGTTTTGTCCTTCACACAGTGGCTGCAGAGCCAGCGATTGACTGCTGACAGCCCTGTAGCTGGTGCAGGCGGTCGTTGTGGCAACACAACGTCTTCCTTGCGGCGTCAGAATGGGCGGTCGCTGGTTGCGTTAGGCAAATGGTCGTTATACTGTAGGTGGGCTAGTTAGTACATGAATGTTCTGCGAGGGATTTATTAGTGGTCGTTATGGACAGGTTGGCGCTAAGGCAGGTTTGACTGTAGTTCATTTTTATTGCATTTAATGATTATACAATGTATTTCTATGCTTTGTAAACAAAAGAGCACATTTAATTGGAGAATAAGTAATACACTCTTGAAATATTGTATCATACATGTAGGTTCACTCATTCAGTTAATTTGTTATGGATGATATTACAATATAGGGCCTTCATTGTTTCATTGTATCATTTATTAATCAAAATTTTCATTCAACATGTACATTTTGTTATTACAAATATCACACATGTGCATGTTTATGCATGTGATTCAACCAGGGCTTATTATTTGATTTTTAATTATTTTTTTCTTCTTCTTTTCTTCTTCTTTTCTTCTCACAGGGGGGCAAGGTGGGCATTGGCTGGTTAGGGTTAGGCCTTGCCCTCTTCCTAGCAACGTTTGGTCTGAGCTACCCGGTAGTGCTCATCTCATCCTTTCTAGCTTTTGCAGTTGGGTGAGTATACTACATGTATTTTGTAAGCCTGCGACGTGTACACGGATGTTTTGGTACTCGTCCGTTCGACAACTACACATGTTCTATTTCTCGTATCCGTGTGCTTGCAGTGACTTATGTATGAGTTGAAGGGATATGAATCATAGACTTTACTTCATGGTTTACAAACGTACTCGAAGTAAGACACACAAAGCTTTCTTAAAATCATTTCAACAACTTATAAACCTTGCTAGCGATGTTCACCTCAAACATTATTCATCAATCAACAGAGACCGAGACCTACTACCGCTCAGAATTGGTTGTGCATGCCCGCCTTCTAGTTGAAAAAGTACATGAGCTGTCAAATTAACTGGAGGTCACATGTTGTGCTTCATGCATGACCCCTATCACGGTTTAATACACACACTACTTGTAGTACATTGACTGTAGTAAAGCCTCAATTTCTTGGTGCGTGCTTGCTCGCCGTTCGCACAATGCAAGGCTGTGCCGCACGTGTGATCATAAGATCATTACCGTATTTGCCTGCGATAAGGCCTCACCCCCAACTTTGACATTTCGCAGAGGAAAAAAAAAAAACCAAAACGGACCAAACAAACAAATCATCGTAATTTTCTTGTAGCTAGAACACTATTGTTTCTACAAAATGATACCAAATTCATCAATATTCTTATAAAATTAACAGGAAAAAACTAAAGTTTACATAAAAAAATTATCGTAATTTAGCAATTCTTCATCAATTTTGAAGCTAGTACTTACTGTATCGCAGGCAGATTTGGTTTATCCAATTTACATTGTATACCCCTACCACTAAGGCTGTGTATTTATAACCGTGTACTGAGGTACTCGAGTACACTCTCAGGCTTACAGGCGAATACTTGAATACTCGGTGGCCATCTTTTTAGAATCGCCATTTTTGTTACTCCCATGATAATCCCCATTTTTCCCAAACATTTTGATACCATGTCTATCTTTTTATGACCTATAATAACGGAATGAGCGTCCCTTCCAGATAAATGTCGAAAGTGCGAGCTCTTGTAATAGGGCTGTTAGGGCTACATTTGTATATAGGGGTTGTTAGGTGCAGATACTTCTAAAAGCACCAAATTTGGCCCAGAGGTAGCTTATACTATACTATTACGATTTCTGCCGGGCGCCAAAAAGGGCACCCTCTGGGACCACCATATTGGGCAAATCCAAAATGGCCGCCATCTGAGTTAAAGGTCAAGCGTAGTTCCAAAAGGAAAAGGGCTTGTATGATAAAAGTGAATATATTGTGGGGGTTTTGGGGGTCAGAGAATCTGATTATAATGTTCTTTCATCGATTTGAGATCTCCGCCGGGCTGTAATACTGGTTATATTGGTCAAATCCAAAATGGCCGCCATTTGAGTTACATGTACAGGTCAAGTGTAGTTATGAAAGGAAATGGGCTAGTTTGATAAAAGTTGATACATTTATGGGGTTTTCGGGGTCAAAGAATCTGATTAAGATGTTCTTTCATCGATTTGAGGTCTCCTTGGGGCTGCCATACTAGTTTTATTGGTCAAATCCAAAATGGCCGCCATCTGATAGTTACAGGTCAAGTGTAGTTACAAAAGGAAATAGGCTAGTATGATAACAGTTTATATATTTATGGGGTTTTCGGGGTCAGAGAAACTGATTATGATGTTCTTTCATCGATTTGAGATCTCCTTGGGGCTGTCAAACTGGTCATATTGGTCAATCCAAAATAGCTGCCACCTCCGAGTAAAAGGTCAAGTGTAGTTCTAAAAGGAAAAGAGTTAGTATGATAAAAGTTGATAAATTCATGGGGTTTCCGGTGTCGGATAATCTGATTATGATGTTCTTTTATCGATTTTATGTCACCAATCCTGTCCTAAGGCTACAATGAAGTCCATTTTCTGGTTGAAGAGGATGAGGGAAGATGCACCAAATTCACACTTGAGTGGGTATAATCTTGGTCTGCGCCCATATATCGTTTCATCATTATGTTCTACTAGTCGTTGCTGTCAATGTTGTTGCTACATCCGCCCTCGCATTTGCAGAGCATCGTTTCACTGGTGACCCGACGTGATCTAAACCCGACCAATCTGCTGAGTCGCAGACATCCTTCATCAAAACTTTTTCAATTATTGTCTCCCTTTCCTTTATATCTTTGAACTGTCATCATGCCTACTGACGATCACACCCATTCTTTAACTTCTGAAACTTCTGCTTACCCTTAACCTGTCTCCAATGTTCAACTCAATCTTCCTCCTTTCTGGCACAATGATCCTACTATTTGGCTGCCCAAGTCCAGGCACGATTCATGACCCGACCCCCTTCCAGTATTTGATGGCAGAGCTAGCTGTTACTTACAAGTTCACCAATATGATGAACTTGATTGAATTCATTTTCAAACTTTATCCTGAAATAAAAAAGCATAAAGAAACTTAAAGGATCACATCAATTTGAAAAAGTGATGAAATATAAAACAATTATAAAACAAAATCACTCCATTCTGTTTCCTATATCGGTAAAAATAGGAAACTTCTGAATTCTGTCTCAACCTGTTTATCTTTTTTTTCATAATTTTATTGTATGAGACTAAATGCTGGATTACCACAAGGAATCTTAAACATTTTAATGTTAATAATTGTAAGGTGTGTGACCCAATTTTCCACATGATGCTTTCTACTTCCACATGAAGGAGCGTCATAAAAATAAGCTTCTAAAATTTGAGTGAAATTACTCTACTGGTTCTAATATGTTAGAAGCAAAAGTTTCCTTAAATTTTTTCCCATAAAACAGAACACAAACTTACAGTGTGGTTGGGAGGGGGGTGGGGGGGGGGGGTAATTTATTACTTTATTGCCAATATCTTTAAAAGGGAACATCTCTCAGGGCTAACATTTTGCGTGGGTAATGAGAAAAATATCGGGTCACACACCTTTAAGCAACAAATCCGCAGGACTAGCACAGGGTATCAAAATTGAACGAGTTCCTTTAAGTATTTTAAAACTAATTTCAATTTAGTAATGTCGATTGTCAACTTTTTGCCCTGCTGCGGGCTGTTGAAATTTTAAGTTTGCATAAATTATATTGTTTGTTTAAAAAATCACTGTGCTAGTTTCAATCCCTTTATACAGAAATCAGTAGGAACAAAAAAATAAAATGGAGTTTCACCTCAATTTGCCCATCAATTATCATCCTTTTTCTTTTGAAGGGTGAACAATTGTTTTCAAGATTCCTATTGATTCCTGCATTGCATGAATGGTTATGAGACTATTTGTATCCGGGTCCTTCTGTGACTGATCACAGAAAAGCAAATGCTTTCATCAGCTGCGAGATACAAATTTAAGTCTAAACAGGAACAAGAAATATGATCAATTGAAAAGGTTGTTAGTATGAACGTTATATTTTCAATATAAAACTTTTTTTGTAATGATTGTTGTTGCAAAGTTGGCTGATGGCGCCCCTCCAATCAATGATGAGGTCTCTAAACATTTAACATAATGTTAATTAAAACATGAAGATGGAGAACTGAAGTCAACATTGAAATGAATCAACACTAAATAAAACTGCGTTTTGTGAGTCTTTATTGCGAATGTCAAAGTATAACTTGACTCATTTAACACTCCGTGGCACTTAAGGTTGAGAAATGACATCAGCATAATAACCTGTGTAAATAATCCAAAACAATATGGTCTCTTAACTTTGGGTGACACAGTACAAAGGCTGACATTGTTATTTTTAAATGTTGCATGGAACTTGAAAAGAAAAACAAAATGCATAACAATTATTGGGAAATGACCACATGGTTGCTGAAATTTGGTGTCCCTTTTACACGAGAAACATGTCAACGATTATGATAATTTGGAAATGTACAATTAATCTGATGATTGTGGAATGATAAAGGGTATTAAGACAGATGATGTGATTTGAATAGAAGCAGCGAAATTTGTGTCTGTATGATTATGGAGTTACTGGAGTCGGCCAACTCTTCAATTATGCTTTTATACACTTTTGTATAGTTTTTTGTAGACTGTCACATGACCGAAACAAACTAGCTTCAAGTAGACAAGTACTATGAAGCTATTTATACAACTTAATTTTAATTTTATTGGAATTTGGAAGTTAAATTCAATCCAAATTCAAAGTTCTCTTTCACAGAAATACATGTACATGCATTGATTACAAAATCGCTCCACAAAGACTTCGTTTCATGTGTAAAGGGGACACCAACATTTTTGGTGTCCCATTTACACATGAAACATGATATTTGAAATTAATGTGTGGGAATTTGCATGTGAACTTGAAGATGAAACTTAATAAGGTGTTATAACATTTCCCAAACTGCAATTTAAAGAGCTTTTTCCAATGAATGAAGGATCTCTATGCTTTTCCATCATATATATTTGTTCAACATAGCCGAAAATACCCCAAATTTGCATTTTTTGTTTAAAAAGCCCAAAATGTGTATTGGTGCCATTCATTTGCATCAAATGAATATTCATTGGCATTTGTTTCATGAATAAAGTGCTCACAACAAAGTATTAACCTGGTAAAAAGACTCCCTGATACTAAAAACAAGTGACTGTTAGAGCACCAAGACACTTTTACTTTGGTGTCCCCTTTTCCCACTTTACACGTGAAACATGCCTTGTGAAGTTCTGTTTCGGTTGATATTAACATCAAGTCATGGGACAAAGGGATTAAATGACCACTTTTTTCTGAAAGTGTGGATGTTTAGTGCTGTAGTCAAACGTTTAACCGTCCGGTATCCGACCGCCCATGGCGGATTCCGTTTTCAATTGGACGGTTTCGTTTTCCCGTTGATTTATGCCCCTCCACCTGGCACTATGCCTGGCAATGTCTCCCAGCTCAGTAATCTGTGTGTTGACTCACCACTCCGAAACTAGAACAACACTCCAATTTGTCTGTCATCTTGGTTTGAAAGTGTAGTTTATAATAATAATTCATCCAACTTTTACACAGGGCGTACCACAAGGTTCTATCCTAGGTCCTCTACTGTTTTTAATTTACATTAATGATCTTACACGTTCTTCTAAAAACGACAATGTTACTATTATTTGTGACAAGTTCACAAGCACAAATCGGCGCCTTCAAATGCACCTCGCAGTTAAATTAAAGTCCTTCCCGCTTTTTCACACGGTAAAAAAAAAATAAAAATAAAAATAAATAATTTTTTTTTTTTTTTTTTTTTTTTTTTTAATAAATCGTTTAACCGAAAACCGTCCGGTTTTGACTGGCGGTTAAACGGAATTAAAGATATACGTGATGTTACAGCACTAGTTTAGACAATTGAATATGACATTTTTCATAAGATTTAAACATTTTGAAAATTTAGGTCCCATGTCACAGTTTGGTACCCTACTAACTGGAAATACCCATTTACACAATATGGCCGTCCTGGAGGGCCCCCTTCTCGGCGCCCAGCAGAAATTGCAATAGTATGGTATACTCATAAGCTACATACCTCTGGGCCAAATTTGGTGCTTTTAGAAGAATTTGCACCAAAATATCCCTATTAACAGCCCACACTATATTGAATTCTTGGATTCCCATAATGTAAGACCCACTCTGCTCCTGTATTCAGTGGGTTATTGTGTACAGCTTATTCCAAAATTTATCGTATATCTAGGAAGGAAAATTTAAGTACGATCACCAATTTGTCTTAACTTTTTTTTCTTCTTCCTGCAATGACAGGGCCTTATGGGTTGTGTACAGCGGACCTGGGGCCTCGGATTCAGTGACCATCTTGGATTTAATCACCTCAGCGACCCAGCTACGGGAAGAGAGTATTGGAGGGAGACAGGTACTAATAATAAACAAGCATTAAAAAGACCATCCAAATACCCATCTCTGCAAAATAACCCCAATAATTCAGTAAGTAAAAATAAATGAATTTAGAAAATTAATTTAAATACTAGGGAGATTATTGTGGCAAAGTCTATTAAAAACCATATTAAATTAAAGATTGACAATACGGAGGAAACTTGTTATGAAGAACTCTGACATAGCGAGATACCTGATAATTATAACAAGCTCATTTTGCTTGTCTCAGCTCTCTTTATTCTTTTGGGTTTTTAACCTAAGATAACAAGGTAATTTCCATGCTCCCATTGTCCTCATTATGATGAGTTTTGTTTGCATTAATTTGTTTTATTTTTTGTATAAACCAGATTGTTGAAAAGATGCAAGTTGAGCCAAGGTCGTATAAAATTGACAAGAGACTAACCGGAGCTAGTATCATAGATGATCAACTCCAAGAGGTACAGTTTTTTTTCTCTCATTAATCCATTCTTGTATCAAATTATTTTTGTTGTTGTAATTCATTAATTTGACAGTGCATGTACATGTATCTCCTACATTGTTATGCCTCCACCCACCGAAGATAGTGCTGGAGGCATCATTTAAAAATTTGTCATGTGCCCATTGAATTGATGAAACAATTTTCCTATATATATATATATTTTCAAGAGTCGTACATGTAGTTTGAGTTTTAATTCTTTGTTTCATTAGTAAATTTATGTGAGTACAAAATATCTTTCATAATTGTACATTTGTACATTGCACATGTATGAACTTTTTTGCAATTTTTGTCTTAATTTGTTGTCATTTTAAACAATTAAATAACTCGATGATCACAGTTAAAGAAAAAGACATATTCTCTCGAAATGAAGTTTCCCCCAGTAATATTTTGATTAACTCTTTGAGTATACACTTAGTGATTATACATAATGCATTCGACCCCCGAGTTTGAATAGATTAGTAATAAGTTTATCAAATCCTACATGCCCATTTTATGCGTATTAATAAAATAACACTTCCTTTCTGTGTATTGTATTACTGACTCTATGTGGCAATGTACATCCTTGGTATCTGAAGCTGAGCAATGATGAGCAGTTCACACATGAAATGAAATATAACTATTAGTCCCTGCATGCTCATACATTACATTCATTGGCAAATGTGAACACATCCAATATCTATTTATCATGCTATCCTAGGTTGTGTTGCTCACACTGCGTGACTATGTGCACCCCTGGTATCATAAACTAAGCAACGATGAGCAGTTCACACATGAAATACGACAGGTCATCCAGAATGCCATCATATCCGTTGCCACAAAGTAAGTCTGAAAGCTATCAGAAAATATATGCTTCTTTCTTCCTTTGTTACTGGTAAAGAACCTGAAACAGATTTAAATTGTGTATACCGGTAATTATGACTTTGCTTCATTTTGTCATTCAGATGTTCATTTCTTTACTAAACAACAACAGCGGCAACATTAACTATTTAAAAATCTATATAAGGCTTCCAAGTGGTACAATACATCAGTGTATTCAATATCTTTAGCGCAGTACCTGGATGACTGACCAATATCATTTTCATGTTGCTCAGTCATCCGGGAACTTCAAATATCAATATCAATATCATGGCGATATCACACGAAAATACAGCCATATTTACCGAGGTATAAAAGTCAAATTTTGCTAGTCAGACTAACATAGATAATAATAATAATATTGTATGGCTTTGTTTTCGTGTCATACAAGAATATATTGCTCTCGCTAAGACAATATTAGACTCGTCTTTTACTCGTCCAATATTGTTATAGCTCGATCAATATATTCTTGTATCACACTCAAAGCCATCCAATATATAACTACTACTTCTTGCTGTAATTTGTATTGAGTGAATAATTTCACTCAAATATTTAATACAATGCGTTATTTGCTATTTGAATGTATTGGTCGAGTAGGACAAATACCTTATTTTCAGATCATTGGACATAATGTACTTTTGATGATAACAAAATTTTGGTAGTAACAAAGTAGGTCACCAGATATTCCAGTTATTTGATGTACATGTATAGTAAATTAGTATACAAATATACACTGTCTTCAGAGGTTCTGCTTTAAACTATGCGCAAGGCCCATAGTTTACACCAGTGCCTCAAAAAGAAGGCATGGTATATTTGTTTTATATCCTGAATCAAAAATTTATCTTGAAAAAAACAACAAAAAACAATTAGAGTAAAGGAGGGGGTTTTCGGCCACTTAAGGCAAAATCCTATTTGTGGACTCTTTGCTTCCTGTTTATTATCATTTTTGTTCAAATCATGAAGCCAATACTATTATTATTCAAACAAAAAAAAGCATCCCAGAAAAAAATCATGAATTGCCATGGCAATATTGATTTTCATTTTCACTGTTTCGGCGGTAGTTTTCGGCCTAGCGAGGCAGTTTTTGGCCGCATGTACAAAGTCAATAAGCGTTCCCCCGCTGATCTGTAGAACGTTCGGCCAGAGCATGTAATCCCCCGCATGGCCGAAAACCACGCCAGCAGGTGCGGTGATCAGAAATTGGAATCTAAACTATACAGAGATACGGCGCTATAGTATCCGACTGATAGGATAACATACATGCGGTGAGAAACTTTTGAGCTTGCAATGATCAAAAAATCTGACTCTAAATCTGAAAAATACTTGAAATACAGCTCATTTTATGGGACCCATATTCCTAATACAGACACGCGTAAGATATTCCATTTTTCAGATTCGGGTAGCGGGACCGCCGATTACATCGATAAAATGTGATATTTAACCCTAAAAAGGCCGGGCTATTTGAGGTCTTAGTACGACCGGGGGGGGGGGGGGGGGGGGAGGCCATTATGGCCCCCCCATAAGATCTCGGCCATGAAGCACCCGATCTCCGCGAAAATGTGCACGCATGTCAAGTGAAGTGTATAGACTACTATGATAATTTCAATTTTTTGAAAAATTTACTCATTTGCATATTTATGGTAATTTATGCAAATAAGGTCATATTTTTACCCATAAATCATATATTATTCATATTTAGGCATTCTTTTTCACTACATATATTCATTGGACCATTCTGAATAATAATACAATAACAAAAATTGGAAGAGCCAGCTTATTCCTTATGTTATCTCTTGTTTTGATAATTTCTTATGTATTTCACTGTTTTTGACTCCCAAAACAACCACCTAAACTTTAAAGGTAATACAAAGTTTTGGGAAATTTTGAAAATTGGCTGGATAGTGATTCTGTACAATTTTGATATATTTGGATGCCCCTGTGGATGTATAATAAGCACTAGAAAATTTAGCCCCTAAAACACTTCTGCTTTCGAGATAAATGGAATATAAAAATTTACCGGTGCTCCCGGTAAATTTTGATAAATTTCAAATAGCGCCTACGGCCATACAATGGTAGCTGCGACCATGAAAATATCAGAATATGTAGTTGTGGTATATAATTTCCGAACGGGAATAGCCAATCGGTCGATTTGAGTCAAGAGACATTGTTTTATAGCTTTATTGATATCTTGACCTTGAGAGGGAGCTATACAACATAAGAGTTTATTATATCCAATTTCATAACTTTAGACTCGATTTCAAACGCGACAACGATTACTGAATATTGTAGGATTGCATATGCTTCCAATATGTTCATTTGAACGAAATTCATGACCCCATACCAAAACTTTGTATTACCTTTAAACAAGACCCAATAACCCATGTTTGATCTATTTTTAGGAAAAATGACTTTCCCATATGTTTTGTACACAAATCACGAAAATGAGCAATTTTCGGCCTGACATGCAAAGACAAAAGGTGACGTGACCTTGTAACCGTAGGTCAGATTTTCAAAAAAATCTTTTAAAAGTTGCTTAAGACTCGAAAGAAAAAATTCAGCGAGCGGCGGGGCGCCATCCATATGCGTTCCCGAACAATCAGAAAAATCGTGGAGGGGGGGGGGGGCATAATGGCCCCCCCCCCCCCCGGCGTTATTAGGGTTAAGGATACATTTTCCATTGCAAATGTGGTTCTCCAGTGACTCTGCCATGTTATTGTACCGGTATGTGTGTGATATGCTGTTATGCAATGTATTTTAAAGGGATAGTACCATGCATCAAACGGAACGGCCGAAAACTGCCACCAGCCGAAAAACCCCTCCTTTACTCTACAATTATTGGGAAAAAATTTATCAAAATTTAACAATTTGAAAAATTACAATTTTTATTTAAAAAAAGATTTTTTAATTATTATTAGATTAAGAAAGAAAAAAAATATACTGGGGGTATATACAATTTTCGAAAAATATTTCAACTCCCAAATAGTACTCTCATATAGTACTTCTACTCCCAAATAGTACTTTTTCAGAGCAACCGTAAAATAGTTGAAATATTTCTGGTCACGTGACGAGCTCTCAACCAATCAAAAACCAACAAATTTTTGATGCAGGATATAACACATTCTAAGGAAATTAGAGAACAGGCAATTTCAGAGTGACAGAAAGGACATCCATCCTCTCATTTTGATGTCTGTACCTGATATTTCATCTAACAATGATGATTACAGTGTTGTATATTGATGTAGAGTGTGACCTGTGGTATTTTGTTCACAAAATAGAAAAAAAATTGTTTTCAAGTCCCACCCATGAATTGGTGGCGGGACTTAAATTTCAGCGTGACAGACGGGACATGAATTTACCGATATATTTCTGCTTTAATGAATTTTGATGTAACTCTTCTATATGGATAATCTAAGAACAAAGTGTGTATATTTACATTATTACTTCTTAGTGCCTACTTGCTAGTCTACATTTAAATTTCATCTGGCTTTGGGCTATATATACCAAAAGAATGAACGTGACAGACGGGACATAAAAATCTGTCAAACGGGATGCTTTGAGATCAGTACACAAAATACATTTAAAATGTTATTATTTTCTTTAGCATTAAATACCTTATTCTTTTGTTCTTAAGGGGTTAAAGCCCAAGTCCACTCCTATTTTAAAAAATGATACCATGTTGTAAATATTGAAATCAAAGGTTAAAACTGCCAAATATCATGGGCGTACTTCAATCAGGTGATTTTTTAGGGCAATTTTTGTTCCGTTTATTTCGAGCAAAACATTTAAATTGCCGCACGAATGCGACGTATGCTCCTCACAACGAAAGTGCCAGCAGTATATATTCTGACAATAGGCTATTTTTGTAATGTAACCATATTTAATGCAGACGTCTTTGTGAAGTGCCTCGATACAAACTATTTTATTCACCGGATAAGAATAAAAGTATTTCAATAGACAATAGCATCCGAACTGCAACACTAGTAGTTGCCAGGTAGGACAAACATCATGGCTTGCCCTACCTAGCAACACTTGATATATGCAGTTTGCATTCTGACTGTTGAAATACTGTTATTCTTATCAGGTTAATGAAATAATTTGTATCGAGGCACTTCACAAAGACGTATGCATTTAATTTGGTTACATTACAAATCTGTGTTGTGAGGACCCTACGTCACAAAAAATGCATTGTGGGGGAGAACCGGCTAGATCCTTTGCTTTTTTGCTCATTAAACAAAAATTATTTAAAAATATTTCAGGGTGAGCACCATTTTCCAAAACCAAGGTATATTTGGGCTTTTTAGATTTAGATCTAATCAGCTCCACTTTTCAGTGGACTTGTACATGTACTTTAAGTGGTCATCTTCAATTATAATGGATCAGAATCGGAAGAGACTTTTTATTTTATCAATCAGAAAATGTTCATGTAGTCCCATTCGTATATATTTATGCTTAAATGTAAAATGTGGCAGATGGGACATCATTATATGATTCATAGTTATCTTTATATTATCGTATTCCACCAAGGAAGCAGTTAAAATTGACTCCTTCCTACCAAAGAGAAAGACTGAAAAATTGTATTCCAAAACAGATCCAATTAATTGTAAAGTTTAAAAAAATTAAAAGTTAAAAAAACATGACAGACAAGACAAAAATCAACTTGACCTTTGACCTTTAATTTTTTTTTTTATATTTGTTTAATAGATCTAAAATTCCCTTTACCAGGGGGGTGTTTCATAAAGAGTTCGTAAAGTTACGCATGACTTTACGAACGACTTGTATATGAAGTGCCAATTGGATGCCCAAAGTTTTTTCTGAATTTCCAATAACCTCAATTAAATTATGGCAAAAAATATACTTTGAATTAAAAATGTTTGTTATAATAAGAATGTTAATCTACATCTGCACAGTTCAACTTAATAAATAATAATCAATAATGATTGAGCATCCCAATTGGCTTTTCATATACAAGTTGTTCGTAAAGTCATGAGGAACTTTACGAACAGCTTTATGAAACACCCCCCAGACTTGATTAACTTTGTGATAATTGACAGCATAAATTTCTGAAAATTTGTCAAATGTCAATATGTAATTAACCACATTTTACAAATTTACAGATAGAGAAAATGTCATTTTAGGTCTCCCCAAAATCAAAATATTGCTCCATAGAACTCAAGCCAGGTGTATTCTACTGACATAAAAGCAAGAGGTCAAAATAACAATGTTAGGGAGGGAGGGAGGGAGGGAGGGAGAGGGAGGATGAGGTAAAGATGTTATACCACAGAAAAGACCGGATGAGAGGGGGAGAGAGGGGAAGACAGAATGAAACATACATGTGCACCTGTATCATAGAAAGATCTTGTGTGTGTATGTACAGCATAGAGTGAAGGAGGGGAGGAAACCTTGTCACTATTCAGCGTTCATGTACAGCATAGAGTGAAGGAGGGGAGGAAACCTTGTCACTATTCAGCGTTCATGTACAGCATAGAGTGAAGGAGGGGAGGAAACCTTGTCACTATTCAGCGTTCATGTACAGCACGGGTGGCCAACATGCGGCCCACAAGCTCTTCTGGTGCGGCCAGCGGAGCATTGAAAAAGTAATAATAAAAATGGCTCATCAATGAAATGCGGCCCGCATAGCAACGATGAAATAGGCTAAAATCATCATTCACAACCAAGCCTTTTATTAACCGGGCGCCGGGCGATTTTTACCCTACGGTCCCTGACTTTTGGCGCCCGGTAAGACGGGGAAAATGAGTACCGGGCGCCGGTCATTTTTTATTTCTGGCGCCCGGTCTGGGAGAATTAACATTTTCTGTTTCATAAACTTCCACATGTCTAGCACTAAATGTTCACAAATGTGACAAAAACTTACTTGATACAAGTTAAACGTGGACTGAATGAACCCTAACAAATCATTATAATGAGAATCCTAATTAAAATCGACCAGAAACAATTGCAGCACGAATACGAGCGGCCGCTATTTCCTACTCCTAGCGGAGAACGGAGCACACAATACAGGGGATGTACACCACTCAAAGACGAGCGCATTTCCCCAGCCCAGGCCATGCATACACACACAAATGACATCAGTGCTGTACTGCAGTACACACACAGTGTCAGTACAAGAAAGTCTCGATATAACTTCCAAAAATCCATCCCAAAAGCCAAATTTTGCTGTCAAAAATGCGGAATCGGAGCCATATTTCCAAAGCTCGTGGGGGTTAAGCCCAGTTTTAAGAAACAGTTTCATCAAAATAGCGCTAAAAATCAAGAAATCAGCGATTTTGTTACCAGTTTTTTTGCCTATCGCATGCCCTTCGAATGTAATGGTATCTTCAAAAAGGCAAATGAAAATCAAAACACCGGATCTGCTGATGCATTGACTTTATGTACAAAGTAGATTGCAACTCCAGACTTGCCTTGATTCAGCGGCCCTCGTACTCATTGACTAAAATAATAAAATAATTGAATAATGGACTTTTCTGATAAAATAGGTACCGTAAATATATTTAACAAATCTTTTTTTTTAATTTTCTAATCAGGTGGGCTGTATCTAATACAGACCACCTTATATTTTTGTTAAAATCGTCTTTATTTATCAGGTGGGCTGTATCTAATACAGACCACCTTATATTTTTGTTAAAATCGCCTTTATTATTTATTCTTTATTATCAGGTGGGCTGTATAACGTACAGACCACCTTATAATTTCGTTAGAATTGCCTTTATTTATTTATTTATTATCAGGTGGGCTGTATCTATACAGACCACCTTATAATTTTGTTAAAATTGCCTTTATTATTATTTTTATTATTTATTTTATTTCTAACCACTTTTTTGTTAACAATATAACTTGAAAATGGCTCAATCAAATGCCTTGAAATTTAGCACACAGATGTATAGGCATATGGACAAAACACAGTAAAGTTTTCAACCTTGACCTTGACTGATGACGTCATCTAGGCGCCATTTTGTGAAATTTTCTGAAAATCATCTCATGATCATATCTTCAAAACCAAAAGGTATTTCTTATTCATATTTATCATGATCAAGGTCAATATCCATCCGGTCAATTTCATGTCAAAAAACGCGCGCGCGCAAAAAAATTAAATGCTCAAAATCGTCTCAAATTTATTTTGCATACGTTTCAGGTCATTTTAAGCATTTTATAAAAAATCGCGCTACGAGCATGCGCGCGCGTTTTCGCGCGTAACACCATTACACAACATAGAATCGCCATTTTTTTTTCTTTCATGATATTTCTCATATTTTTTCAAGGAATTTGATTCCATGTTTATCTCTTTATGACCATTATTAACAAGATGAGCATAAATTCAAGATAAATGTCAGTGCGCGCGAGGTCTTTTAATACATAGCATATATGGGCAAAAACATGCCTATACAAAATCCGTTATAGCTCTTTGGAATGCACCGGGATCCTCAATTTTTTTTCATATTAAGATAGAGTATGAGTCGGAAATATGATTCCATGTCTCATTTGGCCATTAAATGTATCGTGACATCATCACAATGGCCTTGGAACTCAAAATACGAATTTGCATATTATGACGTCAGCATATTTATGTAAAATTGATTGTATCTCTGTAAATATTGATCAATTTTCTTCAAAATTTCAATATGTTGTAGCTAAGACAATTCTCTACAAGCGCAGTAATAACCATTTTTCATTTTGATGACGTCATCATAGTGAAAATTTGGATTAAAGGCCTCATGTCAAAAACTTCATAATTTGCGTGTTTTGTCTATAGAAGGTGAATTTAGTTCACGTTATGAATCTACATGATATTGTCTTTTAAGAATTTGTAAGCAGTATGTCGCTTATTTTTGCTCTATTTTGTCTCAAATGTTAGTTGACCAGCCCACCTATACTTGTTCCAAACAAGTATTATATGTCTAGTTATTATTATTATTTATTTATTTATTTTTCTTATTTCCACCCACTTTTTTGTTAACAAGATAACTTGAAAATGGCTCAATCAAATGCCATGACATTTGGCACACATATGTATAGGCATAAAAACAAAACACACTGAGGTTTTCAACCTTGACCTTGACTGATGACGTCATGTAGGCGCCATTTTGTGGATATTAACTCATGATCATATCTTCATAACCGAAATTCATTTCTCGTTCATATTTATCACGATCAAGGTCATTATCCGTCCGGTCAGTTTTAGGTCAAAAAACGCGCGCGTACGTGTACGTCCGCGCGTCAGTGCGCTCGCAAAATTTTTAAATGCTCAAAATCGTCTCAAATTTTGTTTGCATACGTTTCAGGTCATTTTAAGCATTTTATAAAAAATCGTGCGTACGAGCATGCGCGCGCGTTTTCGCGCGTAACACCATTAAAAAACATAGAATCGCCATTTTTTTTTCTTTCATGATATTTATCATATTTTTTCAAGGAATTTGATTCCATGTTTATCTCTTTATGACCATTATTAACAAGATGAGCGTAAATTCAAGATAAATGTCAGTGCGCGCGAGGTCTTTTAATACATTAGCATATATGGGCAAAAACATGCCTATACAAAATCCGTTATAGCTCTTTGGAATGCACCGGGATCCTCAATTTTTTTTCATATTAAGATAGAGTATGAGTCGGAAATATGATTCCATGTCTCATTTGGCCATTAAGTGTATCGTGACATCATCACAATGGCCTTGAAACTCAAAATACGAATTTGCATATTATGACGTCAGCATATTTATGTAAAATTGATTGTATCTCTGTAAATATTGATCAATTTTCTTCAAAATTTCAATATGTTGTAGCTAAGACAATTCTCTACAAGCGCAGTAATAACCCATTTTTCATTTTGATGACGTCATCATAGTGAAAATTTTGATTAAAGGCCTCATGTCAAAAACTTCATAATTTGCGTGTTATGCCTATAGAAGGTGAATTTAGTTCACGTTATGAATCTACATGATATTGTCTTTTAAGAATTTGTAAGCAGTATGTCGCTTATTTTTGCTCTATTTTGTCTCAAATGTTAGTTGACCAGCCCACCTATACTTGTTCCAAACAAGTATTATATGTCTAGTTATTAAATATTTTTCTTATTTCTAACCACTTTTTTGTTAGCAAGATAACTTGAAAATGGCTCAATCAAATGCCTTGAAATTTGGCATACATATGTATAGGCATATAAATAAATCAAAATAACGTTTTCAACCTTGACCTTGACTGATTACGTCATCTAGGCGCCATTTTGTGAATTTTAACTTATGATCATATCTTCATAACGGAAAGTAATTTCTTATTCATAGTTTGCACGATCAATGTCAATATCGGTCCGGTCAATTTCAGGTAAAAAAACGCGCACGTGCGCGTACGTCCGCGCGTCAATGCGCGCGCAAAAATTTAAAATGCTCAAAATCGTCTCAAAATCATTTTGCATACGTTTTAGGCCATTCTAAGCATTTTATAAAAAATCGCCCACACACACGCGCATGCGTGCGGCGCGCGCGTTTTCGCGCGTAAAACTATTACACAACATAGAATCGCCATTTTTTTTCTTTCATAATATTCCACATATTTTTACAAACAAATTGATACCATGCTTGTCTCTTTATGACTATTAATAATGGAATGATCGACCGTTTAACATAAATTTCCGTGCGCGCGAGCTTTTGTAATACATAGCATATATGGGCAAAAACATGCCTATACAAGATCCATTGTAGCCCTTTAGGATGCAAGGTGACCCCAATTTTTGGGTCATATTTTGATACAGTATGAATTGGAGATATGATTTCATGTCTCATTTGACCCTCAATGAACTCATTACGTCATCATAATGGCCTCCAAACTCAAAATTTCAATTTGCATATTATGACGTCAGCATATTTACGGAAAATTGATTGTTTCTCTGTAAATATTGATCGATTGTCTTCAAAATTTTGATATGTTTTAGCTGAGACAATTTTCTACAAATAAAATTGGCCCAAATTTTCATTTTGACAAAGGCATCAGGGCGTATTTTCGCGATTAAAAAAGGCATGTCAATTTTTCACATTTTGCGTGTATTCTCTATGGGACATGAGTTTTTCTCAAAACTGGATTCTTTCGCGAGCAATATCTCTGTCGTTTAGCTTTGTTTACGCTGAACTTCAAGTATGTTGTAGCTGAGACAATAAGCTATCTCAAATGTACCCTTTATTTTGTCTCAAATTTTAGTTCGACCAGCCCACCTATACTTGTTCCAAACAAGTATTACAAATCTAGTTTATTTTTCTTATTTCGACCCACTTTTTTGTTAGCAAAATAACTTTGAAATGGTTCAATCAAATGCTTTGATATTTGGCACACATATGTATAGGCATATGGACAAAACACAGTAAGGTTTTCAACCTTAACCTTGACTGATGACGTCATCTAGGCGCCATTTTGTGAAATTTTCTGAAAATAAACTCATGATCATATCTTCATAACCAAAAGGTATTTCTCATTCATATTTTTCATGATCAAGGTCAATATCAGTCCAGTCAATTTCAGGTCAAAAAACGCGCGCGTGCGCGTACGTCCGCGCGTTAGTGCGCGCGCAAAATTTTTAAATGCTCAAAATCGTCTCAAATTTATTTTGCATACGTTTCAGGTCATTTTAAGCATTTTATAAAAAATCGCGCGTACGAGCATGCGCGCGCGTTTTCGCGCGTAACACCATTACAAAACATAGAATCGCCATTTTTTTTTCTTTCATGATATTTTTCATATTTTTTCAAGGAATTTGATACCATGTTTATCTCTTTATGACCATTATTAACAAGATGAGCGTAAATTCAAGATAAATGTCAGTGCGCGCGAGCTCTTTTAATACATAGCATATATGGGCAAAAACATGCCTATACAAAATCCGTTATAGCTCTTTGGAATGCACCGGGATCCTCAATTTTCTTTCATATTTAGATAGAGTATGAGTCGGAAATATGATTCCATGTCTCATTTGGCCATTAAGTGTATCGTGACATCATCACAATGGCCTTGGAACTCAAAATACGAATTTGCATATTATGACGTCAGCATATTTATGTAAAATTGATTGTATCTCTGTAAATATTGATCAATTTTCTTCAAAATTTCGATATGTTGTAGCTAAGACAATTTTCTACAAGCGCAGTAATAATCATTTTTCATTTTGATGACGTCATCATAGTGAAAATTTTGATTAAAGGCCTCATGTCAAAAACTTCATAATTTGCATGTTATGCCTATAGAAGGCGAATTTAGTTCACGTTATGAATCTACATGATATTGTTTTTTAAGAATTTGTAAGCAGTATGTCGCTTATTTTTGCTCTATTTTGTCCCAAATTTTAGTTGACCAGCCCACCTATACTTGTTCCAAACAAGTATTATATGTCTTGTATAGGCATGTTTTTGCCCATATATGCTATGTATTACAAAAGCTCGCGCGCACGGAAATTTATGTCTGTCAGGTTGCTCACGGGAACCAACGAGAACCTGGACTGCAACGTGTGATCTCCTCTTAAGTTACTGCCAGTGCTTAAAAGGGACGTAACGCGTCCACGTCCACGCAAATCTAAAAGTCCCTATTGAGAAGAAGAGGAAGACCAAGATGTCGTGGAATGATATGCTAACATGGGAAAATCTACGGGGTGGGGGGGGGGGGGTAGGGGGTTTACCCCCCCCCCCCTGAAAATGTGATGTGCATAGAAAAAACGCCATCCAGACCCACACAGTATTAGTAGATGTTAGTAGATGCCAGGAAACCATCACTTACGACTTACGGGCATTCAAAATAGCAACAACAACAAAAGATACATGTACAGTATGCTACAGGATAAAGGTTGTACCCTACTCTCCATTCAACAGCTATAATTAATTTTGTGCTACCAACTTGATTGCCATACAGATTCAATAACTTGGATTTCAACTACCTAAGTGCTTTGTTTATTGATAATTATTTAACTGACAAATACCTCTTTCAAACTGGCCTGATTTTCATTGTATGCATCCGTACGCATTCGATGAAACGGCCACTATGAATGCTACAGAGGAGAAAAAGCGGATTAATAAATAGCTGATGAAAAGAAGAGAAATAGGCGTTTAAATTCTCCTTCTCAAGAGCAGGAGAAATTCTCATTCTATCGGTGAATTCAATGCTAGATGTACAATTAAAGATAATCTGAAAGTTTGAGTGAAAACGGAAATTGGGGAAAACTGATTTGATTGATTCCTTAATTCTCTGAACTATATTATTACAATTTATTTATATGTTATATGTGAATGTAAATCGTCACAAAGAAATGAATTGGCTCTATATACCATCCCAGATATTTAAGTGTGGAAAGATTTTTAAAAGCCTGTCTTTTGGGAGAATTTACTGTTAGAGGGTGTCGCACAGTGACGCCTTCCAAGAAAACCATAAATATCTTTGTGGTTTGAGAATTTTTTCAGGATTTGTTGCATTTTAGAGAGTTATACAGTAGAAGGCATATAAAAAATAACATTTCATACAAAAATTACGCAGTTTCTTCATCAACCTTCAATAATGTTACTGAGTCACTTTAAGGCATAACGCATGTATTAGAAACCTTACACAGTACCTTCTTTGTGTTTTAGGGAGAAAAAAAAAAAATGATTGCGCACCACTGTGAGGGGGGAAATCCCACCCAAGTCATGAAAAGGGTTAAATTAGGGAAAATTGTAAAAATGACCTTTAAAAAAAAAATCCTTAATGCTTTTTTTACAGTAGGGTACAGATATATTCAGATATCCTTGCTAAAGTTACATACAAACATGTATATAACCTGCCCACGATATATTTATCCATCAAATTATGCCTACATTTAGATTGGAAAATTGTGATTGATGATTTCTTCATTGCAGCTTGATTAAATTGTCAAACGGTCAACTCGATCTCCCAAAATGATATATCATGAGTGTATGTGGATTTAAAATGCAAAACAGATCAAAAGATGAGATTAATTGACCCAGTAAAACTTGATACCCCAATTCCATAGTGGCTTTTACGCTCCAAGCAAAAATCATTGGTTTTTCTCACATTTTGGAATTTTATCAGAAGTTGCTTGGCAACTAACCATATAATCAACGGAAAACCCAAATAAAAAGACCCACCTGTGGGAGTAATTTTAGCTCACCTGAACCAAAGTCTCAAGTCGCTTATTTTCTGTCGTCCATCGTCCATAACCTTTTTACATGTTCAACTTCTTCTCAAAACGTAGCCATTCTTAGGCAAGGGTAATCTAAAGTTGTTCAAATGGGGAACATACACCCGGGGGGGGGGGGGGGGGGGGGGGCAGCGCCCCTAAAGTTCCTCAGGTGTAGTAATTGCACGTAAGTAGGAATCACCTGCAGGATGGGGAAAATTTAAAGTTGCCATATACATGTAGGGTATATGCCCTTATGGCAATAATTAGAATTTTTCTTTTTTTACTTATTCTTTAAAAAATCATGAATAGATTTTGACTTTATTTAAATCAAGCAGGGGGGAAAGAAATCCGGGGGGGAGGCTTGGACTACCCCCCCCCCCCCCCCCCCCCTCATCAAAACAAAAAATGCCCTCTGGCTTACATTTTGGAATTCTTCTAAAAAGTGCAAGGCAAGATTTTAGCCAAACTTAGTAGGGATTATACTTAGGCAAGGGTGATGTTAAGTTGTTCTATATTGCATGGGTACGTTTCCTTTAGGGGGACTGGGGCAGCAATCACTTAAGTCTATTCAACAACTAATGGGCGTTATTTTCCCACTTAAAGCCATTTTCAAGCCCTTTCGTTCTGAGGGAAGTTCTAAATTAGTGTAGTCCTTGAAATTTGTTGGAATTAAATTTTTTGTCTCGCCTGCGTAGCTAAAAGCGAGACATAGGCGGCGCTTTTCCGGTGACGACGGCGACGGCGGTGTCAACATCAAAAACTCAACCTTAGGTTAATTTTTAGTATAATTTTGAAAGTATAAGTTCTCATTCAACGAAACTTAGACTAGAGAGTTATCAAGTATTCCCAATCATGTGAGTAGAATTTCAGGTCACAAAATCAAGGTCAAAGGTCATTTCAGGTCAACAGACTTAGACTACAGGTGTATGTTGTGGCATCATCATCGAAAACTTAATCTGAGGTTAAGTTTTTGAATTTTTAATATAATTTTGAAAGTAATTTGCCTGCTAATGGGCCACCCAACCTATGAATAATGTCCCAACCTCAATTTTTCGTCATATTAAATTGTGTAATGCAGGCGAGAGCGTTTCCCTTGTTTCTATTTTTTGGCCTGCAAATGGGACATACATGTAGTACCTTTAAAGGGGCATGTTCCCCGTATTCCAGAGGGCGTTCAAAATACGTACCCGCTGGCGGACGGTGCTAGCTGCCTATTGACACCAACAGAATACGGCTCTTACGCAGATGGCATGTTCCGAATGCCCGCACAATGCCGATTATCGCATACATGTGCCGAAGTAATACCAATCGCGGTTCGGCTCTAAGATTCGGCTGCTGTTTCCGCCCACATTCGTGACGTCGCGATCGGCAGCGATCAGCTGTCTTGGCGAAGGCAGGCCAGAACGCGCGTACTTTGATTGACAGCTGTATGCAAATTAGAAGTCGATCTTCGGAACCAAGATGGCGATGACTAGAGCAGCGATAACTACACTGGCGGGAACGTGCCCCTTTAAGGGATGGTCATGATGATTAGAACAAATTATGTGCAATTTGAGGCCGAGCTATTATGATCATCCTCTTACGTTGGATGTTGGTTCAGTTGATTTGAATTGAACTGGTTAATATATAATTCTAAATTATATACATTGTTGTTTTACGTTAAAGCATTTAGAAGTATATGATTTCTCTCTGTATCATAGATTGAATTAACACTGAACAGCAACTTGTATTATTGAAATTGTGTAAGACCCCATTCTCACTGTATGCTAGACTGGTCTACATCAGAGCAATTTAAAAGTGAGTGTCAGGAATACTTCTAGACTGGTCAAGAAGACCACATTGAGTATGTGGTCTTCTGGAACGGTTTGTTTCCTAGACCACTCCAGACTGCTCTAACGTGCAGTGTGAAGACAAACAGTGCCAGGAAGTGTACTTTAATAAAACCAGAAGTGTACCTTAACCGGAAGTGTACTTCAACCGGAAGTGAGCATGTTTTTGCGGGAAAGTAATGAGTCTTGGAGGAAAGACAAAGAAATATGGGAAGAGGTAGAAATGGAAGATGACAGTCGAGAAATAAGGAGATACATACTGGAAGATAAACATTTGAAAAGAAGAGATGAGAGGGGGAAAATGGACAACATAAGAAAAGATAGAAAGAGAAAAATGATAGAATTACCAAAAAAAAGAATAACATAAGGAAAGATGGAAGAGAAGATGAAAGAAGGATACAAATTAATAAAATATGGAAAGAAATAAAGAGAGAAGTATAAAAAATAAAAGCAAAGAATAACATATGGAAAGATAGAAAGAGAAAATGACAGAATTACACACACAAAAAAATGATAAAAGGAATGAAAGAAATAAAAGATGATTGATGGATAAAAACAAGGAATAGCATAAGGAAACGCACTAGGGAAGATGATAGAAAGAAAAACAAAGAATAACTTACGGAAAGGTAAAAAGAAAAGAGGATTGGAGAATACGGTAACAAAGAAGACAAAAATAGAAAAATAGAAAGATCAGATTGTAGGAGGTTAAAAAGAAAGAATAGCATAAGGAAAGATAGAAAAGGAAGACTAAACCGTGATCAAAGTAAAGAGTAACATAATGAAAGGAGGAGGAGGTAAAAGGAAGCAATGGATAACAAAGAAAGATAGAGAGAGAGAGAAGATATAAATGATACCATGACTTGTGCTACTATTATAGCAACAGGAAAAGTGTGTAGACAAACAAATCTTAGATCTTGTTGGATCTTGGACCAGTCTAAAACGTGAGTAAAAATGGGGTCTTTGTTTCCTGTGATTAACTTAACTATTAAACAGTAGTGCTGTAAGTCAGGCGCCATGTTCGGGTTCGGCAGAGTTCAGTTTGGGGTTCGGTAATATAATAGCAAGCAGCGTTATAGCTATGGTGGTCGGCACTGGGCGGCACCGATCAGCACGGAGGACTTCTTGTTTATAGCTTGCGATCGCGATGTTGCAGATGTCAGTATTTGGGATTTAAATGGCACCAGTGAAGTTGCGCCCACCACTGGAGAGGCATAAATCACAAAGGAAGAAAATTGGAAAAAAGTAAATATAGAAATTAGGTACAAAATGACATGTTAATTGGCTTGCGAAAAACGTTTACATTTTTCTGACAAACATCCGAACCAGGCCTTTGCGTTCGGTTCGGTTCGGCTACAGCACTTTCTAACAGTAGCACACATTTCCTGCAGAGTAATAGATTTGTGAATGAAATTTCTCTTCATTGTAATGCATTGCATTGCATTGCTGCAAGCTATTAAAAGAAAGGTTAATTTCGTAATGAGAAAACATGCTTGGTGCATCAACAAACTGTGTTACCATGGTAACCAATTTTTTGGCCACTTTCTCAGATAAAAAAAAGTGTTGACAGATGATAAAATTATAAGACTCATCACTTCTTGTAGGAAAAACATATTTTGCCAAGGTAACCTCCAAATGTTATGATTTCCACTTTCTCAGATCAAAAGACGTGGATTGGTTGACCTATTTCACGAGGAAGTTAGTGGACGATGTAGCCTCTCACGTCAGGCTCTTCAGGAATTCTCAGGATAAACTCAAGGCTATCATCAGATCGGAAGGTCGGTGATACCACTTTCATATTCATGACCAGAGAGTGTTTAAACATGTCGCTTTTCTTCAGGGCCCTAATGCATAGCTTAGCAATTGATTTAATGTACATGTACAATCAATTTATCGATCATACAATCATTTGCATTGTGGGAAATTGCAAAAAATACAATAAATTGAAAAATTATCCTTATGTTACTGGGCCCGGATGACACAAAGGGTTGCCATTGTTTAAGTGTTCATGTAGAAATTGGTTATTGTTTGTATCTTTGTTTATGTGAAATATCAGGTTCTCTAAATCCTAGTTATGTCCTGAGTTATTAAATCAGAATCTTGGCATGAAACTTTGCAAGTGGTCTAGATCACATGCTCCATTAAATTCAGTTTGCAATCACAAAAGTTTTTTGCAAAGGAAATGTCTGTCTGTAACATTTTGGTAGAAGAGGAAAGGGAAAAGTCATAATACATGTAGTATCATTTTACTTCGTATAGTGTTGCCATTCTGCAGATCAATCCAAGTTTTCCTTTACCTTTTATTTTCAGAAACAATTGCACCTCCACCTGACCTTGAATCTGTCTTCTTTGATCTGGAGATCGAGATGGAGAACGGAATCTGCCGAGACCTGGTGTGCACATCAGAAGAAAAAGAAGCGGGTATGAAATGCTTTTCTTCATTACTTTGTTAATTATTGTATCCCCCGGCAGTATGCCAGTGGGGTACTTTGGATTCAGCAGCGTTACGCCACGGCATCTGCCGCGGTGTCATATTTTTGTGTGCGCTCTAACTGCCACATTCCTTGACGGATTTCTTTCAAATTTTGTATGGAGGTGTATCTTGGTATAATCTCAACACATATAACTTTTGGTGATGCTTCCCCCAGTATTACGTCTCCTATAGGGTAAAAGGCCATATTTTTTTGGATGGTTTGTGTGTGCTCTATAGGCCACATTTTTCAAGGGATTTTTTTCAAATTTTTAACAAAGGTGTATCTTGGTATAATCTACGCACCTACAACTTTTGGTGATGCTGCCCCCAGTGTTCCGTCTTTTATGTGGTCAAAGGTCATATTTTGGTGGCTGTCTTTTATGCGCTCTAACTGCCACATTTCTTGACAGATTTCTTTCAAATTTTGTTTAGAGAATTAGAAATGTATCTTGGTACAATCTACACTTTTGGGCGATACTGCCCTCATTGTTCCGTCTTTTATGTGGTCAAAGGTCATATTTTGGTGGCTGTCTTTTATGCGTTCTAACTATCACATTTCTTGACAGATTTCTTTCAAATTTTCTACAGAGATGCATTACCGTATTTGCCGGCGTAAAGGCCGCACCGCGCATAGGCCGCACCCCCAACTTTGACATTTCGTAGAGAGAAAAAAAAAAAAAAAAAAAAAATGGAAAAAAAAAAAAAAGGAAAAAAAAAAAACGGACCAAAGAAAATAATCATAATTTTCTCGTAGAACTCTATTTTTCCTACAAACTAATACCAAAATTATCAATCATTTTTTAAATTTACAGGAAGTTTACCTAAAAAATGATCGTAATTTAGCAAATCTTCATCGATTTTTAGGCAGATTAGCACATTCATTGGACACTAGAGGGCGCTTCGCATGCATACAGAAACATGAATGGCCTGCCATAACCAAGCTGTGACCATAATGTTATCCGGTCTTACCCCTATCGTACCGCCAAATGGAGAAAATAAACAAGCTTTTGTATTGTTATTAGAGATCTACCGAGGTTAGTTTGTCGCTTTAATTAATTAGATAGTCTCAATTATAATTCAGAATTATCTTACTGAAAAGTTAAGAACACCAACGATTGCGCGCTGCAGCGCTGTGAATCTCGGAAGCTGCGTTGGATTTGTTGCAACTCCCAGCCCGGTAGCTCTCCACCACAGAGTGTGTGAGCGAGGTATGATTTTGGTTACCGGGCCATGCGCTGTCTAAAGCCAAGGACATTTTTACAAGTACGATTTTTAGTACGAGTTTCTGGTCAGTTTTCTTCTTATTTCTTTGGTTGCACAATGATTAAAAAGATAACTTCTTCAAATTTGCTGCTGACGTGAGTTCAGACTAGATCTTGTCCGATGTGTTTTCAAGTCAATTTTGTTAATATATTTTTTTGTATGAAGTTGCCTACAAATAATGGACGTGCTGTTTTGACTTGCGATTTTTACTGTTTCGGCGTATACGCCGCACCCCGACTTTTTGATATTTTCTCTACCAAAAATACTGCGGCCTTTACGCCGGCAAATACGGTATACTCTAATCTACACACATATTGTTTTGGTGATGCTGCTCCTAGTCTTGATCAAAAATCTGAGCCACTAGTGGTGATCTCTACGTTTCAGGGAGGGGAGAGGGGATCTTTGTCCCTCCTTCGAACATAAGGATGACACAAAATCGCTGCCACTGCCGGGGGATACATTCGCATTGCACGGCAATACAGATTGCAATATTTCTAGTTCTTCTCCCTCATTGCGCACGTGCATGTGTTATCACAGGCAGATTGTGTATGGAATGTAGAAATGGCATTTACTTCAATGGATCAGATTTTTGATACTTCCCTAAGCAAATTTCCCAAATTTCACTCCTTTCTGACCTTAAATAATAATAATAATAATAATTCTACATTTATATTGTGCACAATTTTTCGAAAATATGCTTCTGGTTAATTCATGATAGCACTTAAACAAGTCCATGAACCCTCAAATTCATTTCATTATCCGGATAGAGTACGAGCTAGAGATACATGTAGGCCCTACAATTTCATGTCTCATTTGACCATACTTTGCTTAGTGACGTCATTTATGGCCTTTCAAAGTCAGAATTCTAAATTCCATCATTTTTTAATTATATTCAGCTCTGTTTTTGATATCATTGTTGATGTTCATCAAACTGTATCGCCGTTGTTCATCGCCTATTTCCCCCTAATGTTAGTATGTACCGTATTTGCCGGCGTAAAGGCCGCAGTATTTTTGGAAGAGAAAATATCAAAAAGTCGGGGTGCTGCCTTTGCGGCGAAAGAGTAAAAAAAAAAAAACGCAAGTCAAAACCATGAAAAAACAGCACAAATTTGTACATATGGGACTACAATAACTATAAATAAGAAATAAATAATATGGTTATTTACATAGCCCCGGTATCCGTCAGGTGACGCTCATGGCGCTTTACACATATTACCCTGGTCGTAGCCGAGCTGCCAAAGTAACTACCACTATGGTACAGGACATTTCCACACATCTTACCGACAATTTTAACTTGCATTGTTGACACGAAGACGAAAATAAACTTCCTTAAACAACATCTGCCGATAGATCTTAATCTAAGTTCGTGCCAATGCATTGCAAAAGTAAAAGAAGGGACCGTTTAACGGAGCCGAAGTCGCAACTTTGTATCCATTTCATGCAATTTCGCATTACACCATACATTGTGGTAGGGGTATATATCGGACACCAAATCTGCCTGCGATCATTTTTTAAGCTAAACTTCCGGTAATTTATAAGAATATTTATAAATTTGGTATTAGTTTGTAAAAAAAAATAGTGTTTTACGAGAAAATTATGATTATTTTGTTTTGTCCGTTTTTTTTTTCCCCTTTGTTTTTGTTTTTGTTTTTTTCCCCCTCTTTGAAATGTCAAAGTTGGGGGTGCGGCCTATGCGGCGCTGTGGCCTTATCACCGGCAAATACGGGTAGTAGTGTAGCTGAGAGTATGTGGAATTTTATTAATGAGAAAATCCATATTACAACCTGTTGGGTTCAACTCACAGGTACTACAATATGAAATTGTCCCGTTTCTGTGATGCTAGTAATCCTTCTTGGATGTCGTTGTTTCATAGAAATATTGAGCTCGGTATGTTGTGTACAAAGGCCAAAGGAAGTTCTGATTGTTGATTATACTTCAGATGCTGTCTGATGATCGTTTCTTCGTCTTTTCAGAGCTGCTGCAGATCACAAATTCATCAGCAGTCACCAATTCTAGTCTAGTTTTGTTTTTCTACTAGATTTTACGGTCATGAGGTCAAAGATCAAAGGGTCATACATGTATTTATGAAAAATAGCTTGTAATCACGATATTCTAAGAACCTGTTAATGGATTACAATCAAACTTGAATTTTAAAAATGCTTCTGTTTTGGCACGCAGTCAAAGATCCATCTATTTTTTATCCTTCGTTCATTTTTTTCCTCCATTGTATGTGGAATATTTTTCAAACAAACAAAATTCATTCTTATTATCATTCATTATGCAATTTAGCCTTTAAATTATTAATATGCATGAGGCCATCATGATCTTCCCTACTGGTAATCTTATTACTGCAGGTCTAAACATTGTGGAAATTGTACCCAAATCAACAATCTCAATCTCATATAAAGACTATTTTTAACCTTTTGCTACTTCTTTTCTCCTTTTTCCTTCTTCTTTCGTTTGTTTATTATATCGAATTGCCACCTTCTTCCTTTCAGTGATAGATTGAACCTCTTTGATAAAAAAAAAAAATGATTGAAATTTTTAAAAAATCTGACGAAGAAAAAAAAATCCCATTTCAATTTAAAAACAAAATCTGATGTAAATGTTTATAAATTCTGATTCAACTATCTTTTTCCAACCCTGAATGCATTCGTGCGAAGCTAACCAATTTTTCCTATTTGCAAAATTATTAAATTTGGTTGACAAAGTTATTGTTATATCATGTTTGCATACATTTTTCAGCTATCTTGTAAACAACCTAAGTATATTTGAATGTAAATATGTATATAACAATTTTGGTATCCCGTGTGTTAGGCTATATCAGATTATAAAATGAACGTTTTCAATCAATTTTTTTTCTTTCTTTTAGATACGTGGTTATCATCTGTTCTTTATTTTATTATCCCCTCGCCGACGAATTATCTTGCTTTAAATATTGTTATTGTAATAGTGTGGTAACTGGTCAGTCACATTTTCTGTTTAAGCTCTTTTAGACATAATTCTGTGGATAAAAACATTGAAAAAGAGTTCTGGATTGAATTGTTGTTTTCGAATCTTGCTAACTTCCCATCTTTTAAGTTCTACTTAGGAATGGATACAAAAAGAATGCCATAAATGGGGTGTTATGTTATTTATTTAGAAATATCTTCTGATCTACCTGTATAAATAATACATCCATCTCTCAAATTTAATGGTTTCCATATCGCCTTCTCACAGAATATCTTCGAGCCATTTCTGAAATCTTATTATTTCTGCTGATTCCGGATCACGAGTTCCATAGTAAGCCGTTCTGCTTCGTGCTACGGGAAGTGATAGCCAATGGGATGATCAAATCAATGATTGAACAGCTCACAGATCCTGATTATATTAACCAAACCATCATATGGATTGTAAGTAATGCTGCATTTCTTAGCTATAAAAGAAGTTGACAAAGTGTGTGAATTTCAGATCATCATTATCACTATCATTTATCATCACCATCACTCATCATCATCGTTATTAGCAGCATCATCATCATCATAATCATTATTATTGTCATTATCATTATCGTTATCATTGCTGTTGTTATTGTCGTTACCATATCATTATCATCATCATCATAACTATCATCATAACCATCATCATTTATATCATCACCATCATCATAATCAATAGGGCTGGGACTAAAATGTGAACTATTCAAATAACTTATCGGCACTCGGATAACACTTTTTCCACTATTTGAATATTCACCCAACAGCGAATGTTGATTTTGATATTTGAATATATAAAATTTCATGATGACATTTGGATTTAAAATGTCAAGAAAGTACTGCAAAATAGGGCCTAACCAGGCAAACGTTCTGTAAAGTGGTATCCTAAGTGCAGAAATAATCACAAAGAGTTCTAAAAGAGTTGCTATCACCTGGATTGTCTCTGATATTTTTCATCATTGTTCTCATCCTATAGTCTATATTTTCTTGCATGTTGTGGCTTGTTTATTTGTGTGTGCCCATGTCTAATGTGGCATGCAAGTTCAAATCCCCATATTGAAGCAATTACCATTGTATATTTCTATGATTCTGAATTTGTATAGCAATTTTATTGACACATTAGATGGTTGATAAAATTTAAGAATCATTACTTCATGATTATCATGTTTCTTCATTGTTTTGGTAGTCCTTTTTCTCCTATTTCGTCAGGTACTTCTGTGTCTTGTTTAATATGAAAATTAAACGAGAACTTACCGTTTGAAGTTTAATTAGTAATAGGAGGATGATATTACGTGTATGAGAGAGCCCGTTACTGCGCATGCGTCAATCTTAGTAGCATAGAAGGCGACTGTGGTTAGAAAATTTTCGAGAACTAACTTATGGTTTGAAGCACATGGGAGGGTGAGGAGGGACGTAATATCATCCTCCTATTACTAATAAAATACTAATTAAACTTCAAACGGTAAGTTCTCGTTTAATTTTCATATTTTACTACGTAATATCGTATGAGATTACGTGTATGAGATTTTGAAGCACCACAATCGTCTTCTAGGAATGCAGCAGAGCTGCCCGTAACAAATAAGAGACACACAACTGGGTTAGACATAAACATAGAAATGCTCCACAAAAAGGAGACAGTTCTAGTATAGCAATAAAGCATACCATATATATTATGAAGCAGCAGAACAAACTTGTCCTGTTACTTGCTTAGGACGGCCTGAGAAAAGGTCCTTCGACCATCCAACGGTTTGTTGTAGAATTTACTGAATGTCTTTTCATTCGACCAGCCCGCCTGATTTAGAATAGCTGCTACTGGTAAGTCACTGTTCTTTGCCGCTGATGTTGCTGCAGCTCGAGTAGAGTGGGCTTTGTACTTGGCTGTGTCCATGCCCGCTGAACTCATAACATATTTCAACAAACGGGATATTGTCTGAGAAGAAACCCATTTGTGTGGTTTCTTATAACTGACGAACAACCTCCGTTCAGCTTCTCTGATCGACGTTGTCCTCTTTATATAGTACTTTAAGTATCTTACAACACAGAGCCTCCTATCTGGAGGGTGAGCTTCAAGGGTAACAGACGTATCTAAATTCCCTGGTTTAGACTGTTTTAACAGTTCTTCAAAATGAAAGGTGACTGCATTGTTGGATAAACTCATTTTGTCTAGATGCATGAAGTGGAGTGTTGAGACACGTTGTGCAGACGTCAGCGCGATAATCATACATCAGAGATGCCAACTAGTACGGATTTCCCGTAATTTGTACGGAAATTAACGACCATTACGGCAGTACGGAATGTTGTCTAAAAATTACGCTTTTTTTTTTTTTTTTTTTTTTTGCGCATAGGGATCTATCGTAGCAAGTGCTGTACAGTATGGTGGCCATCCAGCACTCGCTGCATGAGAAAGATGGAAAATTATCAAGTATTCTCTTAATAGAAGCCAATTTTTCATTGAAAACTTATGTGTTGTGATGAACTGAAAATCAATATTTAGCAACTTTGTGGGAGTAAAATCACAACAAATTTCAGATAATCATGCGCGCATGCGTCCGCTTGCCATTCTTTTAAGATTCATGGCGCCGCATAGGAAATTACTGATTTATTCCCCAAATTACTGATTTTGAGCCTTATGGTTACTGATTTGTGCTCTGAAAGGTTGGCATCCCTGATACATAGTTTCAGCGTTAACATTTTAAGAGTCAAGGAGCTCGCTGGTGAAAGAGAGCCTAAATAATTGAAGACTGTGCTGACATCCCAAATTTCTTTATATCTTGCTGTGGGAGGGCGAAGTTGAAAAACGCCTCTCATGAAACGCTTGATGAGCGGATGAGTTCCCACTGAATGTGGGGTGTCCAGCAAAACCAAAAAGGAAGATAAAGCACTCCGTGCACAATTCAAAACATTATAACCAGCATTATCATTGTAGTATAGCTTGCTTAAGAAGTCTAAGACCCCGTTCTCACTCACTTTGAGAGCGCTCCAAGTTAGACCGCTCCAGACCGCTCCAGAGGAACGGGTCTTGAGGAACGGTTTGCGAGCGTTCACACTCCGAGCAGTTTTTATGGCTCAAACCGCTCCACGAGTCAAAGTGGTCTTGTTGCTATGGCAGCTCAGGTAGGCGGGTCAATTTTTTTCGCGCGCGGAATCCAAACCGTATGTACCGTACTACATGTTTCGCATGCAACGTCACTAGCTCACTTCCGCTCAAAGTACGCTTTCCGTTCACATTGCACGTTAGAGCGCTCTGGAGCGCTCTTAATAAGACCCGCTCCTCAAGACCACCTCGGAAGGTGGACTTCTTGAGCGGTCCATAAGTCCGCTTCCTGGACCACTTTGAGCGTTCTCACTCACCTAAGAACCGCTCCTGAGGAGCGGGTCTTAGTTAGAGCGCTCCAGAGCGCTCCAACGAAGTGAGTGAGAACGGGGTCAAATACAGCAGTCACATCTGCATTCAAGTGATCCAAGCTAAATGTATCACAGAAACTTTTCCACTTTTTCATGTACGTCGCATATTGTTTCTTTGTTGACTTGCGCCATGAAGAAGTTATTATCTTTATCGTCCCAAGATGGAGACCTCTGTCCTCTAGGGGTTTGGTGATAACCTGCAGCAGATAAGATCAAGGCAAGAATGCAAAGGATGAGGTTCATTTGTGATAGGTTGTGTGACAAAAACAAGGGTTTCCCAACAAACATTTTCTTGAGAAGGGGAAACCATGCTTGAGTGGGCCAATTTGGGACCACTAATATGCCTGTTGCTTTGTCCTCGTTAATTTTTTGGAGGCATTTTGTGACGAGGCAAAATGGTGGGAAGGCATAGAAATCTAACCCTTTCCAATTAAGGGTGAATGCATCTACTGCTACAGCTTCTGGGTCAGGCAACCATGAAACATAGTCCTCTAATTGTTTGTTGAGCCTAGAAGCAAACAGATCAATTTTGGGATGACCAAAAATTCCACAATTTGTTGGAATGCATCCATATTCAGCATCCATTCTGTTCTGTCATTAAAAGACCGTGACATTTTGTCTGCCTGGATGTTTAATTTTCCAGGGAGGTAGGCTGCCCGTGACCCAAAAATCTCTATCTTTGCACCACATCCACAAGTCTTTTGCGGCCTTATTACAATCATTTGACCTAGTGCCGCCCATGGAATTGATATAAGAGACTGCTGTGACATTATCTACACGCACTAAGATATGCATACCATGTAAATCTGAGCACAATGATTGAAGACCCAGTAGGGCTGCTCGAGTCTCAAGATAGTTTATTCGATTATCCTGAGCATATAAGAGCTCGACACTGTTCCACCTGCCACCAGTGTTAGTTGTAAGATCTGTTGCCCCCCAACCGATACCACTAGCATCTGTGCGAATTTCGTGTTGTGGTGTCGACTGTCTTAAAGGTGCGAATGTCATTTGCACATTGTCTATCCACCACCACAGTTCACATTTGGCCTCTGGCGATAAAGTCATCTTTCTATCAAAGTGACTCCTATTCTTTTTGAGTGAAACAATCTTGTCTTTCTCTAAGGCCCTGTAATATAAGGGACCATATCTCGTGGCAGGTAGAGCAGCAACGATTTTCCCAATAACCTTGGCTACATGCCTTATAGAAGGGTTTTGAGTCTGTAGCAACTCAAAACACAGGTTCTTAATGTTTAGGGCCTTTTCCTCTGGCATGGTCATAATCATTTTCTCAGTATTAAGAACGAAACTTAAAAAGGTTATTTCTTTAACCGGTGTAAGTACAGACTTCTCTGGATGGATTAAGAAACCAAGTTTTGAGAAACTTTCTACAACAGCCTCAACTGCCTTCTCAGAATCATGCTTAGATCCTGCAATAATGAGGAGATCGTCTAGGTAGCTCACTACCATGTGTCCTTGTTCTCTCAATCCCGCTAACAAAGGTTTGAGTAGCTTAGTGAACAATCTAGGGGCCGAGCACAGCCCATTGGGCAAAGCTTTGAATTGCCAATGTTGGCCTTGCCAGAGGAATTTCAAGTACTTTCTGTGGCCTTTATAAATAGGAACTGAGTAATAAGCGTCTTGGAGGTCGACTGAAGCAAGGAAAGAATTTTGTGTGATAAGTTGCCTTGCTGTGTGAACATTTTCCATTTTAAAATGCTGATATGGTAGGTAGTTGTTCAGATCTGATAGATCTAGAATAAGACGAAGACCACCATTCTTTTTCGGTCTAGAGAAGATATTTGACACAAACTCCCTTTCTTCACTTTGACAGGGTTCAATAACATTTTTCCCATAAAGCTTTTGTATTTCATTTGACAAAGCTACTTCTTCCTCTTCACTACACTTGAAGGTGAAAGGGGGATACTTTCGTAATGGTGGTAACTTCGCACTATCAAAGTCAATTTTATATCCTTGCACAGCATTTAGAATGGAACAATCTGAGGTGATTTTACACCAATTTTCATAAAATTGCTTCAGTCGGCCTCCAACAGTGGGCTTAGAACTAGGGCAAGTAAATGAGTAATTTCTCACCTCATCAGGAGTTACTTTGTCCTGTGAGCTTGTTTGTATTGTGCACGTGGCAGGTTGGCAGGTTTCTGCTGCCTCTGTTGATTGTTGAAAGGCGGAGCCTGTCGATTCTGCCACCGGGGTCGCTGGCCTAAAAAAGGCATACCAGCATCATTTGATGGTGGCCGTGTTGCAGTAGCTGGTGCAGCACTTCTTTTCCACCCAGCTTTAGAGTATCGTGTGCTTGTTCCAGGGGCAGAAGAATTGAACTTGTGTGTGCCCTGTCCTGAAACCCGATTATAGGGGTGATACTGATTGCTATGCTGTTGGTTGGATTTCCAAGGGCCTTTTATCACCCCTGCAGTGGCTTTCTGCTCCTCATTGAGCTCTTTTACTTGTTTGCTCAAGTTTCCAAACAGCAAGTCAGTGACTGGCGTGGTAGGCTTACAAAGATGCCGATAACGAGAGTTCAGTTCAGGTCTTATGAACTCCTTCCTCATAGAGTTTATCTCAAAATTGGCATTGCACAAGAGTGCTAATGCATCCTGCTGACCTTCAGTAATTTCCGCTGAGGAAAGCGTGTGTACAAAGGCATTTAGCCCACGCGTTAGAGATTTTTGCACTTTTTGCAGTCTGAGATCTTTGGTCTTGGTGTAAGTTGGCAGATTATCCCAGATCGCTGGGTTGACTTTTGGTGCATCAAGAAATCTGCAATTACTAGGCAGAGGGTATCTCGCAGCTGTGTCTTCAAGTACTTTCTGTTCTAGCTGGTGGCTAAGAAGGTATGTTGTCGACTCTGCTATTCCATCGTCGACAGGTTCACCGATATCGGTAGAGAGGGCAAACTTTGCTGCGATTGGAGGTACAGACATTTCATCGTGTAAATCACTGTCTGGTAAAACTTCTCTACCATCAATCTGACCCGACTCTAAATCTTCTAGGTCTGAATCACAATAATCTGGGAGGTCTAGTTGACCATAGCTAGTCCCGGTGGGATCCACAGATGTGATATCAACACGTGGTTGAGATGTAACAGTAGGTGTTCCTCGCCCGTGGCGATCACCAGCTCTCACGTCAGTTTCAGTTTGACGACAATTTTCCGCCCGTGGTGGAAGAGCTTCTAAAACTTTGGACATCAAGTCCTCAAGTTTAGACATGCGAACAAGAACATCAGGATTAGATTTTGTTGAACTTGTCGTTTTCTGTTTTACAGATTTGCTAACGGTGTTAGACTTAATTGCCGGTTTATCACTCCGCTCGCGCTCCCCCGTAGAGGTAGCGGACTGAGTTGGCTTGCCCCCGCCCGTGGCGGCCTGGGAAATGGTTGTTGAAGCGGCAGCACCACCTGTAGTGGCTTTCCCGCCGGACACTTTCGACGCCGATTTTTCCATGGAAAAATGCTTTCTGTTCACCGATCGAGTGTTTAACAGAAGCTATAAGATGTATTTCGTCAAACTATGGTAAAAAAACGCTACTATCAAGGTGAAAACCGAAGATGATTTAGGATAAAAATAAGCCGAAAACGGGGCTCAGTACGACGCCATGCAAGCTGTAACGTAATTGACGCATGCGCAGTAACGGGCTCTCTCATACACGTAATCTCATACGATATTACGTAGTAAAATAGTGTGTGCGCATGCATAATGTGGCTTGCCAGTTCAATTCCAAAATTTGAAGTAATGACAAAAGTAATTATTTGATTTTAAACAGTATGGCAATTATAATGACACTCAGAGCATTTAGTAAATTGTAAGAATCATTAATGCATGGTAATCCTGTTCAAATATTTGTCTCTGATGGGTGTTTCACTTGTGTGTGCGCATGCAGTTTTAGCCTGATCGATTGTTGCGTTTGAGGTCAAGAATGAGGTCAAGAATGAGGTCAAGAATGAGGTCAAGAATGAAAGTATGAATGACCGTTTACCCTTTAATTTTTTACCATTGCAACACCTAAGTATTGTTTGGCTAAATAAGTTATATCACCTTACAGTAATCCTATCTCGTAATTGTCTTTTGGACAGTCTAATTGTTTTGGTAATCATTTTGATATCATTATATCAGGCATTTTGGACCAAGCTTGAGTGAGTTAGATCAATAGACTCTACCGTGAGCCAGAACTTGAGTCGACTTCTTGCCTTTCCTAAACATTTTCCGTAACAATTGACTTTTAAGGTATTTCTTTAAAGTGTGAGAAAACAATATACATGTGGCATATCAATCAGTGCCATACCACCGGCCACTGCATCGGACACTGCACCAGCCACTGCATCGGACACTGCACCGGCCACTGCATCGGACACTGCACCAGCCACTGCATCGGACACTGCACCAGCCACTGCATCGGACACTGCACCAGCCACTGCATTGGCATGTTCTTGTGCTACTGGCACGATTGAATTTGAAACTTGTTATTCAAAATATTTGAATACCTGTTTGCACAAATATTCAAATAGTAAATTTAGTATTTGTCCCAGGCATAATCATCATCAGCATCATCATCGTCATCATCTGTCCATTTATCATCAAGTTTCCATGCGTAATAGAGATTGACAGAATTATAGTACATGAAAATTGGCAGTGACTGCACCAATTCCAGCTTGCGCAGGGAATTTTCAGCATCATCACATTTTGTTCTCTATTCTGATGAAGTCTATTTCCCATGGGATATGATTTGTATCAATTGTGGACTAATCATTTGTATACTAGCAGTAAATTATAATTGTAATTTTGTTTTCCCACAGTGTAAAGACAGTACTTTCACAACAGAAGCCTTTCTACTTACAATAAAGACAGCAGCAAACATCAACGAACTGGAGGCCATGATCGAAATTGTCGACCATGAGATATACAAGCAACGGTCACGAGATACAAATAGACTGATAAAAGATGGTAAGAAAATAGTGTGATATCTTTGTGTTATGCAGTTATTTCTATTTGTAGTTTATTTCTTTGTGATCTTGAATATTACTGAAGTAACCAGTTTTATTTCACAATATTGTAATGGAATATGTGCTTTTATCATGTAGCCAAACAGTCGATAGAGACAATTATACTTATGCTATTCTGCGGTGCTTTCAAGGGAATCCGACATTGGCTCAGGGCATATTTGCCATTGCTATATTTCCCCAAAGTTATAGGGTAAGAGTTTGGTCCAGGGTACAAATCAGGACCTTGAATATTGTTAGAAAGTGACAATAGAGAAATTAATGCTGGAGCATTGATTTACTGGTGTCAATCTATTTAACAACAAATGAAGCAGTGGACAAGCTGTTTTGCCGAAATTAAACACTCCAAAGTGTGTGCTCACAATTTGAAATAGAACAAAAGAACAGCATTGTTTACAGGTCAGCTATCAAGTTCAGTATTATTCTCTGAGCAATAATTCACATCAATCATAATTCTTTAGTTTCAATTGATTTTGTTTTCAAATGGTAAAGTAGACAATGTGGATATTTCATGAGCATTTTGAAAATTGTATGAAATTCATAAACCAATGTATTTACAATTTAATTTCAATAAAAATGAAATGAATTGTATAAACAGAAGGTGTAGATGCCAAGACGCAGCTGAAGAGTCTACAGTTCTTGAGACAGATGTGTTCAGATACCATCAACAGAATACTGTCTGGTGAAGACTTGGATGCTGCAGAAGAGGTGGTAAGTCTCATCAGTACACTTTGAATTGCAATTATTCCCCTCTTTTCAAATCAATTTCAATTCAATTTCATTTCAATTTATTTTCACTCAGATTTCATTAAATTTTAAGTATTGTATACATCAATTTCTATTCTGTTGGATTACATTTGTTTTCGATTTAATTTAATTTTTATCAGGAAAATTGTAATTTGATTCATTCTCATATCATTACAACACTCTGTGCAGTTTTAATTCAGTTTAAAGTCAGTTTATCCTAAAATGAAGTCAATATACTACACACATTATTTTAAAATTATATCAGGTAGCAGTGTCGTGGTCGAGTGGTTTAACCACTTGACTTGGAATTCAAAGGTCGTGGTTCGATCCCCGACACGGCACTAATGTCCTTTGGCAAGGCATTAATCTTCATTTGCCACACTCGACCCAAGTGAGGTAAATGGGTACCTGGCAGGAATTAATTCCTTGAAATGCTGGAGCGCTGTAATGGCTGCTAGGCTATTACAGCCGGGGTAATAATTAGTGAGCTTCGGAATAGAATTTCTAGATAGACGACGCCATAGAAATGCCTATTATTATTATTATTATTATCAGTAATATTCCAATTCAATTTCAGTTTGAATTCACTTAACATATATCTTTATTGTGATTCAGTTCTATTGCAGCATGAATGAAATTTAAAGTAAATCTAAATTCAATTTCAATTTACTTTAGTTGAATTAAATTCAATGACATCTTAAATGGGTCTGTAGTCCTGTTCTGTCACCATGTTGTTTGTCTGGTTACACTTGATTAAGAATTTGTGTATTTGTTTTGCTCTTTTTTTTTCTTTCACCCTGTGTCTTTCTCCAAATAATTTCACAGCCAATGCAATTTGTTTAATCAATTAATAAAGAAGGAAGGGTAGGGAATAGACAACATAGACATTATTAAAAATAGCTCTTGTGCCTAGATAAAAGCAAGTGCTTACTAGATTTTACTGATGAACCTATAAATTTCATATAATATGAACAGAAAGGTGGCTCACACATCAATTTGAAAAAAGAAGATATGATGCAAAATAACCCTCGGTTTTTTGGACAGCAATAGATGAATGGAGAACATACTGCACTATAACCTTTTACCAACTTAATGTACTTTTTATTCTAAAAATTGTTCAGAGGTAAATTTCATGCAATTTCCATGAAAGTCAAAGAATTGTATAAGAGTGCTGAAGCAATAAAAAGCTACCATTTCATGCCTTCAACTATCCATCCATCTGCCCATCCATCGCTTATTCTATCCATATATCCGTCCTTCTATCTGTCATTCTCTCTATCTGTCCATCAATCCTTCCCTCCATTCTTCCATCCATCCATTCATCCATCTATCCATCCATACATTTCTCCATCCTTCTGTCACTCCAGGATGATGAAGATCAGTCGTTGGATCCTAAGACGCTCTACTCCTTGCCTCTCAACATCGTCCTCGTCAACAGCATAGCACTTGCGTATTTCATTGGTGAGTCATGTGACATTTGAAACTAAGCATTTACAAGGACTTTGCGTATTGTCAAGAAATACTAGATTGACTATTAGTTCTTAAAGAACTAGATGGATCTTTGACTGTATGCAGTCAAAAATGATACCTCCGCCATAGAGCAATTTTACGAATTCAAGTTTGGTTTTAATCCATTAACAGGTTCTCAGAATATCGTGTTTACAAGCTATTTTTCATATACCGTAAATCCTCGTGTATAAAACGCACTTTTTTGCCGCCGAAAAAAAATAAAAATCAAAAGTCGGGGTGCGTCTTATACACAGGTACAAAAACAAAAAAATCTTTTTTAAAATTAAAAAATATATATTTTAAGTTTTGATTTATGCCCCTCCACCTGGCACCATGCCTGGCAATGTCTCCATGCCCAGTAATCTGTGTGTTGACTCACCACTCTGAAACAAGAACAACACTACCTCTATGCCTGGATTTCTGTTTGGACTTCTAAAGAGGAAAATTTGTCTGTCTTGGCCCCCAAAATAGGTATGCGTCGTATACACAGGTGCGTCTTATACACAGAGATTTACGGTACATGACCAGACCTAATGATCTCATGATCTTTGACCTCATGGCCCTAAAATCTAATCAGTTCATTGGCTCTGCAAGATACATGCATATCCTGAGTTTTATAGTAATCCATACATCAGTTCTAATGAGAATGCGTTCACAAGCTATTTTTGCATACATAATGAGCCCATGACCTTTGACCTTTGACCTCATGACCCCAAAATCTATTTAGTTCATTTGCTTTGCAAGATACATACATGACCTAAATTCGGCAGGAATCCATCAATCGGTTCTTAAAATAACGCAATCACAAGAACAGGACGGATATACAGTACGGACAGGCGAACAACCCGAAAACATAATGCCTCTGGCTACTTCTTAACGGAGGCATACAAATTGTCATTTCTCACTGTTAAGCTTAACAATTTGGAACTCGTATCAGACTGTTACTACATTGTAAAGTTGTAGGATGTCAAATGTAAAGATTAAATATTATTGATGATCATAAAGGCCAAATGCTTTTTTTCCCCACCAAACAGAAGTTCTGTGTGGACTCTTGTGGTAGTGAAAATCTGTGTGCCCTGATCCTACTTTGTTTAGAATAATTGATGGTGGAACTGTAGAAGTTACTTACTATGTACGTTGATCTAACCTTTGCTCTATCCTTGAAAAAGAATAAGAAGAGTTAGGGTCATGATTAGGATTGCGATTGGGTATTTTTATAGATCAATTTCAACTGTACATGTGAGTTTGGGGTTAGATGTACATGTAGTGTTGGGTCCAGGGTTGAAATCAAGAATTTCTCATGTGTGTGAAATTCACCAAAGAGCTATTTTCATCAGATAAATTGCTTGTTGAGATCTAAAAAGGGTCTTGACTTTATATGAGTAGCCATTATGTCATCCAATCAATCTTCTCAAACTTTTGATGGAAACAGACTTCATGAGGAAAGAGAACTGCCAGTCCTATGTTTTCTTCTGGCACACGGTGGAGGGGTACCGAGTGATGGCTGAACAACAGCTCTCCGCCGTCCAACTGGCTAAAGTCCAACCAGGCGATGGCGCCCCTCACAAGGAATCTGTCGTCATGGAGATGCTTCGTTCAGCAGCCCTTAACATCTTTACAGAGTATCTTGCAGAAGATGTAAGTTTTTCAAAAATTTCATTTTTGAAGTAGTCTGATTCTCAACCTTTGAGAGAGTATTTGAACTTGAAATATCTTCACAGAAATAATATTTGAATGTAGTATATTAGCATAGAACCCAAAACCTTAAGATCAAAATGTTTTTGTTTCTTTTTGTTTCACTTTTTTTGGTGACATGGCCCTTCAATGTTGTATAAATTTTCAGGCCTTTAAATTGGTGGTACAATTAAACATTATCAGCTGATGGATTGTAGGTTAAATTGCAGATAAGTTTGCTTGCATAATCTTAAGTATTTAATTGTTGTGGCATGTTATTTCAAAAGTTACGTGAATGAAATAATTAAAAATAAAACATTACGTATGGCCAAGCCGACATGCAGTGAAAATGTTAATGAAAGGGATGATTTTTTATTTGTCTGAATGATTCAGACGACAACCTTTCTATACATTCATATTCCTCAGGCAATCAACAGAGTGAAGTTAGTTGACTGGTCAAAAGAAAGAAAGATTCTGATGATTCTGCTGCAAATTTGGGAAAATTAATGAATCCCACAGGCTTTCATTCATATATATATTGCATTACACAGTGATTCCATGAGTGAATTCTGTTATCAAATTTTGATATTTCTCTGGCCATAAATAGGGTAAAGACAATAGCTGGTGAAAGCATTTTATCAGTGGCAAAGTCAAAGATTTGGCAAGTGAATGCTGCATGCTTTCATCTATTATCCTATGCTGTAATGAATAAGAATTCTGTTATCAAGTTTTGATATTTCTCAGGCCATAAATAGGGTAAAGACAATAGCTGGTGAAAGCATTTTATCATTGGCAAAGTCAAAGATTTGGCAAGTGAATGCTGCATGCTTTCATCTATTATACTATGCTGTAATGAATAAGATTCTGTTATCAAGTTTTGATATTTCTCTGGCCATAAATAGGGTAAAGACAATAGCTGGTGAAAGCATTTTATCATTGGCAAAGTCAAAGCTTTGGCAAGTGAATGCTGCATGCTTTCATCTATTATCCTATGCTGTAATGAATAAGACCTACAATGTTAACTTCCTCAGATGATATTTATTTATCTTGATATTTCTCAGGCAACCAATAGGGTGAAGTTAGACAGTCAACTGGTCAAGAGAACTCATCAGAGAATCAAAAATCAAACTTCACTTGACACTGTCTTCGATGAAGCTCAAAAGAAGGTATGAACTCCATCTCCTGGTAGAAGAATATTTTCTTATATTGCACATTTAAAGAGAAGATTGAGTTCTGGGAAGAGGTGAACAAATAATTTGTGAGCATTATTATTGTATTATGCAAGTGTGGAAGAGAATAAAAAAAAAAATGTTCCCTGAAAATCATGGCTCTTCAAATGCCTTAATATTCTAATTGTGGCATGTAACATCATAAAAATTGGCCACATGTTTGTGTAGTCCCAAATACATCTTTCTGTGTACAGTGCTTGTATTTTCTTATCATTTTGATGATTCCAGAACCTTGCAGTACACACCAATACTTATATGCTAGATGATCAAACTTTCTGATCGATTCCACAACGTTTCTTTCACAATGCAATCGCATGACCAGAACTCAACTTTATCTTTAAGGATCATAGGCCCTTGTAATTTGCATAACATGGTTTCCCTTTCATTCTTTAATCCATTCCATGATATCATAATTCAGAAATCTTGACCCAACATGTACATTGAAATGCATGAAGAAAGAAAATGCTAATATGATGTAAGATGTGGGAAAGTCCTTCACAGAAACCGTTCTATTAAGCCTTTAAGCTGTATAATGGTCAAAAATTGTTTAAGTTTCTTTTGGTATGTCATTACAGGAGGCAAGCTGCTAGCGCTCCATGTAGTTATTCTGTGGTATATGTTTGACAAATTGATTATATGTATGTGCACAAACATAATCAATACATTTTCAGATAAGCCTGTTCCTTGTGTAATGAACGGGGTTAAACTCGGTTTCCTGTTGTAGTAAAGTTATGTTAGATATGGGTTGTACCAAACACCTGGAGACAAAAGAAGTATCTTTCAGAACTATATTTGTATTTTGTCTGATCTCCTTAGGAATTCTTTCACATTTATGTTACAAAAAGATGGACTCTTCTTCATACTTCATTCAACAGCTGCTGCATGGTATTTTAATGTGTGTTTTCACTCTTCTAAAACATTTGTCAAAGAACATCCTACAACCTCGGCTTGATAACTTAAAACTATCATATGGGGTTATTATGAAGCCTCATTCAGATATGCCACTGTGAACCAAATTTTTTTTAACCGCCACCCACTGAGAGTGGCGCCGAAGGCATTATGTTTTCGGGTTGTCCGTTTGTCCGTCCATCCATCCACAGTGAAAGAAATTGATCAGATTTTTGGTAAAATAAGGTAAAATCTCAAAGGTCAGCAAGTTAATTTACATGAAATTAAAGGTTTCTTTATCCTTTTTATGACCAAATTTATGACCATTTAAGCTTTTTTAGCAGTGAACTTTAAACGTGTAAACTATTGTGCAGATTTTGGAATTGTCAAGTCAAAGGTCGTAAAGATCAATTGACATGTAAGTAGCCTAGAGGCTTTTGATTGTTATTGTGATATTCCAAGAATAATTCAACATCAACAGTATAGGGAAGAAAAGGTAGTCCTGTCGGTCTTCCGGTCGCTTCTTTTTAATGGTTGTTTAAAAACAAACAGACAAAACAACTTGAGGGCACACTAGAGAGATGGATCACGCGCAACATACTGAAATTTTGACCAATAGTTGTCGATTACTCTTTTGAAGATGTTCAAACTTGGTGCTGTGACCACAGACTGAGGCAGATTGTTCCAGTCGTTGATAACTCTTTGGCTGAAGAAGTGCCCTCTGAGGTTGAGTCTGTATTGTTTTTTTGTTTTTTTTGCCTGAAAATTTTCAATGAGAGACCTCTGGTTTCACAGGATGGGTGCATCGTGAAGAACTTGTCTAATTGGCAAAAGTCAATACCATGCAGAAATTCATAAACTTGAATCATGTCACTAGTTTTCGTATATATACAAATAAGTGTAATTTCAGATGCTTGAGTCTGTGTTCATATGATTTGTTGGCTAAGTTTGTCAGTAGCTCAGTGGCGCGTGTCTGCACCCTTTCAAGTTTGTCGATATCCATAAAGAATTTAGGATGCCAGGCACTATTCCCATACTCCAGACGGGGTCTGATGAGAGATTTATATAAGATGGGAAGTGTCTCTTCAGACACATTCAGATGTGAACAAGTTTGTTTGACTATGCCAAGCATTTTATTTGCTTTGTTGACTGCAAGAGATACTTGCTTATGAAACTTCAATTCCGGATCAATAAGAATGCCAAGATCCTTCTCTTCTGAAGAGTATTACCATCCATGCTATAAGTTGCCTGACTATTTCCACGCCCAAGATGAAAGGTTTTACATTTAGTGTTGTTTAACTGCCAGTCATTAGACCACTGGACTGCAGAATCCAAATCCCCTTGGAGGTCGAGCACATTTGACATTTTTTCAAGCCGTGATCTAAACTGAATTTCCGTGGAGGCATATTGCAGAGCTGCCAACCTTCCCGGATTTGTTGGGAGACTCCTGGAAAATCCACCAATCTCCCGATATCCCGACAACACATAACAAATCTCCCAGATTCTTAGGATTTAAAAAAAAAAAATCCCTGTGGTTATCATTTCATGTGAGTTTCATATGTTATCTATGTGTGAGAGACTTCATGTTGACTTTCTTTGATCTACCGTAGTCTAGTAGATATCATATTTTCATGATCTTTGCAAACATCTAAATGTGAATGCATTAGTACAAACCTTTTGGAAGTGTACTTGATAAGCTAAAAATATGGTTTTAGTTAGAGTCCATTTGATACTTGTTTTTATGCGAAAAGGCGTCATATTTTGTTGACAATTTTTCAATTACAATTACAATAAAAACACTAATTCCTTATGAATCATACCCTAAATTACTGTCAAAATATTCAAATATCATTAAAAATTTGTACCAAAAAGGATGTCAGAATAGCTAAAAACCCGGAGCTCCAAGAGGGCCTCTGGACCCTACCCAGAATGGCTTACTCGCTTCGCCCAAATCTCCCTGATTACAAAAACCAAATATTCACAGCTCTGATATTGAAGGCACAGTCACATCTGGGTCATTCCATGTCAAATCACCCAAAAAATCTGAAAATCTGAACCCGACCATTTTTGATTTAGATGAAACTTAGTGTACTTGTTGAGTGTGATCTCACAGCACCAAATCCCAAATTATAGGTCAATCGGGTGAGGGGTTTGAGAGATACGGCCCACCAAATTTTGAGATTTTTGCAAAAATGGGGGTGGCGGGCCTACCTTTGAACCCTTGTATCTTCGGACCTAATGGGTCAATCTTCACAAAATTTGTATTGTTGGAAAGGGTATTCAATAACGATTCTAAATCTGCCGCCATTTTGAAAATTTGTACATGTAAGGATACTTTGACCTCTTGACCTAAGATTTGACCTTGAAATAGACCTTGTGGATCACGTGACCTTGACAACATTTTTCATGAAATGTAATCTCTGACATGTTCACTTAAACATATAAAAGTTTCAGAGATATAATATTTTTTGTTTAGGAGCAATAAGGATTTAAAGTATCCATACTTACAGATATTCACAATAAACCCTATTATAATGTATACAATACATGCAATATGCACAGTACAACATACATCTTCCACATGCTTTTTTGTTCTAGTCATATCCATTCTAAATGTCAGCAGTACTTGAATAGAAATAAAATGACAAGTTCATATAGGCCTAAAGGGTTGACAGGATGTATGGCTTTAGGCCTCTGAGTCGGTTCTAGGATAATTACCCCCCAGGAAATGTCCCCCCCCCCAGGACAATTACCCCCGAGGACTATCACACCCAGAGGACAATTAACCCCAGAAAATTACCTCCTAGGACAATCTGTCCCCCCCCCCCCCCGAGGACAATTATCCCCCCCCCTGGAAAATTACCCCTAAAGGATAATTACCTCCAAAATAAAAAACTGCTTTGATTAAAACCAACTTATTATCAGGATGGACTTCCCCTTTAACGAATAGGGGGGGGGGGGGGGGGTAATTGTCCTAGGGTGTGAAAGTCCTCGGGGGTAATTGTCCTTGGGGCGGGGGGGGGGGACATTTCCTGGGGGGTAATTATCCTAGAACCGACTCAGAGGCCTAAAGCCTTACATCCTGTTAACCCTTTAGGCCTATATGAACTTGTCATTTTGTTTCTATTCAAGTACTGCTGACATTTAGAATGGATATGACTAGAACAAAAAAGCATGTGGAAGATGTATGTTGTACTGTGCATATTGCATGTATTGTATACATTATAATGGGGTTTATTGTGAATATGTAAGTATGGATACTTTCAATCCTTATTGCTCCTAAACAAAAAATATTATATCTCTGAAACTTTTATATGTTTTAGTGAACATGTCAGAGATTACATTTCATAAAAAATGTTGTCAAGGTCACGTGATCCACAAGGTCAATTTCAAGGTCAAATCTTAGGTCAAGAGGTCAAAGTACCCCAACATGTACGAATTTTCAAAATGGCGGCAGATTTGAAATCCTTATTGAATACCCTTTCCAACAATACAAATTTTGTGAAGATTGACCCATTAGGTCCTGAAATACAAGGGTTCAAAGGTAGGCCCGCCACCCCCATTTTTGCAAAAATCTCAAAATTTGGTGGGCCGTATCTCCCAAACCCCTCACCCGATTGACCTAAAATTTGGGATTTGGTGCTGTGAGATCACACTCAACAAGTACACTAAGTTTCATCAAAATAAAAAATGGTCGGGTTAAAACCATTGGGTGATTTGACATGGAATGACCCATCTGTCTTGTTGTTTTTCTTTGTTATGATGTAAGTGTAATACACTACACAATTCTGTATCTTAAAAACACAGAGCTCAGTGAATATGCATAGGACCTTTGTGGGGTGCAAATGCCATTTATTTAGTACTACCTTTATAAACAAAAAATGCCCCAATTTACCAAGTCATATCTGAATGATTCTTCAATGTCTCTCATCTTTATAATATGCATATCTTGTCTGTAGGTGTTCAGCATTTTAGAAGAGGATCGTTTCTTACCGGCCTTCAAGCTTAGTCCTAGCTATGTGAAATGCCTGGCAGAACTGGATCTACTCAAAGATGATGATTCAGCCCGTCTAGGAGACGATGCTTCCGTCCAGCTTGATTCATCGCCTGACAACAGTACTGTGGCTGTGAGTACCCTCCCCCTCCCTCCCACAGTCTGCCTTACCCAATCACCCATGTTGAGAGAGGCAACTAAAGTCAATGTTTTAAGTTGTTTTTTTCTTCTTGGGTATTACTACAGTATTTGTCTGTTTTTCTTCTCTGTAAAAGAAAAGAAAAGAAAAAATGTAAATAAATTTACTTCAGGTATACATGTAAAGAGGAATGAATTAAGGGAAGGCAACTTTATTATCACTCGCGTTCGTCCGGGTTCGGGACGCCTACTTATCTCTTAATCCCCCGTTCCCGGACGCGTATTGTACGCTGGCTACCCCTTGGCGTCCCTTGCTCGCGTCTATTGTTGTCTGTTGGACAATAGAGCAGGCAGCCAGAAAAGAAGCCATCCCGTCTGCTAGGACCGCTGTCAATCAACCTCACCGTTATCCAGCCCCTCTCTAATCCTTCCTAATCTGGCGTCCCCTGACAATAGCTGACCCGTCTAGAACGCGTTAATCTGGTGTTCCCTGACAATAGTTGCACCCGTCTAGCTCGCGTTTAAAATACAAGATAGTAGATTTTCATAAATGAATTTTCAGTCTTGAAAGCAGAGCTAGAGCTGCAATCCTCCCGTGTTGATTGATAATAATTTGTCTAAAAAATGTGTCGCGCGCTAAAATAATAACCTAACCAGCAACGCCTCAAGTCTTTCTACATACAGCCGCATATGAGTAAAAGCTTCTTGTGCGACACTGCAAATATATAAATCATATTTAGTATAGTGTCTGTATTCCCCAACCTATTAATCAGTACTGCATTGCGTGTATCAGCAATTCGCGCAAATCACAACATGTGGATAGCCCCCTAAAATGCGGTCACGTGATCTGAGCCCAACAGCGCTGGTACTGGTAAAGATACCACCACACTCGAAAGCCCTCGAAGGGCGCTTGCGATAAGCGAAAAAACTCGTTACAAAATCTCTGATTTCTTGATTTTAAGCGCTTTTTTGGGCGAAGCCGTTTTTTAAAACTTGGCTAAGCCACCGCGTGCTTTGGAAATATGGCTCCGATTCCGCACTTTTGACAGCAATTTTGGCTTTTGGGGTGGATTTTTGGAAGTGACATCGGGATTTTCTTGTACTAGTGAGTGACGCTGTGTGTATTGCAGTGCACTGATATGTAATTTGCGTGTGTTGTGGATGCTGGTTTGATATCACGATCGGATGCATGTGTGTATGCATGGCCTGGGGTAATGCGCACGTCTTTGAGTGGTGTACATCCCCTGTGTTGTGTGTATGCATACTATGCATACGCTCGTTCTCACAGCCAACCTGTAGCCACGTTCACACAGCCATACTCTGAACTTACAATTTTAGCACAGCAAAACAAATACGTATTTTCCCTTAAAAAAATGTATAAATAGTACGTTAAAAACGTTCTGCTTGGCAGCTCTGTGAAGTCTGAGTTTTATGTAAAGTCACAGGAGAAAATTCAGTGTTTTTACAAAACAAATATAGAAATAAAAATAAGGATTTACATTGCATGCATGTAGACTAGTAGTAGTACCTTACAAGTGAAGATGTAGATATGTAACTTTGCCTCCATGTTGTTTTACTTTGCCCTTTTGTTGATTTTTTTTTATTCTATGCATAATCAGGCCTCTCGCCAAGAAATTAAAAAGGCGTGGCGCGACACGAGGGAAAATTTGACCCTGCCCCCCTAAAAAAAAAAAAAAAAAATCGTTTACAAGTATTAAGAGTAATTTGATTAATTGTTATCCCTGTATTATGTTCCGAGTCATTGTCATATTTACCCTTGCACTAAATAATCTAAATTATCAATATTTATAGTATGTTGGAATTTGTGAAATTTGTTATCCAATGTTACGAAGAAAAAAAAATGAATATGATCATAGTTGTTTGGATTTTTATCGAGCTAGACCAAGTCATGTATTTAAAGCTGTAATTATTTTCCTTATATTAAAAACAATATTGCATTTTCTTATTTTCACACAAATTGCAGTACTCAAATTTCTTCAACTCTTTTACTTTATATTTGAGTAAAATAAATTCTCCGTCTCAAAATGACATATACACCCGTCGACTCCGAGACACCAAAGCAATTGATAGAAACTCTGAAGAGCTGTCGACGTGTTTGTACGCCGCGTCATTAACATGGCCAGTTCATATAGAACAATTTCCAGCAAATTACAAATTTTGTAATTTGCTGGAAATTGTTCTTTAAAAATGAGAAATTCACGAGTTTCAGTAGGATCTCACTATATCATACTTATGTTAAAAATTATTGTTAAATATCATAATTTGGAGCTTTTTTTATTGCCCGATATGAAAACATGAAGCCACAAATGATTTTGAACATTTTGATTGACTGCATAGTTGCTTAGTAACCAGAAATACTAGTCAGTTCGTTCATGACTTGTGAAGCCGCCTCTGAGCTAATGTAAACAAAAACAAAGCCATTTATGGGCCGAGTGAATGACCTCAAGTGAATGTGACAGAGAAGAGAGCGAGAGAGAGGTTTTCCCATGCTTACCTTTTCAGGGGGGGAGGGGGGGAGGAGGAGAAGATAACTTCACGAAAGAGACAGCGCAAGAGAGAGAGAGAAAGAGAGGGGAATGTCTGATGGAGAGCGCGCAAACATGAAAGGGCTAGGCCGCCAAGAAGCTGAACAAAGGGGAGACATTAACATTTTGATAAGATTAGATTATGTCTGTATTATGTATCATCGACCAAGGCCACGTGATGAGTAATTGCTCACTCGTAGTTGGTAGTAGTAGTTGGTTTCTGAAATAAATAACAGATAGTGATGAAATGTTAAGTTCCAACGTGTCCAGAATGAGTGAAGTGAAGTTGTGGATCTATCTTTGCCTTCCTTGATTTGTTTTGTACAATGCATTTTCGTATTTATTTAGTCGCCCTTTTTACCTGCAGCTGCCATCTTTCCGTCTCCCGATCCTTTCTTTCTTCCTGAACTCTAATATTTCTTTAATTATATCTTCATCACCAGGCGCGTACGCAGTGAGAGGGAGGGGGGGGGGGTACCCCCCTTCTCATTTGTTTTTTGTGTGTGCTTATGGGTGACCCCCAAAACATCAAATCCTGGACACACACAAAAAAATGTGCTCTTACCCCCCCCCCCCCCCCCCCCTCCCCCCCCGCCTGTCATTGCAAAATTTTCGGCGCAATTTACCCCCCCCCCCCCCGCGAAAAAATCCTGCCTACGCTCCTGTTCATCACTTACTTCATCTAATTTTGTAATTCCATCTCTTAGATTTTGTTTTCAATGATTAAGGCCATGTAAAAAAAATATACATGTTTAGCGTCCCCGCCCGCTTCCTTTTGGGGGGCCGCCTCCTATTTTTTTTTTTGAAAGGAAAAAAAAAAGGGCCTCCTTCCTATTTTTCGAAAAAACAGGACGCTAAACATGTTTGTTTTTTATTTGGCCTATAATATGATAACGTTATTATATCGTTTTTTTCAGAATTTCATTGAAATTAGACATTTGAATTGTGTTCAAGACTGCGAATTCATTCTTTAATACATCTCTCGATTTCTTTATCTTGAAATTCAATATTTTTTCCTTCACCTACTTTATCTGCCCCCTCTAATCTCTTTTAAATAATTCTTGTTTTCTTGTTTTTTTCTTCAATTAAATACAAACTTAATTTTATCATATATTTTTTTCTCGGAATTGCATTTAAATTGGGGAGGGTGTGCATTACGAAGGCCTGTAACGATGTTAAATATACGCGATGTTTTGGAACTTTGGTGTTGATTGACATGACGCCTCATTTCAGATAAGCAATCGACCTATACAGTGCGCCTCAGAAAACGCGAAGCCGAGAATTGTCGATGTTTTATCATAACTTAATCATAGTTATAATTAATAAATGACACATATTGGTAAAGCTTAGATCCTCTTCTTTCATTTGATATAAGGAGTTATGGAAATAATGGAAATGCAAGCATTACTTTAAACAAACGGAACTTTGTCATTCCTGTACAAATATGTGTCATTTATTTATTATAATTTTGATTAAGTTATCATAAAACATCGATAATTCTCCGTTTCGTTTTCTCATGGGACGCACTATAGCTAAAGAAAGTGTTGATTAAAGAAAGAGAGATAGTACGTGGTAGAGAGAGATTAGAAAGGTGACTGGATGAGAGAGAGAGGGCTAACAAAAAAAAGGGTCGTAGAGAGGGCCTGCAGAGAAAGATAACAGATAAGAAAGGAAATAGTGTTGATTTGAGATACAAATGGATTTACTACTATCGAGAGAGAGAGAGAGAGATTTTCAAGGTGTATTACCCAAATTAAAAAGGGGAATTGTTCGATCTGTTTTTGTTATCAGAACAAAAATTCTCCTCACCATTGTCCAGTCGCAACAACGACATACAAATAATGACAGATTTATTATGACATTCCCGCCACAAGTCGGCGCTTTCAGAACAAAGGCGTAGGCTGACAATCGTAAATATCGCGGTCTGTCTGAACTTGGGTGTTGATTATACAACATTTCCAAGATACGGTTATCAATCCAACTTTCTACTTCATTTGTGCCTTTTCATTGTACCCACGAAAAGATCGATAGAAATATCAGAATATCTATTACCCTTCCCAGGGTTCAATGGGCGGCACAGGGTATGTAAATTAGAAATTGTTCTAGCGCTGCTGGTCGCTACAAGGCGGCCGCGGCGTAGTATCATTCATTCAAAATCAGTTTTCATAAGACTAAACGTCCAAAATAGATGACATATAAAAAAAATACATAATAGTCTCTTAGAGTAAATATTTCAAAGAACAAAACATGCATGTCTACGTCCCTCTACCTCTCTCTCCCATTCTCTCTCAACCTCAAACAACGGACCTCTGCATTGATTGCGATTCACACAATTTTCATTTCATTTACATTTCATTTAAAATGGGGAAAGCCTTCCGATCGCTGGAAGGAAGGAATTTTACTGGCAAGGTGATTAAACGAGTTCTTGCCCCTCTTAGCGCGACAAATAGAAACCCTATTCCTCTCAAGAATTATGTAATATTATGTAAGATAATCCCCCCACTCTTGCCCCTTTCATTGGGGACGCATTTGGGACGCTCGCGGTCTCTAAACAAAGGAGGGTACGCGATGAATGGAGAAGGTTTTAATCCCCCTTACCTTACGCGTTAAGGACGGTCGCGTTCTGCTAACAAAGGAGGGAACGCGATCGTCCTGAACCCGGACGAACGCGAGTGATAATAAAGTTGCCTTCCCTAATTGAGAAGTTCTGTCAATGTACTTCACAAGGTTCAAACTTAAAAAGTTTAACTCTTCTTTGCCATCTCCTGCAAAAACAGGAAGGAGATTATAGAATGGTTTAACAAAATTATAATGCAAATGAAATAAAGCCTGAAAACATGATGCCCCATGGAAATGAGCTTTGCTTTTAGGATTTTATTCCACGAGAATGAAAATAAATGACAAAGACATGTATATTCATTTGCTGTGCTTTCTAATATTTCTATTTTCCTCTCATATCACTGCCACGATCTATCATCTCTGGGAAGCAAGAGACCAATAGACATCCTGTCTAGAAAGAATACATTTTTCTGTTGCCGCTACACAGCATTTCTCAATGAAACCTGTACTAAAGAACCTATTCCTAAGACCACCTGCCTTATGAAGACCACTTTTCTTGTCTCCCTTGAGTTATCTTTATATGCAGGTTTCACTGTATGAGCATCAAGGTAAATATTGCACTACTCTAGTGAGAACCATGTGTCTACCTATATGTTGTGCTCTTTACTGTAACATTTCTCAATTTTTCTCCCGCTCTACTATCATCTAGTCCTCAGAAGACCTATCGTCTTTGGGTAGCCAGGGATCTATAGAGCAGCTGAATGATCTTGAGACTCCTGGTCACATAGACAACAACAAACCACACATCATGGCCTACATCACACATGCAAGTAAGTCATTCATGGGTGTTCCTGGAAGTAAAAGGAATATATAAGGCAGTTTCCTTGTGCAGGAGGTCATAATTCACTGACATCGGATTTGGTGGAAATACCATTAATGGGTGTTCAAGTCTTGCACACAACAAATTGGATGTCCCAGCAAGAAAGACCCCCAGTCTTTCGGAGAGTCTTTGGGTGATATGATACCTTTACCATCCTGGACGAATCGAGGAGGGAGCAGTATTTACACAAGACCTGTGGGTTGTAAAAAGTAAAGACTGCTCCCAGTGATTAATAACATCTGTCAACTGGGTAAATACCGAAATTGTGGCAAATTCCCCATGAGAGAACCCATGCTTATGTGATTTTAATTTGTTGACAACTTAATTGCCCTAGACTTTATAGAGGAACCACCCAAATCCTATACAAATGTGGTCAATGTAGGGTTCCATGACACATGCTCCGCCGACGATTGCTCCGCCGACATTTACTCCGCAAAACGCGACAATTGCTCCGCGACATTTGCTCCGACGTCAAATGCTCCGCCGACAGGTGCTCCGCCGACAATTGCTCCGCCGACAGATGCTCCGCCGACAATTGCTCCGCCGACAATTGCTCCGCCGACAATTGCTCCGCAAAAACGCGACAATTGCTCCGCCGACATTTGCTCCGCCTGAAGCGACACTTGCTCCGCCGACATTTGCTCCGCCGACATTTGCTCCGCCGACATTTGCTCCGCCGACAATTGCTCCGCCTGAAGCGACAATTGCTCCGCCGACATTTGCTCCGCCGACATTTGCTCCGCCGACATTTGCTCCGCCGACATTTGCTCCGACGACATTTGCTCCGCCGACAATTGCTCCGTCGACAATTGCTCCGTCGACAATTGCTCCGCCGACAATTGCTCCGGCGACAATCAATTGCTCCGCCTGAAGCGACAATTGCTCCGGTGACATTTGCTCCGACGACATTTGCTCCGCCCCAAAAGTGTCCCATTAAATACAAATGCTACTAGTACTACGACAAATGCTTCGCCGACAATATTTTTTTTCACGGGTTGGTTTGTTTCTTTCTTTTTTCTTCATTTTCTGAATGCATTTCATGAAATTATGTAAATGAAATGAAATGAATGAATGTTGATGATGTGGGAGGAAAAAGCAGTTGCCTAAAAGTAATTTCGAATATACTGAAATAACTTTCCATCTATCACTGTACGTCCCACATAATGTACACTAAACACTCATTACATGTCATGGGAAGTTTTTTTTTTTTAAGTAGAGCATATCAAGCCACATTCCCCAATACGCGCATACCTCCTAGTTAATTTCAAACAGCTCATCAATATGTAAGACCTGAAATTACCTCAATGAAAGAAGACTAATAACATGAGAGGGAAGAAAAGAGCAAAGAAGACAACCGTTTTTTGCTATTCCCCATAATGTTTGATTTAAAAAAAATAAAAAATAAAATTATAGCTCCATACGCAAGTTCTCCGGCGAAAGATAATTACTCCGCTCAAAATCTGTTTCATGTATTACTCATTAGCTGATCCAAAGCTCAAGGCTATCTCTCTCTTTCTCTCTCTCCCATGCTCCTCCTTTTCCTGTTTACACCGTTTTCTTGTCTTCTTTGCTCTTTTCTTTCCTCTCATGCTATTTATAGTCTTCTTTCATTTCCATCACTTCTTCTCTGCTCCCCCTCTCGAGTTCTATTTCTCTCGTGAAAATGAAACGTAAAGTAATACAAACATGTAGTACATTCTTGTTTAGAATAATATTTTCAATAATATCCAGTCCATTTTCTAAAGGTTTCTTTCCTTTAATTAAGTGTATGTAGCTTTAATATATATATGTTAGTGTGCAAAACACTCCATTTCATTCGAGTACTTTGTTTTCACTGAATAATTTAAGGGACTCACGAAGCCACCGGAAGAAGAGCAATTGGCTTATCATGAAGAACTAACATCAAACTGCAACAAAATGATTTGTATAAATGTGAATAAGCAGAAAGGCTGCCATCTCATTTTCCCGTCTGAATGGGTTCTCTTCCTTACATATATAAGTGCCCTTATTTTCTAAACTTCCATGATGACCTAGTACATTGTATAATGCTTTACCTAGTAAGATGCATTGATCGAGGTAATTTCAGGTATTACATATTGATGAGCTACTTGAAATTAACTAGGAGGTATGCGCGTATTGGGGAATGTGGCTTGCTGCTCTACTTTGTTTTAAAAACTTCCCACGACATGTAATGAGTGTTTAGTATACATTATATGGGACGTACAGTGATAGATGGAAAGTTATTTCAGTATATTCGAAATGACTTTTAGGTAACTCCTTTTTCCTCCCACTTCATCAACATTCATTCATTTCATTTCATCTACATTATTTCAAGAAATGCATTCAGAAAATGAAGAAGAAAAAAAGAAACAAAAAAAATAGGTGTAAAGAAAATATTGTCGGCGAAGCATTTGTCGTAGTACTAGTAGCATTTGTAGTTTATGGGACACTTTTTGGGCGGAGCAAATGTCGGCGGAGCAAATGTCGGCGGAGCAATTGTCGGCGGAGCAAATGTCGGCGGAGCAAGTGTCGCTTCAGGCGGAGCAAATGTCGGCGGAGCAATTGTCGCTTCAGGCGGAGCAATTGTCGGCGGAGCAATTGTCGGCGGAGCAAATGTCGGCGGAGCAAGTGTCGCTTCAGGCGGAGCAAATGTCGGCGGAGCAATTGTCGCTTCAGGCGGAGCAATTGTCGGCGGAGCAATTGTCGGCGGAGCAAATGTCGGCGGAGCAAGTGTCGCTTCAGGCGGAGCAAATGTCGGCGGAGCAATTGTCGCGTTTTGCGGAGCAATTGTCGGCGGAGCATCTGTCGGCGGAGCAATTGTCGGCGGAGCAACTGTTGGCGGAGCAATTGTCTGGCGGAGCAATTGTCGGCGGAGCAACTGTCGGCGGAGCAACTGTCGGCGGAGCAACTGTCGGCGGAGCATTTGACGTCGGAGCAGATGTCGCGGAGCAAATGTCGCGGAGCAATTGTCGCGTTTTGCGGAGTAAATGTCGGCGGAGCAATCGTCGGCGGAGCATGTGTCGGGTTACCTCAATGTAGTTGTGCGATAAATTTTGTTCATGTAAGTCAATGGTTCCAATGTCTTGTGGTTAAATTGTTGAAGAAACTGTCTAAAAGTTCCCATGAATTGGTCTCTATGAAGTAAATATGTCAAACTGAGTATTCTAGGGTTTGGAATCATTGTATTTGTAACAACTCAAATTAATCTTCCTGAAAATCCCAACATATTCATAATTCCTTTTGCACTCTCTGGTATTTGAAAGAAAAAGCCAAGACCTACGCTGCCTACGCTATCCATGTTAAGATAACAGAGAGCCAGAGCAAGACAGAGCTCTTGGACATTTTCACCTTCATCAAATATTCTAATTCAAGCCACCTGTACTACTTCAGAAAGTATTCTCTTACTTAGCACTACCTAATCTTATTTCTGTTGTGTCTTCAGGTATTGTCGAAAGAGAAAGACCAGTCTTATGCTTTCTATGCAATCCATGTCATGAGAACGGACAGTCAGGGCATGACTGAGATCTGGAATGTCTTAATATTTATGTTTATTTGCACCATTAAATTGCTGCTTTTTGTTGATTAATGTAACTTAAAGCATCTGTACTTCTTCCTAATATTTGTTCTTGTTTAATCATGCTTTCTTATTTCCATTTGTCTTGGGCCTGTAGGTATTGTTAAAGAGAAAGGCAAGTCCTATGCTGTCTACGCAATCCACGTTACAAGAACAGACAGTCAGGGTGTGACAGAGATCTGGGACGTCTTCAGGCGATACAGCGACTTCCATGACCTTCATATGTGCCTGGCGGAAAAATATGAGTCGCTTCGAACTCTACTCCTGCCGGCGAAACGTGCTTTCAAGAACACCAATAAGAGCTTCTTAGAGAAGAGGGCAAAGTCACTCACACAATATATTCAGGTCTGAATCTCATTTTTGCAATTACAAGCATACTGGAGCAGGAAAATAGGTTATGGTGATTGCAAGTAATTTATAATTATAACTAATCTGTAATTCATATCATCAAGACAACTCAAATATAATGCAGTTTATGATTGGGTTTCAATCATTTTTTAAGAGAGCTTTACCAATCAGATATGATTATTTATACTTGAATTTGTTGCCATTCGAAAGCCAATTAACAGGAGACTGTGTTCATTATCCAATCCAATCCAAAAGATATTTTATATAGCACCTTTTCCTTGCAGTTACAAAGTGCTGCACTCATGCTCGAAAATGTTCATTATCTTCTTTACTATATATATATAATACATGAAATCATATTATATTAAAATTATACAGCATAATCAATTGTATTTTCTGTATTTAGTCTTGTAATTGCTAATCACTTGTGGTTGTTTTCTTAATTTTCATACAACTTAATGAGGTTGCATTCGATCATCCGTCAGTCACCATTACATTTGTTATACCAATTTTGTTTGTTCCAGACTCTTCTAAATCAAGATGTGCTGACCACTAATCCTGGTCTACAGAGCATTATCTGTAATTTCCTGGAGCCGGGAGTCTATCATAGGGGCAAAGGTCTATTGGCAAGACGGGTAAGGTTAACAGAATTCATTGAGACTATATCATTCATTTGACTATTGCAGGCTGTTTCTGTTGACTCCATTACCTTGCAACATGATAATCTGGATTACTTGTAAAAATTAGTGAATATATTTGGTTTGACAATATATTGTCCTTTTTAGTCATCAGGACTACATCAGGACTACTTTGACTTAGCAATGTTTTTCTCAACCTTAGGACAACTGAATAATTTTGTAATTGTTAACCAATTCCACCCATTTTCATTTGTCATCTGTGTAGATGGACCATTTTGTTAACCCTTTGAAGACTGGCGTTCGCAACGTGGCCCACACAGTGAAAGTCCTCCCGGGGAATCTTGCTGATGGCGTTACCATGGTATCAGATAAGATGTCCGACACCATGAATAAAGTCTTCAAGGTAAGCTGATGATTCCCAAGCAAGACATTCTATTCAGGAATGCTCCCCTCTTAATCCCAATTCCGGCGGCGTGTACAATGCGGTACTTTCGGCCATGTATCAAGTGTTATTTCCAGAATGGTGTCAGAATAGGTAGTATGCCAGAATGCCCCTTTGCGGTGAGTTGGCACCCAAATGCCCACAGTATGGATATGGCAAGGTTGAAGAAAATCTCTTTTTGATAGTGTTATGCAGTCTTGCCCCCAACCATCCTACAATCTAAAAAATAGTATGCAAGTTTAAGAAGAGAAATACCAGGTCCATTACCAATATACCTTTCAAAACATGAGCTAAAAATGACAATCAAACAAAATAATTGTGATTTGTTCCTGCAAATCTACCAAGTTTCTGGAGCATAATTTACTCTGGCAAATTTTGGCACGTATCAAAATATGTTTTTTCAGAAAATTCAGGTGTACTTGCATAAATTCTTTCAGGTATATCTGGGCATCGCAGCGCAGATTTCTTCACTTGCATGCTACAAAATCACCCTTTATTTCGTTTTGGCAGCAAATTTGATATGTATAGTACGAAGTCTGTGAGTGCCTCCCATTCATTACATGTTGAAACTTGCGTAATCTACATTGATTGCACTGACTTGCGTGTGAAGAAATGGCTAGAAGGATCAAATAAACAGTGATGTCGAATGGAGAAATAAACCCCCAATAGCATAGTCATTAGAAGTCTACCAAGGTTGGTTTGGTGGTATAATTTATTATATCGTCTTAAATCGATTTAGAATTCTCTCATTGACAATCTAAAAACACCAAGATGATGTTCTCAATCACAGTTGCTTTCATTCTGCTAGCGGCCGATCAACTAAGCAGATATTATGATCTTAAATGTTTTCCTTCCTCTCCTAGCCACCCAAGCAATTGCAAGATATTGGTAGAGTGTCTTCTGTAATCAGCTCTGCAGTAAGTACATCTCATTCTTCAACTTGAACAAATCCTAGAAATGTTTGAAATTCATTATAATTGAATGCCCCAGATGAGCAGGATGAAGTTTTGGGTGCCATGTTTGCCACAGGTTTTGAATGATTATGGCGGTTCTTTTTGATAGTTTTGTCCTTGTTATGTGAATAACCATGTGGTGAAGATATAAATGACATCCTTAAAGCCCATTGCACATTAGATAATCTCATCCAATTTTAGAAGAAACTTAGAAGAAACACCCAAAGGGACAACAACAGGAATAGAAATGGAATTTTCCTGATAAAGGACCCCTAAAGTATCATGAATGATTAAGTTGTATTGTTATTGTAGTGTTGTTAGGCCTTCATGATGAAGATAATGTTGGTATTAATTACCAATTGAAATGATTAGTTTTTATTTAGAAGTCAGTGATTAGAGTGAATTTCAATCAATTTATGTGAATAATTTGATTGGTAAAATGAGAAAAGTCACCAACTGTAAAAGATATCTTTTCCAGGATGATGACAACATTCCATTGCGGGTCATGCTGCTGCTAGTGGATGAAGTCTTTGACCTGAAGAATCGGGATCAGTGGCTACGTCGTCAGGTCGAAACCCTCCTGCGACAGATCATCAAGGCAGCGTTTGGCACCAAGATCAACTCCAAGATAATCGAGGGAGTGGAGACAATCACATCACCAGCTCATGTGGCAGAACTTGTAAAAAGATTCAAGTAAGGAATTCAGTGATCCTACTCATGCTCTAGCAACATTTGTTCCAAGCTTGATTTCATAAAATATATATGGTTAGGGTTATTGTTTTGGTTATTGTTAGGGTTAGGTAAAATGTTTCGTCCAGGGTTTAAAATTTGAATTAGGTTGGTGTAGGATATTGACTGTGGAGTCAGTTGTCACAGGAGCGTGTGTTGTAGAACCAGTAATGCAATTTCAGTTTTTTTTTCATTTCATTTCGTTTTTTTCCATTTCCAACAAAATAAATAAAGTACATGGGATTGCATTGTAAATAGTAAAACAATGAAACTTAAAGGTAATACAAAGTTTTGGTATGTGGTCATGAATTTGGTTCAAATGAACATATTGGAAGCATATGCGATCCTACAATATGAAGTGGTCGTCGTCGCGGTCGAAATTGAGTCTTAAGTTATGAAATTATAAATAATAATCACTTTATGTTGTATAGCTCCCTCTCAAGGTCAAGATATTAATTAAGCTATACAAAATTGTTTCTTGACTAATATTGACCGACTAGCTATTTCCGTTCGCAAATTATATACCACAACTACATATTCTGAGATTTTCATGGTCGCAGCTACCATAGTACGGCCGTAGGAGCTATTTGAAATTTATCAAAATTTACCGGGAGCACCGGTAAATCTTTATATTCAATTTTTCTCGAAAGCAGAGGCGTTTTAGGGGCTAACATTTCTAGTGCTTTTAATACATCCACAGGGGCATCCAAATATATCAAAATTGTAAAGAATTACTATCCACCCATTTTTCAAAATTTCCCAAAACTTTGTAATACCTTTAACAATATATTTGTAATTGGTCCACAGTGTACAATAGACATATAAAACAGGTTGGTCATGGAGGGGACTGCTGAAAAGCTGGGCTTGCAGATTGCAGCCCCCTATAACTTATAGTTGCAAAAATAGTATATCAATAATAAAGGAACGCACAAATACATAAACCAATGAAACATAACATAGAAGGAGTGAAAGGGACAGGGAAAGAAGGGAGACAACGAGAGAGGGCAGGGCGCTTACCTATAACACACACAACACAACACGGGCCGACTGGAATACGGATGGCCAGTACAAAATGAATCAAAATATCCAATGTATTTTATTGAGTTAAATCAATTTAAAGAGAGAGAGCTAACGCTTGATAATTACGCAAAAAATATTTTTTTGCCTCCGTTACGAAGTAGCCGGAGGCATTATGTTTTCGGGTTGTCCGTCCGTACGTCCCGTTCTCGTGATCGCGTTATCTGAAGAACCGATTGATGGATTCCTGCCAAACTTTGGTCATGTATGTATCTTGCAAAGCCGATGAACTGACTAGATTTTGGGGTCACGAGGTCAAAGGTCAAAGGTCACAGGACTCATTATGTATGCAAAAACAGCTCGTGATCGCGTTATCTGAAGAACCGATTGATGGATTCCTGCCAAACCTTAGTCATGTATGTTACTTGCAAAGTCGATGAACTGATTAGATTTTGGGGTCACGAGGTCAAAGGTCAAAGGCCACAGCGCACATTATGTATGCAAAAACAGCTTGTGATCGCGTTATCTGAAGAACAGATTGATGGATTCCTGCCAAACCTTAGTCATGTATGTATCTTGCAGAGCCAATGAACTGATTAGATTTTGGGGTCACGAGGTTAAAGGTCAAAGGTCACAGGGCTCATTATGTATGCAAAAACAGCTCTTGATCGCGTTATCTCAAGAACCGATTGATGGATTGCTGCCAAACTTAGGTCATGTATGTTACTTGCAAAGCCGATGAATTGAGTAGATTCTTGGTTCATAAGGTCAAAGGTCAAAGGTCATGGGCTCATTATTTATGCAAAAATAGCTTGTGAACGCATTCTCATTAGAACTGACAGATGGATTACTATTTAACTCAACACATCTTGCAGAGCCAATGAACTGAGTATATTTTAGGGTCATGATGTCAAAGATCAAAGGGTCATATATGTATATGATAAATTGCTTGTAATCACGATATTCTGAGAACCTGTAAATGGATTACAATTGAACTTGAATTCGAAAAATTTCTTCTGTTTTGGTTTGTAAAATTGCTCTATGACGGAGGCATCATTTTCGACTGCGCGCAGTCGAATTCCATCTAGTTTTAATTTGAATTTAAAAGAATTTAAACTGGGGGCATTCTTGATGCTAACATCAAGAATGGTCCATAGCTTCGGGCCTGCGTAAGTGAATATGGATTTAGCAAGTAAAGTTCTAGTTAATGGCAGATGAAATTCGTCAGATTGGCGCGTAGGGTATTTGTGTATAGTTTTATTTTTGATGAATATTAAATTGAAGGCTGATGGTAGCGTATTATTATTTAACTGGTACATAAACTGACCGAGGCTATAACGATACAAATCATTGAAGCTGAGTGGGTAATCTTAAATGGGGCAATTATGTGCCTTCGCAAAGTTGAAACTCTGACCTTCACAAAAATATAAATAATGACAATTGAAAGAGAAAGTGCATTTCATTGGTTAATGTCTTGCAGGAATGCCTCTACAATTTATATTAATCTATTATTTTTACTCTTTTTTTTTTTCCCTCTTTTTATTTGCATGTGATTTTACCTCTTTCTTCTCAATCTCTTCTCTCTCTCTTTTTCCGTCTGTTTTGTCTCTTTGTCTCACTACATGTTTTTATTTTGATCTCTTAATCTTTCTGTTCTCCCCTATCTCTGTCTGTCTCTCTGCCTCTCCCCCTCCCACCAACTTGCCCCTCCCACCAACTTCCCCCTTCTCTCTCTATCACCCTCCCCTCTCTCCTCCTTTTATCTTATTCTTTCTTTCCATCTCTCTCTCTCTCTGTCTCTCTGTGTCTCTTTCTGTCACTCTATGTCTATCTTTGTTTCTATCTCGATACCAGAGAGTCTTTCTGGCCTGGTGGTGTGTTAGCAGAAGTCCCTGAACCCAGAGATGAGGCTACAAAGCTCAGGACCAGAGTGGCTGCTAAGGCTGAATTATTTGGCAGTGTGCCAGGTAACATTCCTTGCTATACCTATGGAATGCTTTACTGAGAATATATATACATGTATGTACTCTACTGTCAGGGCTGGATTCAAGGTTGTCAGGAAGGGGCAGCCAATGCTTTGCTCATAGACATGATTTTTGTAATCCCACAGACGAAGAAAAGGGGGAGGAGGAACCACTTTTATTTTTCCCTCTTAAAGATATGTCCCATTTGCAGCCAACATCAAATTATGTAGAACTTTGCAGGAATTATGAATATGTCATGTATGTCCTATTTGTTAGCAGTGTCATATTATTCAAATTATGCAAGTAAACCCGTTTACTTGCTAGACTTCACTGTCAGACACTATTGAGTGACTGACTGCCCCATTTTCTTTCTTCGGTAATAGCATACATAAAATGAGCTGTAAAGGGTACATGAACATTTGTCTACATCAATAACCCACTTCTTGTAATGGCCAAAATTAAACTGATTGAATCTTTGCGCAGCATAAAACGTACGAACATTCAGTACAATGGTCTGAAAATCAGACTATCACTTAATGGCTCTATAGCTCTTAAGTTGATTCGACAACTAATAGTCGTTATTTTCCCACTTAAAAACATTTTCAAATTTCTAAATTAGTATTATCTTTCAAATGCAGTTGTAATTTAACTTTTTCATTTTTTTGGCCTGCAAATGGGACATAGTTCCTTTCATGCTGATTTTAGCTCCCCCCCCCCCCCACCCCCATAAGTAAGTATTAGTAAGGGCATTAGAAATTGAGAGGTAGAATCCTGATCCAGTGATTGCCTTATAAAAAAGCCATATCGTCTATGATTGTCTTTTGCAATATGGGTGTAGTAAATGGGTATTGTGCTTGAGGACATACTTTAAGTTAACTGCTTATTTTGCTATATATGGCAGCTTGGCTAAAGCCAGGATGATAATATCAGGAGCACCTAGAAAAGATGGAAATCTAGAACCCATCATGTTAACTATCGTTCTTCGGATCTATACCAAGTCCTTTTCTGTCTCCTTTGTAATTCAGATGACCTGAAGAATTTCATCGGCTCAGAGACGACGCGGCGTGGGATGCTGAGAACCTTCAACATGCTCCAGAACCACACGCTGAACAAACGACTCTTCTACGTGTTCCTCGAGAACCTCCTCCTGACCCTCTACCCAGAAAACAAGTTTGGCGAAATTTTCCGCAAACTCCACTCCCAGTCACCGCGGATACGAGCCCGCAAGGAGAAGCTCCTAGAACAAGAGGGGGCGACACAGCACCAGCATCAGGAGCTGCGTAGGCGAAGAGACGTCAGGTGACATACAGTGAACGCTGCGAGAATTGAACATCCAATTTGTGTAGCTTAAGTTCTGTTCCGCGATGTCAGGTTGGAAGGTGTAAGATGCAACCAAGGTCCAGTTTCTCGAAACTGCCACAGTTCGTAGACATCCCATATTAAAGTGTTCAAATCACCTAAAACAATGTACCGGTAATGCGTGTTAAGCCAAAATATATACAGTGCGTCCAAGAAAAAACGAAACCGAGAATTATCAATATTTTATTATAACTGTATAGTCAACCCACAATAATTTTGACTCGCATTCTATAGGTTAACGGTTTAGGAGTATGATGAAAATGAAGGGTAACACAAAACGCTTTGTATGGAGCCCTGGTTCTGTGTGCACCTTATTCTATGCGAGCACGTAATAGTGTACTCAACAAGGCATTTTATGCTTACTTAGAGTTTATCGAAACTGCAAAACCTCTTTGTAGAAGTAATATTTGAAGATCATGCACTGTCCTTATATTGAATATTGCATAGCAATATGGAACCCCTTTAATACATCAAGAGGAAAACATGTTTTGGTGATTGGTTCACTTTAAGTCTGGATGACTCATGTTTCAATTGCATGTCCAAGAAGTAGGACTTATGCCGGTTTTGAGAAACAGCCCCCATGTTGTTCTTTGGTTGCTCTCTGGCTTCATGTGATGCAGATGCAGTTTGCTACTGTTGCCCTACTGATTGAACCTAATAGTTGATTCTAGGACTGCTCTGACAATCATCATTAATATTTTGAATGTTACAAGACATTCTTTATTTCTGCTTGTAAAATAGATTAACATACACAGTTGAAGGAATGTAAAACAGATCTCTAAATATATATATATCTTGGAGGTAATTTAAAATTTCATCTTGATTTCGTCACCATAGGTGTAATTTAAAAGCTTAATATACAATATAGGTCAAATAATATTGTAAATTCTAAATACCTGTATTTGATATGGTATGGGATACACTTTTTATTCATAAATTTAATTTAAAAAAAATGAATTGCACCCATTTTATCATGAATTACATGTACTTTTTATCATTCTAATTTCTATCATGAGATATCAAAACTAACTTATCCCCATAATGTCATTCATTATTAAAAAAGTCTAGAAAATGGTGTTAAATTTGTACAGCACCAGAAATCATAGTAGCAACTGCAGTCTACACATGCTGCATCTGTGGCAAGACAGTAATGGCAATTTGTATCTACCAGAATACTTGGGTCATGAAACTAGATTTCAAGAATTCAAATTCCAAGATTCTTTGCAAATTGATCCTTTTAGGGGAATTATCCATCATTTGTTTTTCATGCCAAAGACTACATTGTAAAGTACCCTTCCTCTTCACCAAATGTTGCAATGATTTGTTTTTGAAGGATTCTGTCATATTGGAAATACTACAACTGTGTATACTCTTTTATTTAATTCATTATTTTATTGACAACGAGACAACAGCAAAACCTCAGTCACACCAATGAGACTGACACCAGATCAAACTTAGAGCATAATGAGGGAGATAGATGGGACACATGCACATGTACATGCTCGCAGATCATAAAGCCCCAAACAGTTCCCTCCTACATAAAACCTCTTAAAGAGGGAACTATTTCAGTGCTCCGTCAATATGACATCTGAACGAGTGTCATTTTTGTTGATGTATCTATCTCTACTCTACTATAATAAATAATAATAATATTAATATTTAATTTTTATATAGCGCTTAATACAAATGTCTCTAAGCGCTTTACAAATATACTATTACCCCGGTCATTGGATTCAGTGCTTGCCCGCACACACTGTGTGCACAATCTCCACTCCCTGGGGAGCATTCCAGCCGGGCGTTACTATATACAATTACATACCGGTACTCCTATAATGGCTAAGTTGCTTTAGAGTCAATTTCAGTTTGACAGTGTGACCAAGGTGAGAACACTTGAGGCTTGTTCAGATACAGTCAATCCACAGCGTATGACAGTGCGTGCATACATACACACCAGCTTAGAATTATTTAAGTGTTTAAATCGGGTTTAAACCTAAATAATTTGTGTTTTTAGGCTAAATTTGTATTTCAAAAATTCCAAGACTACTGGTACCTACTTTGCGTCAATTTCAATTTGACATTTTTGTTCACTGGAATAATTTCTCTGGTGTACCATTCAAATTAAACAATTTGCTTTTTTAGCTGGGTCAGGAACCACAAACGTATATTACGATGCAAAATCACTGATGAAAAAAAATTGCAAAATTACAGTCAATTCATATTGTGAAAATAATACTTTGAAATTCATGTATTATGTTGAATTTGGTATAGTAATGAAGAATCAGAAGGTGTGGCACTCTGCCATGACAAATGAAGATAACACTCTCTATCGTCATCAAAGCACCATGCTGCAATATCACCCTGAAAATTATACTCAGTTCAGCCCTCGCAAATCAGTCAAGTTCGTGGATGAGAATGCTGAATGAATATTAATAGTAAGCCTCATTAGCTTATATGCACCACGGTCTGACTGGATATGATGCAGCAAAACTACTACAGGTTCTTTTATTATGATGATGTCAAGTGTAATATGGCATCACATTGCTGGATCTTCTAACCTGTGTATGATCAAATCTCTTTGCTTATAACACAGAGTTAAAGGGCAATCCAACACTTGGTTTAAATTAATTTGTATGAAAGCAGGAAAATAATAGAAACAGAATGGCGAAAGTTTGAAATAAATGTATGAAATATGAGATTACTATACCATTGCAAATCTCAAATTGGCAGTTTGCTAAGTGGATTGTGACGTAGCCAATTTCTGTTTTTTTCCTAAGCGCCTTCTTCCTTCGGGCACTACTTGAAATATATTATGGACAGCATACTAGTAACAGTCCTCCAAAGAATATAGACCCTCCTGAGTCACACAATTTTGAAAAATTGTTTTTTTTTTGTGTGTGTGTGTGTTGGAACAAGTGGGAAAGTTTTCCGCCAATACAAAAATGCAGCCGTTTACGTTGTCATATCTGAATGAAGTGTCTCCATAGAAAAGAATCTTACACCAATTCAATCATACTTGTATATCTTATCTTCAGAAGTTAAATTTGGTTTGTACGCTCTGGGACATGCCTCAGTTCTCATAGAGCTTTGCCTTATCCGGATTATTTTTCTGTCATAGCTTGTGTCTATGAGGGTGCGTGAGCCGGTGTGTATATGTTTGCGTGTGTCAGTAACAGTCTGGTTCTATACTCTTAGAATTGTCTCCATTCAACCTCCCTACTATTGAAATGAATTCTGTTAGGAGCCACAAGGGTGTAAACTCATGTGTTAATATCTATGAGTTAATGCCCTTCTTGCTCCAAACAGTGGAAATCGTGATATTGTCTGTTTAGAGGAAAAAGGATTATAACTCATATACATGTACTTAAACACAGAGTTAAGTTATCCTGTCTCTGAAAAAGTAATAATAGGGAGAGAATTTCTTTCTTTCTTTTTTTGTTTTTGTCAAAGTGATTCAAGTTTTAACCAGAATATTAAAGTAATGATAATTATAAATGTTGTACACTGTAAAATATATTGTGCCATAAAAACAAAAGAGTTCAGAGGTACATGTAGGCATATGTACATATACCTTAAATGTTTGATCTTTTCATATTTTCCTAGATGGAATTGAATGTAAGTTTCTCTCCTTATTTGTACAACAATTGATCAGAATTTTAATGACATTGAGTGCGACACAAGGTTGAAATGTTAAATGTTTTTTTTTAATCTTGTTCGCATATGGCATGCTGAACCACCTTACAAGCAAAAGTATGTGGCATAAATAACTAATTGTGTGCTTTACATTTATGCCTCACCATGCAAAGATACTTTTGGGTGAACATTCACCAGGGTCCACCCTTGGAGGCAGCTACTCTTTGCTGTGATGTTTAGTTTTTCTTTTATATTGGATTTATCATGTCATGTGTAAAGGAGGCCATTCGGAGTGTCTCATATTGGATGGATGTGCAATCAATGAAGATAATTTTGCGATGATTTCTTTCATTTTTCTGGGCTGCTCTTAATATCAGTTCAAGTTCATTTTTTCCCTGTTTGATATATTATTCTTTTAAGACTTTGAAATGTGCAAATGTTTGCAGTGATTGATGTAGAAAATACTTAAATGTGCAAGTAGCACAAAAATGACTGATAGCTTGTTTGGTTTAAATTTATTCTTGAAACATGATACAACTAAAATTGTGAAAGTTATTAGATGATAAATGCAAGTTATTTTATTTCATCAATCAAATCTATATCTGTGTATTTTACAAGAGTGCTTGATATAAATCATTCAAAATGTGCATTTAGTATATGCAAGCACTCTTGTGAAATACACATATATATTTTATTGGTGTGATGCTTCTATGGTAAACTGAAAGCATCATTGCTTGTATACTAATTGCTCTATCCATATACATGTACATGTGTATTGTGTCGCGGGGTAAAACAATTTTGTTGGTGAGGGGGGGGGGGTGTATTTTGTTGCATATTGTGAAGTTACATTATACTGTGTAGTTTCATAATGTGTGACATTCAGAGCAAGATTTTTTCCAAATTATTACATGGACCAATTGGAAAACACACAAAAATAAATCAAGATAATTTATACTGCATTCTAAAAATCTAGGAATGGAAAAAGGCACATTCCATTAATTTCGCTTTCATTTTTTTCTTCAGTTTGCTATCAGTACTCTTCTGTTTAATTTTATTTGTTGCTCCCTTTGACCAGAAACACTTTTATTCCTAATATTGACCAATACCTAGCCAAATGTATCAATGCAGAGAGGAATACATGTTATTTCCCCGAAAAGAAAACAGAAGCAAAGCAAGGGGGCGTGGGAAAGGGGTCAGTACGCTGTTTGATAATTATTACATCATGCTTGTTATACCAATGTAAGATATTGTACTTTAGCTTCACTGTACTGTTTAATATATTTCTTTTGAGTGTAGCCAAGACAAAATTCATGAACTCAGGATGACCTTCAGAGACTTGAGTAGAGTTCTATCATGGACATCACAAATGCTTTTTACTGCCAGTGTATTTCACATGTACTATGATTTAATCTAGTGCCTGTTTTGGGGAACCCTTGTGCAATAGATCATTAATTAGAAAGGATTATTTGGGATTTAGATCTTGTGTTTAATTGATAGAGTTACAAAAGGCCAGTTGATCTCTCTCTCTCTCTCTCTCTCTCTCTCTCTCTCTCTCTCTATCTCTATCTCTCTCTACCATATCTACTGACTTTGTCAATCATGCTATTCTACAGCTCTTTGTTTCTAGCCTTTGCCAGGAGCTCCATTCCTTGGTCTTTCACTCCTCTCTCCTCAAGCCATGACTGCAGACTTAAAGTACTCTTCTTCTTCTTCTTCTTCCTCTACTCTTTCCCCCGATCATTCCAGCTGGTAAAGTAGGTGTAATAAAGTCCAACAAAGGTTGCTCAAAACAATTGTATTGGAAAATTCAAAATAAAAGCTTCTAAAAAATACACATGATTTTAGTGTCTTACAGTAACCATTTTGTGAAGCAATATTAGCTTGCACCTCAGAAATTTCAATTACGGTAAGTGGTTAGTTTGTGCTTTTAACATGTCTACTAATTATATACAAGACAGGATGGCTAATTATTGTGGGACTAACCTTAATTTAGGGTCAATTATGTAGATCTTTTAACTGCCTCTAACATTGCAAGCCATGATAAATGTATTTCTGTATTAGTTGACATTCTTGATTCCACTCATCAGTTTCTACTACGCATTGGTACAAATTAAATCAGTCAGAATTTCATTAGATGAACCTCATCATCTTTTTTATAAATCCTTTAGAAATTTTGATTTTGTGATTTATAATGTATATACCCGGTAGATTGAAGTGTTTCCAAAATATATCCTCTCCATAAAATTAATGTTTGTGTCATTTTGCGACCTTTGTGCACCTGTTGTGTAATGAGTTCAAACGTATAGATTTGATACCCTGATCCATTTTGATATTAAGTGTTTCTTTTATAAATTAATTGTATGAAATCAGGTCAGTATGTACTATATGTGTATTGTCATTGTAAAGGCTCATTTAGACAGGGCAATAGACTGCATCATAAGACAGCTGCACCAAATAAAAAAACATAAGTCTATTATGCACTATATCTTTCTGTATCATGTATAATATGAGTTCAGGGAGTCCTCTTAGGGGCAATTAATTAGCACAACTATTTATGTTTACCCCTGCAGCATTGCCTCTGGTACATGTAGCGTGGCATGAAAAGACACAACCAAAATGCTAAAGGCACGTTAGTAAGCTATGCTGGTGCATCTAAAATTATAATCTTACTTTAATACATGTATCTGGACAACAGTTTGGGTATTATTTAGCCTAATCGGGTCTATGTTCTTACATCATCTGTTTGGATCCAGGAGATTGTTATATTAAAGCCCTAGCTTCTGGCTCAAAACAGACAATAATGGCTCTGCCTTGATCTAAGAAATGAAATGGATGATTTTCCACTATCTTCCATTGGGTCTTTGGCCGGGACATGCCTTTATGTGCCACTTAATTTTGCTAACTTACCTTACCAATCATTTACACTTTCATGTTTTCTGCATTACAGCGACTCCGTATACCGTACAACATATGTCATGTATCCATATATTTCATTCATAAATCATTTGATATGACCATTACTGATAGTAGTGATACCAGAAAGCACCAAATCCAATTTACATATCAAGACGTTCTTGGATGATATACATGTACTGTATGTGGGGGGAAAGACATACGGTATGTCGTGCAGGACACATTCCACTAAATGTCCCATTTGCTTTTGAGGCTGTTTACTGCGCCAGGTCTGAATGGGGCTCCAGGGGGTTATTCTTGGTAATGCTTGTCTCTCTATTTTCATGACATGAAGTTTATTTTGTTATAAATTGGTGCTGATTGTATCTTTTCTGTCTTTTTTAACAAAATGATATGAAATGGAAAACAAAAAAAATTATGGACATAAAGGTTAAATCCAGAAGTTTGTACCCTTGTTTTTATTACTAGCTTTAAGAGGTTGATCATCAGATTGTAGGCTGTACACTTTGTTTAGTTTTTATTTGTCGGAATTATTTCAGCTTGGATATTGCTTTCATACATCCATGTATCTAAATACTTTATATTCAAATTTAAGAATGGAGAATTGGAAAGTATTATAAGTAAAATTCTTATTTTAGTATTAAAGCCATTTAATACACAGGAAATTGCATGACCGACTTCTTGAAAGCTGTAAGAGATGGATATGACTGAAATTATGAAGGATTTTCTTTTCTCACATTCTTAAGTCTGAACTTTGCAAATTTTTGAAATTTTGAAATGTTACGTTTCAGAAAACTACTACTAAACCTGTCATTCACTCAATGATTTATTGTTATCATGATAACAAATTATGTGAAAAGATTGTATCCAACTTTTCCAATGTAATTTAAAGCATCAGTAGGAATTAAACTGTGTTTGTGTGAGTGTGTGTTTAAAGTTAGACAAAGCAGTAAATTAGTATCCCAGAAATACTGTTTTTCAGTTGTAAGAGAAGCGCTAGCTGCTATAAAACACATTTATATTACCCCCTTTACTAACATCTTGCATATATTGTTATTGTATTGTAAAACACATTTCAGCTGTTGACACAAGTTACATCTGAAAATGTGTTTTTTTGTATAAAATATAGTTCATATAAATAGCTACATGTTATTTTTCAGAATCTTTCAGGAAAACAACCAACATTTATTTCACCGTTTCATTTGCTTATTATCTGTGTGAAACTGGATAGTAATGTCCTAAATGTAAATATGATACGAAATGAATATTATATGTGGAACAATATTTTTTGTCAAAGAATTTGTTAAGTAATAATGTGGATAACTATTTTGTGTGTGTGTGTATATTGTGTTTATACTTGTACATATATTGAACAGAGAGATATCCTCTATTAAAAAAAACTGCAATCTAAATAATTTTGTGTGTATTGTTTTTTTCTATTTTTGGTTATGAACTTCCCTTTATACCTCAGTCACACCGGACCGACACCTGGGCATCTTTTCACGAAACTGTCATAAGTAAAAGTGCGCCAACATCACATTGAACCGCTCACCAATTTTAATACGTTTGCAAAAACTCCCTAGTAAAAAATGGTCAGACCTCAACGATAATCAGAACCATAAACTTGATATCTAATGTTACAATAATTACAATAAAAGTGGTCACACCCAAATTATTAAAAAAAATGATAGAGCAATCAACGACACACTATGGATGCAGCCCTTACGAGTGCAATTAATGTATCAGATATTGTCACTGGGCCTTGTTCTAAAAAACAACGCTTGCCGAGCAATAATAATGAGACCATAAGTTACAGGTAAGCTCAGACTAAAATTTCTTCAAGGTCAACAATTTTAAACGCCTTTTCCATGTATACACTAGGGAGTGATTTGGGATATACATGTACATGTATTGTTCATTACAATTGAGGGGGATTAAGAGGAATATGGTAGAGGGGGGGGGGGGGGGAAGACGCACGGTGCCAAGAATGACTTCTAAGGGGCCTTTTGGACGGGATTTAAGAGGAATATGGTAGGGGGGGGGGGGGGAAAGACGCACGGTGCCAAGAATGACTTCTAAGGGGCCTTTTGGACGGGATCTCCATTCATTCCAACTCCCTGGTTACAGGTAACAAAGGTCTAATAGATAAAAGACAATAAACACATTTATTCCTTTCAGACTGCTGCATGAGAAGTCTTTCATAGTTTATTAATTTCTTTTACATCTCCTGTTGTACAGAAGGGTGCTAAAACTTCAAATAAAATCTCATAACTCCTTTATTTACAAACTTTAATGAGATTAAAAGATAAATACACTTGCATTCTTCATTATAGAAGGACTTGTGCATATTTTGTTGGATTAAAACGGTGTACAATAAATACTACCGGTAATCAAACTGTGAATGAGTTAATTATGGGAATACTGCAAGGATAGATGTCAAGGGGTGATATGAGGCAGACATACAATCATATACACTGTACTCTAGTTGTCAAAGACTAATACAGTGACCAGTTTTCTCAACTCTAAAATTGGCATTTGATGTCAGTTATAAAGATATGTCTACTATTTTGGTGTTCCTACGTCAAAGGTTATCCAAAGAACATGCTTTGTCTGTCCAATAATAGTCTTGGCTATTTGGGGGTTATCATGCTAAAGTTTTCCATTTTACCTCCATTGTCTATCAATATGACTTGAAACCCAGTCAACTATTGGTGTCCAACCCTCATGCAAATGTATCTATCTATACAAAGAGCTGTTCCAATGGTCAAATCAACAACATGCCATCAAACATGTTTACAGCAGTGCACAATACTGCCATACTGCACATGGAGACAAGTATTTTACTGTTTAAGCAAGGTTGTTAGGAGATGGGAACAGACTCTTCATTCTCATAAATATACAAAATATACTGTATTAATGGCCAATATCAAAATGGATTCATTTATCGTTTTTCTACCAATGTGAACATCTTCATTTGACCAGATTTACTGCTACAAGTAAAACAGAAACTCTCAAGAAAGAATTTCAAGCTTTCCTTTGTCAAAAAATATTTGGAACATACACTGTCATAATTTGGGTGATTTAAACTGCATACAGCACTGTATTTTGATTAAATTCACCTCCTTTTGGGAGCAGTCAATTCTATTATATTCTAATATCTAATATTAAAGGCCTCAACACTTTCTTATTAATCATTCTTATTTTTCTCATTAAAATGCAAACATCAGGCAATAGCTTCTTCATCTCAGGTTCTGGTGAAGAGAGACATCTTGATTTTGTCAACATGCAAGATTATTGATTCAATGGTTAAACTATGCAATACCCTCATGGTAGGCATGGATATAGGGTGAGCCCTATATCCATGCCTACTAAATTTCCATAACCAAAACTAGGAATAACTTGAGGCAAAATTAAGAATACAGTGTCTTTCATATGGTTATCACAAGAACTTTTCAAAACAAGATAGATAGATATCTATCTTATAGTTCTTATTGATTTAAGGCCCCCAAAGAGTGATTATTCCCCAAAAAAATAAATGAGTCCTCCAAAATAGGTATTCATCGAACTGTGAACGTCTTAAGAATGGAAAGGTTGGCAGCTACATGTACATGTTCTCAAATTGTGTTTATGATAATGTGGGTGTTTGGAGTCCATTTTGATAGTGGCCTTGGTTGACTGCTGATCAGATTGCAAGGTCCTACTTGAAGAAAAGCTTGGAGAAGGGCTGGTCAGGATTGAAGCCTGGTGCAAAACCTTTTGCTATTGAGTGGTTCTGTGTAGAGAAATAGGAGATCAAGAGTGATCAAAATTGGTTGGTGTTTAATACTGCAGTGGGCACAAAAATCACAGCAAACAGCAAGATTAAATGTACAGTGATTGGGAGAGAAAGAAAGAAAGAGAGAGGGGGAGGGAAGGGAGAGAAAGAGGAAGAGAGAGGATGAGAGAGAGAGAGGATGAGAGAGAGAGAGGGAGAGAGACAGCAAGAGACAGAGAGAGAGAGAAAGAAATTATTCTAGAATGAGACATGAAACTTTACATCATATCACTCACAAATGATCATCCAAATTAGATCAATCAAAGGATAAACCTCAGATAGTACTTGATGCAACAACTTTTCCTTTGACACAAGGATTGCATGTAAATTCAGAGGGCATGAAAAGAGTTTATATGGTATATTGTCATATACTTAACCATGTTTTAACCGGGCTATTTCAGACCAGGTTTGCGCAAGACTTCAAAGAAAAAAAAAGTCATGAAAGGAAAACTTTATATCTGCCGCGGTTCCGGAAAAGTCGTTAAATTACTGAAGGGGAGGGGGGGGGGGGGTCAAATTTACACCCCCCCCCCCCCCGGGTTAAAATAAGGTTGAAGCAGAGACAGCAGGAAGTACTAATAGATTAGAATCATCTGTCCATGTATGGGATATTGGTGTTTCCCCAGGGTTCTTTTTGTTCTGCATGATAGTATTTACCATATATAATCATCTATGTCAGAGCTGTGTTATGCTGATAATACAGAGTTAAATGTTCTTTTAAACCATGTGGTTTCTAGAGTGCAATCTACCAAGAAGAGTGTTGTGTGAAGGAGATAAAGCAATGGTCAATTCGAAATGGTCTCAAACTGAATGATTACAAAAATGAGATCTTACATCTCATATCTGGAAGTGTCTAGTTGTTCATACCAACTTCTATGGGAAGTTGTCCTTTACTTATGCTGCCCCTGCAATTTGAAACATTATCCCACTCATATGAAGGAAGCAGCCACACGTTAGACTCTCCTTTTATCTCCATTTATACTGAGTTACAGTCGGGCATTACCAGCACCTATTTCTCCTTTCTATATCTTTCTTCTTAAACGCAAAGAGATGCTACGGCAGTGATATGCGCTATAAAAGCACTGTATTATTATTATTATAACATAGGGATCCACACCAACTTTTTTGGAAAGGGACCCGGATTTAACTTTTTATAGTCTATATTGCATGAGCCCTATGTAAAAATAAAAAAGTTGGGGTCCAGACTTAGATTTTGGCAGCCCATATGATTTAGATTTTGGCAGCGCAACTGTTAACGGCGAGCCTGATATACATTTCCCATTATGGAGGATCTTGATAAGGGGAATACTTTACCTGTTCAAAATCAATTGTGAGGTCATTGAACTGATCGGCACCAAACGTGATCTCAGGGAGGTACTTGGGCATCCACATAGACTGTGCTACCCTCCCCTTGTCACGGACACTGCGAAGGGAAATAGAGAAAATGAGATATCATATGCTGATAACATGAGATAATACAAATATTATGAAACAGATATCATGAAATGATAATGAAATTAAGTAATGCAGATTCTTGTGAGTGCATTTTAGCCTTGGTGATAATGAAAGAAGTGTAAAAAAATACCCCCAAAATAAAATAAAATATACCAAAGGCAAATATTCTCGGACACTGACAAGAGTAATAACTATGAATGACACTATCCATGGACTATTAGAAAATGTAATACACACTGAACACCTGAGATATTAAACACACATAATGGCATGTATTCTTATTATACTATTTGTCTTATTAATATTAATATTGTCTTATTAGTAGAATACGGACCAATGGGTTCTATTCAGTACATCACTTGGTGCTTTGATCAAGCACAGAGTCTTCAAACACAAAATATGAGGGGCAAGTTCTCTCAGACTCTCAAAGAAAGGTACTGACAAAGTTAATAAAGATGTCAAGGCATACATTCAATCTATCCTCATCTTGTCACAGACACAATGCATGGAAATAGATATACAGAGAAAACAAAATCTTCCTTGATATTATGATATCTAACATGGTACGACACAAAATATGTTGTTGTCATAATACGCTTTACATAAATGAATTGCTTCAGGAATGGTGAAAAACACAGAATCTATTGAATCATCATTTGTCTAGATTTTTGGTGCCCATACTTATAGCAGATAGGAGGTGCAAAGGCTCAGTGGTAGAGCAGTGGTCTCGTAATCGGGTTTGAAGCAAAGTCGATGTGCCCTTTGGTAAGGTATTAATCCTCATTACCAAGTCCATCATAGGGCATTTCATGCCATTGTTCCCCTGGATGCATACATATTCTTTCTTAGCAGTCAGATAAAACCAACCAACCAACCAATGTAAGTGTTCTTTAAAGTGGGCTGGTCAATGGAGCTATTTAACATTTTAATCTCATTGTAAGTTTATTTTTTTTGGTAAATTAAATCCAGCAGCCTTCTCCAGTATTGGATAGGCGTCGTCTGCAGAGTTGCCAACCTACAGAACAGAAAATCAGTAGTCATAAGGCTCAAAATCAGTAATTTGGGGAATAAATCAGTAATTTCCTATGTGGTGCTATGAATCTTTAAAAAATGGCACGCGGACGCATGCGCGCATGATTATCTGAAATTTGTTGGTGATTTAATTACACAAAGTTGCTAAATATTGATATTCAGGTCATCAAAACACATCAGTTTTCGACGAAAAATTGGCTTCTATTAGGAGAATACTTGATACTTTTCTGTCTTTCTCGTGCAGCAAGTGTTGGATGGCCGCCATACTGCACAGCACTCGCTACAATAGATATAATATATATATATTTTTTTTTTTTTGTAATCCGTAATTTTAGACAACATTCCGTATTGCTGTAATGATCGTTAACTTCCGTACCAATTATAGGAAATCCGTACTAGTTGGCAGCTCTGCGTCTGTTGGCGCAACAGTGAAATCATGGACAAAAAAGCATGGAGAATACAGGTCAAAAGATCATTTAAGGGCAAAAAGGTTAACCCATTGCGTACTGGGCCGGACAGGGTGATTTTTGTATTAAACCTGAGGAGTTATAAGGATTTAGTAGACAATGGGTTAACCCAAGTCGACCAAGGTCAAGTACTTACAATCTATAGAGCTTGTCAAAGTTGTCATTATTCATTTCATTCCATGGCAGGTGCTCAAACTTTAGCATATCAAAATCTTCTGCCACCTAAGGGAGGTATAACAGTATGAGAATAATGAGAAAAACGAAATGTATAATGGTTGAAATATCATCATACGCATAGATGTAGAATCAAGCCATTAAGGCAGAGCTGGTAAATACCTCTCATATCTTGTTTTGGCTGAATATTACTAAAACTGGCATTAGTTCAAATGACATGGATATCTATTGCTGTAATATGGACGAAAAATGTATATTTGTTGCATGTTTTTTTAAATCAGAAAACAGATCAAAAGGAAAACGTACGTACATAGACATAGTACATGCACAATAATTAGCAGCGGATCTTCCCTCTTACGTCACACAAGTCCCGGATGTAAAAACAGCGGGCAAAATTTAGAGTTGCAAATTGGTCACTTTAAAGGCACACTGCCATACTTGTAGCTACTTGCTCCCTCTATATAGAAAACTTCCCCAATCGGTGCCTGTTGGTCCCCCATGATCCTCTTTTTCTTATGTTAAATGAGAGCTGAGTTAATGAGATAGCCACCTGTCACAGTGACCTCGATGGCTCTCTGTGTGGTCTAATCCCTTCTGGCCCAGTAGTGGTGACGGTCTTTAAACAAAGATTACTTGGCTGGATGACAATGTTTGGCTTTCATACTTACTTTATTTCATTTATAAGACTCTCTCCTTTATTTACATGCAAAATTTATCCTAATCTGACATTTCCAACTTTTCCATCCTCATTGAAGCTTCTAACTCCATATCTTCAAACCTTAAGCGGTTCTAGAGAGAGGCGCATCTTTGAGAGGCACATGAAGAAATGAACGCAAAAACTCTCAAGCCTCACATCAAAGCCAATACCCCCAAAATATTGTTCTAGATCTGCTTGTGCAACAAACCCAGAGTAAATGTTGCCAAAGCAACTGTGGGATGACTCCTGATGCCATCTTACCCTGTCAACATCTCGAGGAACATTCTTGTCATAGACCATGACCTCTGAGGTCTCCTGCATTGCTGGTAAGAACTTGTGCTTGTATTCATCCTCCAAAGCTTCTAGGTACTCAATAGGGATGTTCTGCTCATATTCCTTAATCAGATCAAGAGAGGGGGCACGGAGAGGGAGAGAAAGAGAGAGAGAGAGAGAGAGAAAGAAAGAAAGGGGGAAGAGAGAGAGAGAGAGAGAGGGGAGAGATAAACAAAAAAATGTAAGAGAAAAAGAAAGGGGGAGAGAAAAGAAGGAGAGAGATAAAAGCATGAGAAAGAAGGAAATAGAGATGGTCGGTTATAGACAGAAAGCCATTGAGGGAGGCAGATAGAAGATAAAGAAGATGGGGGAGGGGGAAGGGTGTGGGGAGATACACACACAAGAAAAGTGGAAACGTAAACAGAACACGAGATACATACAAAGATGCAAATTTTCAACAGAAGATAAATAACAGACATAGAGCAAGAAGAAGAACATAGAAGAAAGAGAGAAAGAAAGAGGAATGGTAAAGCTTTGAATGTTAGCATTTGGAAGTATGAGCTTTTTTTTAAAAATGCATTGAAAAGGTATGTTCACTGCAATACGGAATTGATACAATCTAAAGAATGTTTATTTTGAAAAGTCTGGAGAATGACACTGTATGGTACAGAGATCTGAATGATTGCTTTGTACATCACTCAGACTCAATTGTCTGCCAACAGTGAAACAGGCCCTATCTTACAAATGGATACACAGAAGTAACACTCTTGTGGCTCTCTACAGACTATTAGTATTACACTGCAATGTTGACATGACTTTGTTGGGTAAAGGTATGCTCACACATAAGATGTGGAGTTACAATGTCAAGAAGTGCTTATTTATAAATGTAATGTATAACTTCTAAGGAACACGGCCATTTTTAAAGGATAACATGCAGCAAGCCAGCCTTTAGAGCAGTGATTATGAAGTATTTTTGAGTGAAAAAAAAACTATAAGGCAAAGTTCATACTGAAAAGTTTAAAGACTATTTGAGAAATGAAATACATGTGTCAATAAATATTATTCTAACAGTAGTTCAATCACATGACTGGAAATGCAAAAGTCATGGGTTCGAACCCTGGCAGGATACTTATATCCTGGAGCAAAGGCATTTGATCTACATTGCTCCTCTTCTACCCAAGGGTTAGTTGGGTACTCACTTCTCAGATGTGAAATTCAATGGGATTGGATTAGCATGTGCGTGCGTTCTTGAGATGTCATGATAACGAGGATAATATATGTAATTTCAGAAATTTGACCGCTATGACCTTTGACCTACGTACCCCCAAATCAAATGAGACTACTATGGTGATACACATTATCACCAAGTTTAATCATCATACCTCTAGTGGTTCTTGAGATATCGCGCGTTTCTGATAATGAGTGACGGACGAATGGAAAAGAAAAAAAAGTACTAAAAAATGCCTCGTCTCCTCCTTCAGTCGGCGGAGGCATAACAATCATCATTTATTAATTGTTACCAGAGATTTTGTTGGATCACCTGAGATAAACCACTGCCCCCTCCCCGCTTCCTTCCCCTTTACCACCCCCCCCCCCCCCTCCCCTCCCTTCTCTCCAACCAAGCTTGACCCACTCACCAAGCCTCTTGACTTGACATTGTCAATCAGATCCGCAACGGGCGTGTCCATGTAGATGACGCAGTGGGGCGGTTTGAGACGATACATGGAGATCTTCTCGACCTCTTGGTAGTAGTCATAGCCTGGTGAATTTCAATTGAAAGGTGACAATGTTTTAGTACTAGCAAGTCTTGTAAGCATTTGTCATGATCACTGCAATGGTCTTTCAAAGAGCTTCACTTGTATGTATGTCACTTACAATATGACCCCCCCCCCCCACACACACACAGACACACACAAAAACAAAACAAACAAAAAATCTTGGAGAATTTTGACAGGTTTAAATGATCCATCTACATGGATACGTTTACAAGGAAAACTGCATCTGGTTTAAGGCATTGATATTCTAGGAATAAAGCTGATATTAATCCAAAAGCACTAGTATGTGAAACACCATGAAAAGCCTGGATGGTGAAAGAAATCATAGGTTAGATACTGAATTTTGAAAATTTAATTATTCTCTGACTAGTCTTTGATTAGTTGCATTACATTTTTAAGAGAAATTTTGCGCTTTTGGCCTCAATAAAAAAAATTGAGCATGTTCAATCAATTGTTATTATCATACCAAGGGTAGTTCTTGTGTAGACCTTTAACTTGTGTGAAAATCAAATCTATTACTGCTTGAAGTTACAGTGGGGACTCAAATTTTGGTTACTAACTAATGAGATATACAGTTTGTGATTTTAATTCATTAATAACCTGGTGCATTTCCATAAAAATACAATTTCAGCATATGCTACAACTAAGATTCTAACTATAATTTCTTTATGTAGTCCTACATTTGTCACTTCATGTACAGTTTCAGATTCTCCATTAAGGGAGCATGCAAGGATAAAATTAATGACGGGAAGGAAAACAAAAAAAATTAATATATAGATTATAAAACCAATTTCAAACATCAAACAGATTGAAGAAATAGTTATTCTAAAATTGTTTGTCATCATCATTATGTCTCATAATTTGTGGAATTGCCCAGATGGATAGTAATATCATAATTGCAGTGTATTCCAGTAAGAAAATGATCAGAAGCAGGCTGGCAGGCTAAGGGTACCATGCAATTCTTATATGGATATTTAGATGACCTTTCAGGTCTTCAGTCAGAAAAAACTGACAGAATTGATAAGATATTGGCTAGGTTTGGAATCTCTTCTTGAAGATCAGGAGGTCATCAATCAATGTATGAACCATACTTCACAATCCTTGTACTTGTGATGGTAAACAAACATTTGATTGGAATAATAGATTTCAACTCTACAAAGTACAAGAAGACTTACATTCTTTCCTGAAGTATCCCATTTTGAACATGGCTTCCATGAAGACACTGTCACTATACACTGACCTCTCCAATACTACACCTTGACCTGCAAGTAGAAATAGAATTCATTCATCTTTATCATTTTACAAAAATGTGTCACCATCTAAATGAATTAAAGATAAAGTTGAGTTCTGGTCATGCGATTGCTTTGTGAGAGAAACATTGTGGCATTGATCAGAAAAGTTTGATCATCTGGCATATAAATATTGGTGTGTACTGCAAGGTTCTGGAATCATCAAAATAATACGAAATTTGGTGACATAAAAATCTGTCCCGATTTTTATGATGTTACATGCCATGTTTAGAATATTAAGGCATTTGAAGAGCCATGCTTTTCAGGGAACATGTTTTATCTGATGTTCTTCCATACTTGCATAATACAATGATAACGCTCGCAAATTATTTATCACCTCTTCCCAGAACTCAACCTTCTCTTTAATGAGATACAACTGTACAAGAGCATTAACACACATACTCTTAGGGCTTAAGACAGGGCTCAAGACTAAGTTTTGACAATTTGGAGGTCCAAACTGAGATTTTGGGTGCCCATGTGTCCCGGGCACATGTTAGTGTTGCTTAAGACATGATTACATGTATACAGTACACTGCCCATTTAGGAACATTATGACAGTGTAATCTATTCTATCATTTATGTTCTTGTAATGCTACATTTTATTGGATATTAAACTTGGTGACTGTGTATGTATGAACCACAATTAATTTCATGGTTTTTTTAATGTTGGATTCCCTCTACAGTTTAATTGTCCCTCCTTTACTCTTCACTCATTTCACATTTACAAAAATAATTTCTCCTGGAGATATTTTGGCCAATTGCCTGACCCCAACATTAAAAGAGTGACAGGAAAAAAGAAAGAAAATGGAAATTATCTGTTAATTAAGTTATCTAAGGGTAATATATAAAAATCTATGGGTATAGATCATGACTACTATCTCGATGGTCTCGTCTATTTATGATCACGTTTGTTTTTAAATGGTCATACTTTTTTTAATGTTTGCTAAACCTACCTGTTTCTAGTAGATGTTGTAGTGCATCTGCATACTGAACAAATCTAACTGCATACATGGCGAGCTGAAAGCGGAAGGAGTGCCCATCCTTGGCAAAGGGATCGGCATAGAAACGCTCCAGTGAACAAGAGCCTATGACAAGGAAGCAAACAGTGAAATGTACATATAGTTTAAAGGGGCTGTAGCATGAAGAGACTATGTGTCTTTCCCGTGGCCCTTGGGGCCAATCGGGTATAATACGGACGACGCGACCGCAGTATTCACGTGCGTGCAACATACGCGAAACTGGAGCGTAAGGAGAAATTCGGTCTGTTTCGTGCCCTTTCGCAAACGCTAGCACGCTGACCCAGTTAATCACTGACCTCTATACCTCAGTGCAGTTAATCAAGTCCATTCGTTTATGGGCAGTTGTACAAAAGAAGACATAGATGGCGTCAACCAGTATTTCCCATGCTACAGCGCCTTTAATATCATGTAATCTACTACCAAACATAGTATTTTTTGTTTCTTGCTTTGATAATTTTGCAGATGATACCATTCAAAAGAGGGTTTTACTCTGCAAGTAAATATTGACTCAAATTTCCACATTATCCCATCTAGTACAAAACAAGAGAAGTGTTTTTAAAAAGAAATTATGCATTGTTTTAAAATACACTACAGTAAAATACAGGCCACAGGAAAATAAAATAAACAATATCTTGAGGGCAATACAATATTCTTCCTGATTCTAAAATCAATCCTTACATTTTTAAGGATACAAATGCAAGTGAAATGCCTTACCCATGAATTTGTCATCATATTTCTTTCCCTCTCCAAGCTCTTTCTCATCAAAGTAATGAATAGTAGCCTCCTTCATATATTTCATTCCAAGCTGGTCAGCCAGACCCTTGGCCAGTGAAGTCTTCCCAGCACCAATGTTGCCATCTATCACCACAATCTTGCTTCGTTCATCAAACCGATCAAAGAATTTATAGCCAAAGAGGTTGCCAAGGATGCTGTCTGTGCCTTTGTTTCTTGTAGGTTGCTGAAAGAACAATGTTAAGTGTGTGTAATAAAATACAGTCAAAGTTATGAAAATGATGTGGAGATGTCTGGTAATGTAACTTCTTCTCTGGGGAAAAACAATCAATTAATTATTTGTAATGCTTTAGACCAGTCCTTTGAACCATCAAGATGTACAATCAAATTGCGGCACATCATATTTACAGAAACCATTTACGATAGAAAAATGCATGACACACATTTGCAATATAGTTGACTACATGTATGTACATTTTGTTTTCTTCCAGATATATTTATATTCTTACTTGCTCTCTGCTTGCAGTAAATGAAAACTTAAAATTTATAGTGCTCGATTACATTTTCTATCAATTCATTACCAGGACTAAAATTTCATTCTAGAAGATAAAGGTGAAAGAGAAGGAGAAAGAGAAAGGAGAAGGAAAATGAGTAAAAGATGAAGATGAAGATGAAGATGAAGAGGAAGAGGAAGAGGATGAGGGGAAAGAAGAGGAAGAGGAGGACAAGTAGGAAGAGGAAGAGGCAGAGGAGGAATAGGAAGAGGAAGAAGAAGGAGAGGAAGAAGAGGAAGAGGGGAAAGAGGAAGAGAAAGAAGAGAAAGAAGGAGATGAAGAAGAGGAAGAGGAAGAGGCAGATGAAGAAGAGGAGGAAGAGGGAGATGAAGAAGAGGGGAAGAAGGAGAAAAAATAGAAGTAGATGTAGAAGTAGATGTAGATGTAGAAGAACAAGGGGAAGGAGAAGTCGAAGAAGGCAAAGAAGGAGAAGAAGAAAGAGGAAGAAAGAGGAAGAAAAGGAGAGGCAGAAGAGTGAGGAGGGGGAGGGAAAGAAGGAAGAGAAGAAAAAGGACAAGAAAAAGAAGGGCAAAAATTTCCCCAAAAGCAGCTCCAAGTCTCCAACTATTCAGTAGACTAGAAGGTACAGATTAAACTTCATCATCTTATGCAAGTTCAAAGAACCTATCAGTTATTTGTCTAGTCCGGATTATTATTAGTAACTTAGTTTTTCATATTCACTTTCACTCTAGTACTAATCTGTAGACTAACAAAATAACAAGACCTCCACAAAGATATCCAACATAGCCCACAGTTCATGATATCTCATTCTCAAATCTCAACCCAACTGATCGCATGATCAGTTAAGTTTATTTTAAAGGGGTGTTTCCTTTTACCGTACCACTTCTTTCTGACCTACCTGACACAGTTTGATCTGACCCCCTTTATTACTATTCTCTTTCTACACAGAGGCACTTTTATTTTCATTTTCGCGCTAAGCCCAGTTGATCATATTTTTTGCGTGACGGAAAGATAACCACGCCCTTGAATCACGCCCGGTATCTTCAGATGGTGCGCACTGTGAATTCACCACAAGCGGCTTGTGCACAGAAGCAGCACCAAGCTAAAGAAACCTTGCATGCGCTGCATTTACCACTAACGCACGCTGGGCTGTGCGTTATTCGTAGACTAAATTGCATTGATCAAGACGGCATGTGATAAATGCGTGTATAAGCATTTTGGTAGATTTTTCATCAAGAAAATTTAACCCTAATTGTTGGATGTAAACAGAATCCAATTCATAATTGTGTACAAAATAGTTCACCCCACTTTAAATATATTTTGAGTAGTGGCCCAATGGAGAAGGAACTCATTTTTTGTAGTATTGTTCACGGCATATCAATGGTAGAGTTATCCACGTCCTAGTCCTATGTCAGTCCCGGCCCCCCCACTCAGTGTTATTTAGGGTACGCATATGCTTGTTCCCTCTTTTTGAAAGCACCCCCTATCTGAGGACTGCCAACATTTCCGAACCCTCTTTCGCAGGCTTTTAGCGGGCTTTTCCTGCCTTGGAGACCTTCCTTATTCATGAAAAATGCTCAATGTACCCCCCTAAATTCGGAATAATTTTTCAGGAGTCCAAAGAGATACACCCTTTTTTTTACAATTCTCGGGCCGGACTTTGTCGCACGTAAAGTACCCCTTTACCGGACATTTTGGTAACACGCATGGGGTCCGTCCGTTCTCAGAGTGGGGGGGCCGGGATGTCAGTCTACTAACCAAACTACCAATAGGGTGTCTGATCACGCACCTGGTTTTGTGTGCTAATACCCCAGAGCTACCAAGTGTCACGCATTAGGCATGACGTCACACATTTTGAGGGTCTGGAAATGCTCTCACGCACAAGGCGCGCGCTAGATTTCGAAAAAAACGCTATACCTACTACTACTAGACTGTCTAGTTATAGCTCGTGCGCCATGAAAATGTCACGCAGCCATTGCTGATCTTTGAACTTGGTGTCTCTGCACATGCAGCGGCAATGTAACCCCGGCAATGTAACCCACTCAGTGTTATTTCGGGTACGCATAGATGCGTCTTACTACTAGGCCTAGTTCCCAGCACCCCCCCCCCCCCCCCCCCCCCCTTTTCAGCAGAAGTCCGGTGTGTAAAGTCAATACGGGTAGATCTAGATCTTTTCCTTTTGTTATAGGTCTACGAGTCTTTTCAGCACAGTCACAGGCGCATGCATTGCCATTACTCATTCACTTCACTCATCTCAATTTAGGCTCTCCTACAACAAGATCTAGACTCTACAACAATACCAACATCGCAACACTTTCCAAATCCAATGCTTTCTGAACACGCTGAAGTCAAGAATTCAATTTCTAATTAAACTTACGTGTAACTGCAAGTTAGACGATGCTTTTACAGTTGTTCCAACCAAGCAGATCTGTCTAAACACAGCCAAATTGGAGTTGGAGCTAGAAACTCCTACTCTCAATAACTGATGTGCCGCCATGATCATCAGATGATTGATATTTTTTCGTCGGCCCAACGTGAAGCGCTTATTTGAGCTAGCTCCCAGTTAGCCCCACCACGGTACGACAGCAGCGTGCGTTGATCCTGGCCGGAATCACGTAGATTATTGGTATCCGAAAAAGGCCAATTTAACGGTGCCAATTTAATGACGACTTTATGAAACTAGCGATTCATTATAGTGTAAAAGGCATGGAGATTGTCGCCGAATGCGAATCCCACTGGTGCGAAAGAGCATTATTCTAAAAACGTATCCGAAGTATATTCATTTTTTTTACAGGACAAGTTACGTAGTCTCTCATCCAGGGTCATTATTATATTTTTGTTTCTAAATTTTTCCTTTCTTGTTTGCTTCAGAGTTAGAGTATTTTTCGGATTTGTGTTGACCATCGGTCGAGTGCTGTAATAGTAAACAAATCCTGGCTTCATGCACGGTATCAGGGGCGGGGGGGGGGGGGGGGGGGCTTGGCGGAGGCGTTGGGCGGTGGGAGGGGGGGGGGGGGGGGGGGAGGAGGCGGGGAACGTTTTTTTTTTGGGGGGGGGACACGTCTCCCCTCATTTTTTTAAAGGGGGATCGTCCCTCCCCCCTCAAAATTTGAAAAAGTGCCCCCGAAAAAGTGCAAAACGAAGTGTGAAAAAAGTTTATTGCTTGTTTTTATACTATAGTTTTGCTAAGAAATATAATTTTTTAAAAAAATCAAAACTTCAAAAATCTGCAAGGGGTAGTCCCTCTCATTCACTATGCTCCCTCGCAATTACGTATTGATGGGGGGGGGGGGGAGCTTAGGGAATTCCCCCCTCAAAAAATGTCATTCAAACGTGGTTTATTTCTAATTCGATACCAGTGATTTACAAATGTTGCTGAAATGGCATTTTCCCTGACCTTCCGGGGGCTCATGCCCCCTGGACCTCACCAAGGGCCCTTAAAGCGGCCCCTGGTTGCTAATCTGACCATAATTAAATGCTTAAAATGCCTGAGCTTCGGGGGCTCTCCCCCTGGACACCCCCATGGGCCCTAAGGCGGCCACTGGATGCTCTTCTGATCGTAATGTAATGCCTAAAACCCCTGAGCTCCGCCCCCTGGACCCCACTCCAATTAGTGACCTGCATGTCAGTGCATGTCACAAATAAGGTATCTAAATAAGCTCATCTGACCGTAATTAAATGCCTAAAACCCCTGAACTTCCAAATTTAATGCCTAAAACCCCTGACCTTCCGGATTTTCATAGGGCTCCGCCCCTTGACCCCCCTGCCGGGCCTCTGCTCCTTGACCCCACGCCATGCAATTTACGGTCCACTTGCTTCGCTCGGCTTGATCTACCTGATCGTAAATACTTTAGCCAGGACCTGCGTAACATGTAAGAGTGATGGTGATGCGGATTCTTTTCTGCCCCCCCCCCAAACGTTTATCCTCATTACGCCACTGCTCCCTCGTCCCTCGCATTTTGCCCCCCCCCCCCCCCCCCCAGTCGTGAAAAGAAATCGCCGCCCCTGCACGGTATGCACCATTATCAAATTCGATCTAAACAAAATAATGTCACTGCATCATTCTAAATTCAGTCAGCCTCTTTTGGGCTGCCACGCAAAATAATGTGGAAAAGCCCGTCTGTACTAGTTTGGCCAGGGGGGGGGGGGGGTTAGACCACACAGCTTGGTCACTGACAGGTGGCTATCTCATCAACTCAGCTCTCGATTAACATAAGAGGATCATGGGTGACCAACGGGCACCCGGCGTTTAGGCGTTGTTTTCTCTCCAGAGGGCAAATTTGCTACAAGTAGTACAATGGGGATTTTAAAAACAGAAATAGCACGTATCAATATTTGTTCTTCTTCTAATTCTGATATTTACTTCAAGCTTGCTAATATCAACATTATTATTTATATTCCCGATTTCTTTAGATTTCTTTGGATTATTGTTGTTGATTCTTAATTTGAGAAAAGGGTCATTATTCATAAGGGTCATCATTTATACTTAAGGACCCCGATTCATAATCGAAAATGAGGGTTGCTATTCATAATATGAGAAGAGGGTCGTACTCGCTATAATACAAAAACGGGTCGAAATTCATAGGCCTAAGGGTCCCTATTCATAATACGAAATAAGGGTCGCTATTCATAATACGAGAAGAGGGTTGCTAGTCATAAAAATTACATAGCAAACAAAATGATAAGAAAGGGAAAAGTTGGCTGTGGCGTAGCTCTGGGGGGGGGGGGGGAGGACGACACATGGCCCCGAATATTTGTCGAAAACATTATGAACATTTACTTTCGTGACAGGACGAGATAGTTTACAAGCAAACCACCTCATCAGGCCCATATAAATAAATATGAATGTCTGACATCTGAATGTCCGAGTCGTCATCATAAGCGTAGAAGGCGAGGGGTAATATTTCATAATGTAGATGTGTTTGTTTTATAATGATCTATCTTGTTTAATGACAATTCACGTCAGCCTTACTCCTCGTTTGTTTTGTTCCTTTTATTGTAATTTTTTATTTTGATTTGGCTATTTAATGTCATTGACTCTTTATATTTTGTGTGTGAACCTGTATGGATGCATACGTGTATTTGAATAATTATTACGTGTATTTTATCTGTTGCTTAGGATTTATCAGGTCTCGAATTAATTAATATTAAATTTCCTGAACCTGCATGCACATTTGTATTTACATTCCGTATTTTTTTTGTATTTGTTATGTATTCATCATTATATCCTGCCCCCTTGTTGCTACGAGGAGGGTTAGATATCCCACCCCAATGAAAAACAAAAACAAATTCATCACGGAATTTATTTTTATTTATTTTTCGCACTAGACCTTATCAAAACCTCCTGACCCATCACCACAAGGCGTCGCTAGACCTTTTTCAACGGGGCGGAGAGGGAGGGGGGTGTAGGGGCCACCGATTATCGACAAAACTAGCCACCAATATTATTACCGACAAATATACTAATGCCAATGTCCCAATGTCAACACATTTCACCCTATAAACACGGGGCTAAGATCTAAATTATTTTTCAGTGCGAAAGCTTTGACATATCATTATATTGTTATAGAAAGAAGACGATTCGTTACACCTTTCCCGACTCGTAATCCTATTCTGAGTTTAGTTTTACCCCTCCCACGCGGAGCGCTGAAGCTTTGACATTTCATTAAATTATTAGAGAAAGAAATTCTCAATCGCAGTTCCCGGCCTCTTCCGCTTTGCCTTTTTTTTTAATTATTAGAGAAAGAAGACGATTCGTTGTAGCGTTCTCGACTCTTAATCCTAGTCTGAATTCAATTCACCCCCCCCCCTCTCCCGCGCGAAGCGCTGAAGCTTTGACAGTTCATTAAATTATTAGAAAGAGAAGACGATTCGTTGTACAGTTTTCCATTCTTAATCCTTGTCTGAATTCAGTTCCCGGCCTCTTCTGCTTTGCCGTTTTTTAAATTTATTAGAGAAAGAAGACGATTCGTTGTACCGTTCTTGATTCTTAATCCTAGACTGAATTCAGTTCCCCCCCCCTCCCGCACGAAGCGCTGAAGCTTTAACATTTCATTAAATTATTAGAGAAAGAAGACGATTCGTTGTACCGTTCTCGACTCTTAATCCTAGTCTGCATGAATTCAGTTGCCCCCCTCCTGAGCGAAGCTTTGCCGCTTCATTAAATCATTGAGAAAGAAGACGATTGGTTGTACCGTTCTCGACTCCTAATCCTAGTCTTAATTCGGTTGCCCCCTCCCGCGCAAAGCGCGGAAGCTTTCACGTTTCATTAAATTATTTTAGAAAGTAGACGATTCGTTGCACGACTCTTAATCATTGTCTGAATTTTCAAAAATTGTTCGATAAAAAGTCACAGTTCGTAGGGAAAAAAAATGCCGGCCGACCAACATAATACATCCCACCGAATTAACTTCTGCATTGATATAGTACACGAGGATCGAGCAAGAATACCGAAACAGCGGACCCCACACAGCAACATATCTATGCGTATGCATCATTCTTGATCTCTCGACGTGGCGACTCCACCAAACATCCCCTCTCTCTCTTACTCCCACCCCTCCTCTCTCTCTCCTCTCTTTCATCCCCCGTTTGTTTTCTTCTCTTTTTTCCCTTTCTCCTTTTCTTTCTTTTCTTTCTTTTCCTTTGTTTCCTTTCCTTCCACTTGTTTTATTTTCTCTTTCATTCTTCTCTTCTCCTCCTTTCTTTCTTTTCCTTTTTTTTTCTTCTTTTTTTTCCCTTTCCATCTCATTTCCCCCTACCCTTTTCTCATTTTCCCGACAGCAGCGCAATGTTACCGACAATATCTTGACAAGTGGGGGGAGGGGGGACGGGGGTGTCTCACACCCCCCTTTAGCGACGCCCCTGACCACACGTCCACTACCCCAACCACATCCCAACAAAAAGGATGTAAATGTTTGGTTCATATTCGGATCGCATTACCTCTTTGTACGCTACATGACGCGAAAACCTTTATTTTGAATAGCGGTCCTTACGCCCTTTATTATAGTGACCCCCTTTCAGTTTTATGAGTAGCGGTCCTTACGAATAGCGAGGTTACCCCCTCTTCCACTTCGTTTGCTTTGATTTATAAAGCCATTTGTTTTTTAAACTCATACTAAAACCCTTTAAACAAAAAACTCTCACTATATACCTATAAGGGACTGTTTTTTCTTCTCCTTGTTGATGGTTCGGCTCTTTTGAAACAAAGCCATGGTTGTTGGAGGTGGGGGCGTAGGTTTAGGGTCTTCCCAACTGTCTATGGTAATTGTAAAACTTGCGTACTGCCCTCAAACTTTACAACACACACAACACACACAAAAGGTAGAAAAAGAAGAGAGGAAAAGGAAAGAAAATTAGAAGAAACGAAAAGAAAACTGGAGAAAAGAAGAAGGATGGAATGGATCTTTTCTCGGTTTCAAAAACTTCACAAAGCATTTATTCAAGGGGACGGAGGGCGGCTCCCCCTGGATAATGCTTAACATTTCCCCCACCCCCATCCCCCCAAAAAAAACGTTTATTACCCATGTCTATATTAGGGGAAGAGTCAATTCCGGAGCTCCAGTGGATGGAGCCCCCTGAAGCTCTTGAGTATTAGCAATTCAGAACCTTTATGATAGCTGTCTTGAGTGTAAGCGCAAACTCTTCTAGTGGGTTTCGCGGGCCCACCTTAGAGCCCCATGGAGAGTTGCAGCCCCTTCTGGGGGTCCGAGAGCGAAGCCCCCGGTTATAACAATTCATAACCTTTCCCGATAGCCGTCACGAGTGGTATAGATTGCCAATAGAGCGTCTAGGTTTTGCAACAAAATGCAGGGTTTTTGGTTCAAGTGAAATTGGGGGCGGCTCTCCCAGGAAAATTTAGAAAATCTCCCTACCCATTTCGAAATTAAAAAAAATAATTGCTTAACCCATCCCTAACGGGACAAAGATGTGTGATCTCAAGGTACTCTAAAACCTTTCCGGGAGGGGTCTTCGGACGGTGCCGCTATTGCTCTTGAGTATTAGCAATTTAGAACCTTTAAGATAGTCGTCTTGAGCGATAGAAATCTATCTATCAAAACTGGCCCTACCGAATTATTTTTCTCTCTCGCTCTCTCTCACAACCATAATTATGCTCTCATGAAGATAATTGTATAGTATAAAGGGTTGTCTTGGGAACCACTTGTAATCTAACGGGTAGGGTCCAGGGGCCTAAATCCCGGCAAAGGCTATGCCCCTTATTCCCGTCATAGACCTTATATGACGGGAATAAGGGGCATATAGCCTTTGCCAGGATTTACAGGTAATAGACACCAAGAACCTCTTGACTTTTATGCAATCTAGAACCTTGCAGAAGAGTGGTTGAAATTGCGATTGTTTGGAGGACTTGCGATTGATTTAAATAATCACAACTCTCAATAAGACGGGGCCCCTGGTCTGTATTTTGGAAGAAACGAAATATACAAGGACATACACACTTGCGTACTGATGGGGGGGGGGGGGGCCTTGGGGGCAGTTGTCTCAAATAAAATTCAATCGAGGTTTATTTTCAATTTATACTATTGTGATTTACAATATTAATGTTGCCGAAACTTTCTATGCGTTTGTTGGAAAATGACAAATTCCCAAATGTACAGTCAGGCCCAAAGTATGCTTATTTCGAAGCCTACATGTCAGGGTCCGCAGAACAGCGGTGCCTGGGGACTCGAGCCCCCCCCCTCACTTTTTTGAAAAAGTATGTTAAAGAAAATAGAAAGAAAGAAAGGTGACCTGCCAATATCACAAATGAAGTATCGAAATATGCTCAACTGACCATAATTTTATGCCTAAAACCCCTGAGCTTCTAGAGGCTCTGCCCCCTGGACTCCACGCCAACTATTGACCTGACAGTGGTACAAATAAGGTATCCAAATTTGCCCATCTGACCGTAATTTAATGTCTTATACCCTTGAGTTTGCGGGCATGGCCGGGCGCGCCGGAAGAACTTTGGGATTGGGGGGGGGGGGCAAACATTCCAGGGGGAGGGGTTCACCTTTCAGGCGTAATGAGCGAAAACGTTAGGGGGCGGAAGAAAAATATGCATCACCACCACTCTTACATGTTACATGCAGGCCCCGCGGAACGTTTTTCAGAGTGGAGTATTAATGATCCGGTAGAGCGTAGCGAGCGAAATGACCCGAGCCTGCATAGGCTTGTGGCCTCGCTCTGGCGAGGGTCAGGGGACGGATCCACCGGAAGCTCAGGGTTTTTAGGCATAACATTACGGTCAGATAAGCATATTCAGATACCTTATTTGTGACACTGGCAGGTCACTTAATGGCGGGTAGTCCAGGGGGCCGAGCCCCATGAAGCTCAGGCATTTAATGACGATCAGATGAGCATCCGGGTCCCTCCTCCAGGGGCAGAGCTCCCGGAAGCTCAGAGGCTTTAGGTACTTAATTACTTAATTACGGTCAGATGAGCATCCAGGGGCCCGCCTCAGTCTCTTGGTGGGGTCCAGGTGTCCGAGCCCCCGTAAGCTCAGGGTTTTTTGTGACACTGGCAGGTCATTTATTCTTAGTTTCTCTCTTTGTTTCTTTTTCTTTTTAACATACTTTTGTTTAAGTGTGGGGGGTGGGGGGGGGGGCCGAGCCCCGAGTCCCCCGTTCTGCAGGCCCTGACATGTAGGCTTCTCGATAGGCATATTTTTTTTCCTGACTGTATGTTAGGCAATATGAAATTTTCAAACAGAAGCATAAAAACGCATAATTTACCCCAAAAATGAGAAAAATCAGTACGCCAGTGCATAGGGCCTTATGTCTTATCGACCCTATAATAAAAAAATACACACGCTTTCCCATCCTCTCACAATATTTCCACGATATATATAGTCCTTCTTTTATAAATAAAGGGGAATGCGGAATGCTTTGAATTTGTTTAATTCCTGTTTACTTTCCTTTTCTTTGAATGGAATATAACTTTTATGTAATTAAATTCAGGTATTATTATTTTTTATTTTTTTCGGTTAAAAAATACAAACAATTTTTACTCCTTTAGAGGTGGGGGGGGTGTACTCATATTAGATTTGGACGGGGGTGTGCCGCTCAAGCCTCGAAACCCCTTCCCATTTAAAAGGGTCATTTGGGTGATTTTTTTCGAAGGAAAGCCCAAATACGAATCCATATTTAGCGATTTTGGGTGAAAAAGTGACCCATTAGAGCGGCATACCCCCGTATGTCTTGATAATTGAGTACCTCCGGCTTTATTGCTGATTTTTTTCCTTGAAGAGACTTTCGGGGGGGGGGGCGAAAATGCGTTCCCCCCCCCCATTTTTTTAATTTTAATTTTGTTTTGTTTTGTTATTATATATATTTTTTTTAGGGGGGGGCAGCACCCACACCCTGCCCCCCACTTCCGGCGCCTATGGGCATGGCTCATCCGACCTTAATTTAATGCGTAAAACCCATTAAAATTTCACAATATAACAAAATGCAAGACGTTAACAAGACATTACAAACTAAAACAATACAGAACGACATAATTTATATGGTAATTGTATGTATCATGGAAGTCATTTATAATTATGTGGAAAGAAAACGCAACTGATATTTCGTTTTGATAGAATTTAGAGTGCTCGCATTTTTAATTGAGTTTTCAATATTGTTCTATTTATCTCCTTTTTGTTTCACACAATTTACTTTTCTTAAATTGAAACGTGAATATGGCAAGATTTGTTGGATTTTTTTTATTTTTTTTTTTGAATTTTTTTTGGGGGGAGGTATTTATCAAACACGGGTAGTAACATTGTCCATATAATGGTACATAAAGATCTTCTTTTTTTTCTTTATATATTCCGGAATAATTTCTGCTTCTCATTTATACAACATAAAATATCTTGAGTTATGCATGGTTTTGTTTTCATATCTCTGATTTTTTCCGTTGAAATAATGCATTAACATTTGTGACTTTTTACATTTGAATTTATTAACAACAACACATCAAAACGATGACAAAACATATGAACAATCATACAATGCAAAGAATAATACTGATATTTGTATTTTGTATTTATTAACATTTATTTTCTTCTCAACAGTACAATATGAAATACAATGTATATATAAAATATATATGCAACAATGATTTCAACATAGAGTATACAGTAAATTATTCAGATACGGAAGGAGGCGAAAACCCGGAAAACATAGGCTGAGTTGGGAACGCCCATAATAAGAACATTATATATTACATAATTATATAACAGAACGTTGATAGGAAAGAAAAGATAGTAAATGGAAGAGAACAAAATGAGAAGAGAACAAAATGAGAAGAGAATTAATTATAGGAGGGCATGTTCACTTATAAAGAGAAAGTTAACTCAATTGGTCTGTGCATGTGTCTGCGATTACATCATGAAAGTAACAAAGTACTACAATTCTAAAATAGACAGCGGGTACATATCATTAAAAACAAGCAAACTTCAACAAACAACACCTTCATCCGACAGCATTGTCCTGGGGAATATACAGATGGTACCTAGCAACAGCTGAGGCGTGTACGTAAGTGATCAAAATAAATATATAATCGGTCATACAACATGTTATTGAATTCCACAAGAAGTCATTTCACATATAAATACACATAACAGAAGAGTAATAATGATTGAACAGTAATGGCTTTAAAACGATATCTAGACATAGCTCTTCATACTATTAAATGTACAAAACATACACACGTAAATACGTGTATTACTAATATTAAGGTAAAGTCGTTAATGGGAACTAAAAGTTAGCACAAGTGCTAGTCGAGCCTAGTTCCATTCTTTGGCAAGATTAAAAAAAAAAATGGTTATTGCATATGAATGTAAAACTTGTTTGTTTTGTATTTACATATACAACAAAAATAATACAGTATCATGTAACTATTTTTACATTTCTAAAAGAAAAGAAAAGAGAAAAGTTTAAGTGCTAAATCATTGTAATGAAAGATAACAAATCTTTGAAGGAATACAATCATCAATTTGTTCATAAAAATTGAAAGGATGTATTTTAAATACAAATAATATCATACAGATGTGTGTACACGCTCAAATCCTGTGAAAGCTTAAGGGCAGCTATCGTTAACACGCAGGTGTATACATAATAAAAGGAAGACAATTAAAATATCCAAGGCAGTGTATGTAAAAATGCTTCATAATTATGCCGAGTTTGTATCATTAAATCACATTGACAAAGCCAATTCTTTAGACTTAAATCCCTTGAAACGTTTTCATAATTTAATTTAATTCAAGTACAATCCTGCATACGCCGGACAAATTCTGTCAACCGACACATAGGGAGGTGAACGTCACAATAAAAGACTCCTATATAAACTGTTTTGTCCAGAACATTATTAAATATGTTATCAATAAATGTACAGCATGACGCCGTAACACATGTGGGCTTGGTAATCAATGGTTGAAAATCATTAGAATACATGACACTTCAAAAGTTACCAATTTGAGAGTGAGAAGAATGTCTCAAAATAAGTCGCGAAGTATATAAAAGTATTATTTTCTTTAAAAATAGCTGACAAACATTTATATAATAAATCGTTAACAGATTTCCCATCAGTTTGAAGCTTTGTATATTACACCAACAATCAATTTTTTCTTAGAATTAAGCTGTAGCTCTATAAATAATTAATCAATATCGTTATTTCCAAATGAAATATCTGGTCTTTCTTTGTAATTTAAGTCAATATAATTTATGAGCAAACTTCTCCACCTAATCGAGTTGTTCATGTTTTGTGTAAAAAAGAGTATCCTATACCTAATGGCATAGATGGAACATTTTGCCTGAACCACGTTTCTGAAAATGCATATATTGAAAATGTATGGTGTAAACTCTTAATATAATCCTGAAAGCTCATGTATTTGGAAGCCAAACTTTGACTGTTTAAATGAAACGTTGAAAGAACATTATTTTCCTTATAAGATTAAAATGTACTATTAAATGTATCACTGAATTGCATGTACTTTCAAAAGTACCAGGTCCATTATTATCCTCATTTTCATTGGAAATATCAAAAAAATTGGAACAGAGCAGTGAGAGATTATTTATTGTTCAAGGAATCCCTTATTAGTGTTACGTATATGTTATATTTGGGCCCTTAAAACGGGTACCCGAGGCGTATTTGGCGGGTATTTGGCTATCAAAGCCTCATACCCACAATGTATTTTTGTATTTTGATACATTAATAGAATAATCGATGATTATTCTGACATTCATTGAGGGAATATATTCAATTAATACTTTGTTATTCTCTGAATTGTCGACCAAAACTTACACCCAGCAAATATCCTTAATAAAATACCAGTCAGGGTTATAATAGTCATCACAGTCCACCAAATTTATATAGGCCGTTTCCCAATCGGGATGGTTCGATATGAGGGTACGGACTATTTGATAATAGTTCCACATCCCCGTGGTATTTTTCATTACTTCCACACTCAACCATCCTGCTGCATTAATTGTCTTTTCTGCAAGCCCAGGAGATATATGAATTTTTTTGAGATATCTAGATGCTAGAGATCTAAATATTGAATTGAGTCTTATAAATTTACCTATCTGAGAGTAGTCGGATCGTAAAGTGATACGCATAATTTTATCCCACATTTCGAGTGGAAGTTGTGGACATTCATGAGATGAAAGGTCATGAGAACTTTCATTTTCAATTGTGGATGGACCTTCATCCTGATCAGGTTGCAATTCATACTGAATATTCAAGTAATAAGAGTGGTCATTTACAATATGCTGCCTATGATTATTATGATCCGTTACATTTTTTTTCATTCTCATTGCTTCTTCATAAGTTGGAACATTTGGTCTATTTCCTGTTGCACCTTCTCCTTGTGATTCATCTTTTTTTTTACCCAGAACACAAGCAGTAACTAATTCATATGCGATGGTATAGCGCACATTTTCCATAAAAGTAGTTGTTGTAGGAAACTCAAAATTAGCGTCCATTGCTAAACATTTTGCAAAGAGGGCAATGAATACCCCACAATTTATTGAGTCAGTTTGTTGGGGAAATGTTCGGAGCAGTGAGGGAGAAAATATGGTCCAGTCATGGGAATCATATGGAAGAGAAGGGTCTATGGCTGAAAGATGCATGGAAATTATTTTGGTAGCACGGTCTAATAAAACATTGTATGAACTTACTTGTCTTCCAAGTGAATCATATAAGTTTATATGATGAAGGCGAGGATATGCTACCAAAAGAAGCCAGTGTTGTTCATTATGGTTTATTGGCATTACTAAAACTTCTTTGTTAAATATTTTGTCTCTGACATTTCTGTTGCGGATTGCAGTAACAGCAATCTCTTCAATAGGCCTGTTAAATCGAGGAACAGTGAAGGAATCAAGAAAACCAAACTTTGGACTGTTTTGAAAAATTAAAGTCATGTAAGTGTTTATCACTTGGTCATTTACCCACTTGTTTGTCAAAAGCATTTCGACTGACCGGCGTTCCACAATTTCCTTCTCTATTCGAATATCTTGTTTGTGATTGTTGACAAAAGATTGCATTTCTGGACTAGCGTTACAGTATTGCTGAATGTTGGTATTTGAAACATGTTCTTCAACCCTATTTGTGCCGATGGAGTGATACAATGTTACATTATTCGTCAAATCAGGTTCAATCCTGTCAAAGAAAGCAATTACACTAACACCTTTTTTGCACTCTGCTTGTAATTCTCCCATCTGAATTTGGGATTCCAAACCTGAAGAAGTAACAGCCATGTTCATCACTTCACCATCTGTGATTGTATACAAATCAATTGAATGATCATTGTGTTGTAAGATGAGATATGATAAATTATAATGAACAACTGGATTCATACCCATGATCCCATTTTGTTTTATAGACAAAGTTGTCTCAATTTCTTCAGGATTACAAGCTGCTAATGCTAATGTAGGGGGAAGAAAAACAGGATAAGGTGCTGGGGCTATAACCCTGTCACTGTTGCAATGCTTACATGAAATCAAATTATGTAATTCTGATTCATGTAATGGTATCACTTTAGCAAAACTATCGGAGTTTATATCATTTAGCTGTGTAATGATGAACTTCCTATATTTCCACATTGCTGGGTTACTACAGTGATTGCAAAATGAAGACATGGCATACACAGTACCAAAGCAGTGGTCAGCCTTAGACAACACACTTTGGACTAAGCCAAATAAAGTAGGCCTACATTCCTTATCTGTAACATTTAATGAATCATACAGTTTGTGGATATTTGACCATAACTGTGACACAGTTCTATTTTCTTGCTTCATGTGCACCGCTTTTCCCCCCTTTGTGCTATTTATAATGCACATCAATCTACTCAAGTCTTCTATAGATGGTAAATATGTTGAGTGTATTTTCGTATAGGCTAAAACATATGCATCTCCTTTGTGGACTTCACGTGAGATGTTTGGCCTAATCACTGTATCATCTAAATGGACAGTTACATCATCTGATGGGTGAAATATTGTAGCAGTATAGTGCCCACTGTCTGTATGTTCACCATGGTGGTAAACTACACCATGTAGTCGATATCTTACATCGTTTACAGTCATATACTCTGGAATGTCAACTACATTGCGTACCTTTACAGTTTGTTGAATCTCAGTAACAAACATTGATCTGACAATATTGACCAAAAGAAGGGGTGGGAGAGACGTTATGTTCTTTTTAGTTTTGCATGTATGAGAACTGTTACTACATATACCGATACTATTCTGGGTCTGGATTGCTGTTAGACGAGAAATAAGCTGTTGCAGAGAAAACTTAAGGAGCGGTAGTTTAAAACTGAATGGCAATGACACAAGTAAAGTTGAGGTAATCACAGTCTGGGTCTTACTTTTATAGCAATCAAGGCACTCTTCAGATTCTTGAATTGTTATATCTGTATCTATCCCTTTCACTTTGAGGTATGTTGCTGCAAGTTTTGTAACATATTCATGAGCATCTACCTGTTGGTTGTCCTGCTCTCCGAGTGCTTTAAGTGCAGCACGTAAAGCAGGTTTGATAATCTTATCATCGAGACAGTCTATGTTAGAATTATCATGCACTTCTTTGTAAAGAGAATGTATTTTATCAACCAGGATGCAATCTTGTTCTTTGGCCATAGTGGTCGTTTCTGTGGGGCCATTTGAATTGACAAACATATTCTTCACTTCTTGAGTTGTCACTATCAATTGGTTAATGGCATTAAACCAACAGTTGTTTTTGAAATTTTTCATTGGAAGTAATCTCACTGGGAATGGAGTTGTACATAATTGCTCTACTAGTTTTTTTCTTTGTGCTGTATTTTGGGGGGCTTTATATTTTTGTGAAAATGAAAATGTATTTCTGGGTGCTTTCTGATAGGATGCTTTTCTTTTAAAAGCTTTCCCCTTTTTCCGCCAAACTTCCTTAACCGGTTTTGTCGGTGTTGAGACGCCTCGGTAGTAGATGTCAACAAACTGGCGTTCCATGCCTTGTACATCTTCATGGAGTATCGAAATTAGTTCATCTGTTCTTAACTTTTGCTTCTTTTTTAGTTGAATATGTTTCAAAACATGCATTCTTTGTTCAGAAATCCCAGTTGTCCTTTGCACCAAAGGGATATTCATGTATGACTGGACGGTTTGGTCTTTATGACGTTTAAGATTACCTAACATTAACATGGACCATAGTGGAGTGGATGGGAGGTATTGAGTTTTTATTTTAAACCAAAACTGGGATGAATAATAACTGTTATCTGGAAAGGTAATTGACGGTAAACATTCTATTTTGCTTAATTCCTCTCTGATAAAATTATCCAGGAATGTCATAATTGGAGACTTTGTTTTTGTCAAATTTTCTTCTTCAGTCAACTTGGTGACTTCTTCTTGAGGTTCATTTTCATTAGTGGGCAAATCAAAGGTACTATTCACTGTTTCTTTGAGATCTTCTCCTATTCTATTTATTTTCTGCTCCAAAACAGACAATGCTTCTTTCACCTGAGGTGTCTCTTCGGGACTCATTGTTACAATAAGTATGTTTTTTAGTGCATCCATAAATTCACTCCACGTCCATGAATTAAGTAGTAAACTGAACATGTACATGCCTTTTTGTATTCTATTGGCATAACATTCTTGGCATACTTTTTTGACATCCTTCATAACATGCGCGGTGCATGCATGTACAACAGTTTTTGTAATATCATCTTCGCTTCCATTTCCAGTAATTATTTTATAGCACCTATTTAAGTACCCATGATAACTTTCCCCATTGAAAACTTTAATAGATGCTAAAATAAAGACCCATGCTCTGTCAGAATTAATTTGTTTGGGGATACAAAGGTTTCGAGTACCACCACAATACCTACCCTCTGCATGCCTTAATAAATTAAAAAAGTTTACAATTGTGGGTACCGTGTGATCACTCGAAATCATGGAAGCAATGGGAAGTGGGGATTTTCCTGGTGTCGGATTTGCTATGGTCAATTCATAATATTCTAACCGTTTTTTTGTGAGAGTGGATTTAATTATGGACCCAGTAGCATCGATATAAATAGTTTGCTTGGGGCTAAGATCATGGAAAGTTCTGACCCCTCCCTCAGTAAAATTAACAACATAAAACGGAAGAAGTGATACTTGTCTAACAAATTTTAAAGATGATGGAAAATTATCTTCACAAATTCTTGAATCTACTTGTATATTGCACATATTTGCTAAACTCTCCAATTCTGTATTTCCTTTCCTATATTGTAATTTGGACTCGCTTGAAATTTTTTGCAGGACACTGCGAGTAGCACCTATTCCTGTACGGTTACCTGATATAAATGTCTTTTCATTTTGATTTTTTAACAGGGTACAATATTTCTTCATTGGGCTTGAACCTAATGAAAACTCTTCACGATACCGTTGTCTAAGGGGGCCAGACAATTTTCTGGCTTTTCTTTCATGTATGTCATGTTTTATATTACCCATACACTGGACAGAGCAGGTGAATGATGCTGACATTTGCAAAATAAATGAGAAAGTGCAATCAGTAAATGAACATTCCCCTTTGCAAGTGAAATATACTGTGGAAGGAGATACATAATGATCCTTAAACCTTAATACACAATGAGGATTTAATTTGCTTATTTCACTATTAACATACTCTCTCCAATCTGGATTGGAAAATCTTTTCTTTTTTCTTGTTTCATTTAATGTATTCCACTTTTGTATATCAAAAGTAAATGTGAAATTTTCTGGCTTCTCACATTCAAAGAAACTACCATGTATGTGTTGGGTGACAGATTTACCCACTAAGGCGTCAATAGTTTCTTTGCTGAGATTTGCAGCATGAAAATGATTTGCTTCTTCATCATATATATTGCACTTTGGTTCTGTAACATGTTTATCAAGGATTGTCTTATTTTTACCGCTTATTTCTTGCTGTCTAAGTTGTTGTACACTATCACTATTTTCGGGTTCGAGATGTACCACATATTTTCTCTTCTTTTTCATTATTTTGTCCTTGGAATTACTAGAAGGGATTGAAACTTTCCCTTTGACAGTTTTTGTCTTCTTCCTTGTTACCTTAGTTTGAAAAAAAGTTGTGTTTGGTGTTTTATATTTATTATTCTTTTTTCTGGAATCCCTGAAATACCTAGTACCATTATTACAATTATTGATTCCACAAAAAAAGGTTATGCCCTTCCCACTTCGTAAGGTTGGAGGTATATCTACACATTTAAAGTGATACCATTCTCTGCAAAGGTCGCAAAGTATATATTTTTGACTTTTATCATGGGCAGTTTTACACCTACAATACAACATTTTCTTTCTAGAGGACTTGGTTTTTTGCCTCAATTTGTTTTGGGATGTACATGATTTTCGATTTTCTGCTACAAGGCCTTGAATGTTGCCTATATTTTTTGCCCAACACATTCTAAGAGTAATTGCAAATGATTTCACTTTCCTCCGCGGACATTTCATTTTTTGGGCTAAACTTTTCCAAATGTTATTAGTGTTGAGAATCGCTTCATCAAATTCATTTATTATTTCTATTACTTTACTAGTCATGTCATCATAATTTACATGTTTATACTTTTTACTTTCATCAAAATCTTTCATTCCACCCAATAACAGCACTTGTCCATTAACTTCCTCCTTGCACTCACCGTCTCCAGACTGTACTGTTGTTCCCTCTATGGGCTTGCCATTCCCCTGCATGAATGAAACAAATGCAAAACATCATTCCAGATTAAAAACAATGGATCTTCAAGATATGAAATGTTAATTTACTATGAATGTTTATAGTAATTAGTGAAAATAGGCTCTTAACCCTAATCTTTCTGAAAAAATGAACAAACCTGACTTCATTCAACTGCTGCATACTTCGGCTTATAACGTATAAATAAACTTTTTTTTAGCGATCCCTTAAGAGAGAATGCAGAAATTGGGCGATCTCTTAAAAGATAAAGTGGAGTTATGGTCATGCAATGACCTCGTAAATATCTGGATAAAAACTCAGGTAATTAAGCCTGGTCTTCTCTTGTAATCTTTTAACGGTAGTGTATCCTTTTTACAGCCAACATTAAATTCTGTAAAACTTCGCAGGAATCATGAATATGTCAGTTATGTCCTATTTGTGAAATTTAAAGGTTAGCAGTACGTGTTCTGGTATTTAAATTATGCAAGGAAACTCGTTTACTTTCTAAACTTCACTGTCAGACACTATTGTGTGTTCAACTGACCTAATTTTTTCTTTCGTAATAACATACATAAAATGAGATGTAAAGATGCATGAGCATTTGTCTCATATCAATTGCCCACTTCTTGTTTTGGCCAAAATTAAACTGATTGAATCTTTTGGCAGCACAAAACCAGTACAACAATTTGGGACAAGGGTCTGAAAATGAGACTATATAATTGAACAACCACGATCGCTAAATTCAACTACCGGTAACGATCGTTATTTTCCCACGATAAAAAACATTAAAGCTTTTTTGTTTTAAGGGAAGTTATAAATTATTAAGTAACTATTAAAAATATTATCTTTCAAATGCCGTTGTAATTTAACCTTTTCATTTTGGGGGCCTGCAAACGGGAGATATATGTTTTTTTTAAAGGGCAACTCCACTCCAAAAATAACTTACTTTTAATAGAAGCAGAAAAATCAGACAAACCCATCCAAAATAGTATGAGCAAAATCGGATAACTAATAATAAAGTTATGAATTTCGGACATGAAAAACTTTGAAAATCACGAGACAAAGCGGCAACTCACTATTGAGTCTGTGACGTCATTGCCTCACTATCCACTAATTGTTTTCTTTATATTGATAATATAAATTTCCAATTTTCACCCTAAAAATCTTACTTTCTCACACCAGCATCCAAGTTATATTGATAGTAATATGTTTTTATGTGGATGCACTAATATAGAGTTATTTGATTTCAGTTAAATCCTGAAAAATGCGAATAAACTATTTATATACAAATCAATGATTATGAATATACAATATTCAGAAAATAGTACAAATTGTTCTAAGATCATTAAAAATGTTGTGAAATGTCATGCACGCACTACGATAGAAATCATATAACCTGGGCAAAGGCATGGGGATATCAAGTTAGGGGGATAAAAAGAGAAATTAATGGGATAAAAATGTATGAAGCAATTGATGAATAGTAAGGCAATGATATCATAATTTGATAACCAAATTGGCAATTTATGCAGTTCCATAGTTTTTTTAATAGTTTTTAATAAATTCATAGCTTTGATCCTTATTAGTTATCTGATTTTACTCAATTTTTTTAGCTCTTTGTTTCTCTTGTTTTTCTGCATCATCTTTAAAAGCAAATTATTTGTGGAGTGGACTTAGCCTTAAAGCCTCTGAGGCACCCACACCCTTCCCTCCCTCCCTATGACATATATTTTGTTGCCTATCTGCATTTCACACCACTCCATATTTCGCAAATCTTTCATTTATTTTGACAAAAGTTTTTAATAATTGGTCGTATAGTCGTACGTACCATTTAAAAGTCATGTGACCTAGCTGTGAGCATGTCATACTGACAATGGAGAATTTTCTGAGTTGTGTGTACACAACGAACATTTCCTTATATTCATTGTATATCACTTATTAGTTATCCTCTTTTCTAAAAATTAATAATTGTTCAGATAACATGATCAATTAGCATACTTATAGACATTGAAAAAATTAGTTAAATAACAAATAAATTCATGAGAAGTTTAACTATAGAATATAAAAGATTTGAAATCCAGTTTAATAATTTTCATTTGTATTAGTGTTTGCAATGTCAATAAAGGACTTCATTCAAAACAAATCTCCAATTTTGCCTAAAATAAATGTTTAATGAAAAGAAATTACCCTAACAAAAAAAAATAAACACATGCAGGCATCCTTTTCCTAAAACCTACCTCCAATTTATTGACAAACTCAATGAGAGGTAGCTGTGGGATCTGGTTAGACTTTAGTTCATGACCAGAGGGCAACAGCCAATGCTCCAGATTCTCCAACTCGGCCTCAAAATTGGACAGTCTGCGGCTCAGGTTCTCAAGATAGATGCCGTGATCCTTGGTCCTAGTGCCCACCTTGGTGTATCGCTCATTTATGGAGTCTAAGTCAGCCTGTAACTGGCATGCCTCCTGAGGTTCACTGGATTGGATGAGCAGAGAGGCTTGGGATGATGCAGCATCAAAGGCTGTTTGGTGGTTCACAGTGTCGGACATGATGACCTGTGAGCAAACGGAGTTGAAATCTGTAAGTATCTTTGGAAATATATAGAAATAAATATATACCAGCAACCAGCTAGCAGGACTAGCAAAAAGAAAGATCACATATCTAATTAAATTCACTGCCTTTCACCCACCAGCTTATACAACAATGGACTCTAACTTCTGTACCAAACAGAATCTAGCTCTGACAACCTAAACAACATTACCCAATTTCTATCAGTTGAAATGAAAGAAGATGCGTATGAAAACAAAGCCTGTCTTGCCTTATTGGGCAGTGCTAGTTAATATTTCCACTTACTTTCAACTACACTTAAGTATGTATATTAATTTACAATCCTGAAATATTCTAGGAAATAAGAGCTTCAATATATATCTCTCAATCTTGTGAATACATACATTTTTTGCAGCCTTTCTCTCTCTCTTTCTATCTCCCCCTCTCTGTATATACATTTATCTTTCTCTTTTAAATATTGTTCTCTCTTAATTTCTAATCTCTACCTTTAAGTCTCTTTCATTAAACCAAAGCAAAAAAAAGTACCAAACATGTAAGAAACGCTCAGACCTTCTGCTCCTGCAGATTCTCAAGAAGTCGATCCTGCTTCACAGCAATCAAGGTCCCCTTCTCTACCATATGGTGAACATTGCGTTCAGACTCATCTAGCCGTTTCAGCAACATGTACATGTTCTCTTGGACACTGGTGCTATTGGCCAGGGCATCCTGGAGCTCGTACAGAAGCGCGTCAATCTTTCCATTCAGGTTGTAGTAGCAGTTGGTGATGTTGGTGACATTGTGTGTGGCCTCTTGATGCAGTTCCTCTTGCAGCTCCTGTGGTTTATTAACAGTATTCCTGATGTTCTCTATCTCTTTGAAATGTAGGACAACATCATCACGCAGAGTCTGTATAATCAATTTTAGGTCAAATAAAACCGTATCATCACATGGATTGACAAAATAATATAAAACCATCCTCATTTCAGTTTGAATCTGAAGCACTGAATATCATATCAATATTATAGTATTTTTTAATTTGTATATATATCTATCTATCTATCTAAAATATATAATGCTTTATATCATCACAATCATTTCACATTATCAATTATTTAGTAGTCATATGAAATGTGAAGGAAACATGATTGCATGACATTCAGTTCTGTCTTCCCTAAATGTGTTTGATGTGTGCACTTCTCATTTGGAAGGCTTCCAGATTGAAAAAAAAATCATCAAGAATTAAGCATGAACACAGATGAGAAGGAAGAAGAGGTGCCATTTATGAACAGGTAGTAACTAAAGCAGGCTTGACTTTACCTTGATCTCATGAAATTGCATTTTAAGCTGTTCAACATTTTTAGTGACTGCTAGGCTCATATGATCGATCTTCCTCAGCTGGCTTTCAATCCATCCCATCGTCTCACTGTACGACGCATTGCACTTCTTGGATGCAGCTTGCTTCCTGTCATACTGGTCAGTTCTGTATTTAAAATTTAAAAAAAGTATATGCATGCTTGTCTGATCATGTATCATGGTATTACTGAACAATTAGAATTGGATACAAGAGAAAGACATTTTACTTACTTTTTTTTAAGAGTATTTTTTAGTGTTTCCCAGTTGAGTTCACAGTTCTTGAGCATAGTCTTGACTTTGGCAATGTCCATTGCTTCGGGATGTTTCAGGAGCTCTTCAGCAATGTTGTGGATCATGTTGTATTCACAGGAGTGATCGTCAATCTCTTGCCGACAGTGCTGATTGAAAATGCATTAAATTAAAGCAGAAAACAGTTGCATAACACTTTTAAAAATAATTGAAATTTAAGTGGTGAACAGACAGACTTGATTTTTTTTTTCCTTTATTAATTTTTTCTTCAATCAACATTCTAATTCTAAAATACAAGAACAGCTGTACAGGGCAGCAAGTTAAATCCTTTTCAATCCATTATTCCTATGTTATTATTAAGTGAATTAATTGCAAACAAAAATAACTTTTGCATTACTTGGGATCTCATGTTAAAAAATAAAAGATAAACAAATTGATTTTGTTAACACGTCTCTTTTAAATATCTTTATTGCTGTACACCATGCAGCATTGAAGCAATCAACACACATCACCTAAAGGGCAAGTCCATCCCAAAAATAAATTAATTTCAATAGAAGCAGAAAAATCAGACAAACCAATCAAAAAAAAGTTTGAGCAAAATCGGATAAACAATAATAAAGTTATGAATTTTAATGACATGAACAACTTTGAAAATCACAAGACAAAGTGGCAACTCACTCATGAGTCTGTGACGTCATTGCCTCACTATCCACTAATTGTTTTCTTTATATTGATAATATAAATTTCCCATTTCCCCACTAAGAATCTTATTTCTTCACACCAGCATCCAAGTTATATTGATAGTAATATGTTTTTGTGTGGGGGCACAAATATAGAGTAATTGTTTTTCAGTTAAATCATGACAAAACTATTTATATAAAAAATCAATAATTATGAATATACATTATCCAGATGAGAAAATAGTATAAATTCTTAAATGTTCTTAAAAGATTTTGTACAATGTCATGAACACAATATCATACAAATAATTTAATCTGGGCATGGGGAAATCGAGTTTTGGGGGATAAAAAGGGAAATTTATGGTATTAAAATATATATAGCAATGTTTAAATAGTGAGGACATGACGTCACGAACTGATAACCAAATTGGCAATTGGTGTCGTGATTTCCATTGTTCCATAGTTTTTCATACATTTAAAAAAATTCATAACTTTCTTTTGCTCTGTTTCTCTTGTTTTTCTGCATCGATTAAATGCAAATAATTTTTTGGGTGGACTTAGTCTTTAACAGTCGATTATTTTATTAGGGTTTCTCTGACCATGAGATACCCATTTATTACAACTCTTTCAATATTCATACCTGTATTTCGGCATCACTAATCTGAATTAAATCCTGGGTCATGAATTCCATGGATTCCACCCGAGAAATCTTAGGAAGGAGCCAAACTTCTAAACCATTCAGGGCACTTTCAAAGTCACTCAGTTTGTCTTTCATACTGGACAATCGCTTGGCATGATCCTTAGATAACAGAAAGGGAGAATTCAGGGAATATTAATAAATGGTTTATGTATGCAAGAAATACTGCCTAATTTTCACATAATTTTCTTCCATTCTAACTACACAAAGTTGAATACCTTGTGGTTAGGCTACATCTAGATATTCGCATTGCTTTGCACCGGTATGTGATTCCATTATGGTCTTAGTATGACATTCTATTTACTAGGCTAGTGATATTTATAACCGTGACTGCCTTTTTGTGGAGATAAATTTAAGGAAATCTCTCAATGAATTTACAGTACACACACATGTACAGTCAACATATTGTACATGCATACCAGGCGCGTACGCAGGGGGGGGGGGGGGTTAACCCCCCCCCCAAAAAAAAAAAAAAAACCCCTAAAACCCCCCCCCCCCCCCCTTTGGATTTTTTTTTTTTTTTTTAATTATTTAAAAAAAAAAAAAAAAAAATACTCCCATAGTTGACCTAAAAAAGGTGACCTTACCCCCCCCAACGGAGCAAAATGTCAATTGTCCTCTTACCCCCCCCCCCGCTTATTCAGCGGCTGGATGAGTCGTTGCGAAATTTTCGGCCCGATTTATAAATGTTAAACCCCCCCCCCCCCCCCCCTTGAAAAAATCCTGCGTACGCGCCTGATGCATACACTATAATAATAATAATAATAATACATGAGATTTATATAGCGCCATTATCCATTTCAATTAAATGCTCAAGGCGCTTCAAAATATTAGGGGAACACATTACATCATGACAAAGAATCGTGTACATTTACATAAGAAAGAAAATGCAAAAATGAAAGAATGAATGTCTGTCTTCAAAACGCAAATTTAAACAAAAGGGATTTAAGGTTGCTCTTAAAAGATGTTGAAGAGTCGGAGTCCGGTCGGAGTTCTTCAGCTCCTGTGGAAGTGAATTCCACAGGGCTGGTCCGGCATGAGCAAAAGCTCGTTCCCCCCAAGAGTTCTTTGAAAGCGGTATGTGTAGAAGACCAGAGTTAGAGGATCGGAGGGTACGTGTGCGTTGGTAGAGTTGAACTAAAGACTGGTTGTATTCAGGAGCTGTTCTGTTCATGATTTGATGAACTAAAAGAAGGATTTTGAAAAGTATACGTTCTTTTAAACCAATGGAGATTTTGTAAGACAGGTGTAATGTGACTATGTTTGCTTGACAGAGAAATGATGCGTGCAGCTGCGTTTTTTCGTTTTTGTAACTGTGCAATGACAGTAATGAGAGCTAGTAGAGCTTCATAATTCTCTATTCTCGCTATTTTTAATGAATATGTATCTTTTTACGACCTGTTGTGCATTATAACCATTATTCAGGTCAAGTCTTAGCTGTATGGGCTCTTCTCATTATGTCCTCCTTTTCTTTGTATGCTTTTTTATCATAATGATAAAGATATTTCAAACATTTATTCTCTTTGCTGTTATACTTCCATAAGACTCATATCTCATTTAATTATCATTAACAAAGATATGCTATCTATCATTCTTCTACATGTATACTCTTAATTCATTTAAGAGATTGTTTAAACAAAGTTGTAATTTGTGAATGGCTCAGCCGTACATACACTACGTGCATGTTCTGTAATATTTACATGACTTATTCACATAATTGCGACTTAATTAATATTTTCCTATTGACATTACTATTTACTAGGTTAATGATATGTTTATTTTGCAAACGAGTATTATTTTTGTAACTGTTCTGTATAAATGTTGTAAACGATCTAAATATGTTCATTCAGGGCCCCATGGAAGATTACTACTTGTTGGTGAATGGGCTACCCTGTCAAAAGATTAGAAATAAATAAATAAAATAAATAAAATACCTGTTCACATCTGGCATGGAGGTCATCCAGCTTCTGCCTGATGATTATAGGGCCCTCCTCTGGAACACAGTTCTGATCATCAGAACTGGTAGCTGCCACATCCTTTTGTTCCACAACAGGATTCCTGATCTCAACTTTATTTGTTGTCATCTGAAAGCCAGACACAACAGCAACTTAAACAAACAGCTGTTAATGTTCTTATTGTTTATCAAGATAATGTAGTGTTAGGAAAGCTAAACTGAGAAAAACAATTCCAAAGTTGTTACACGGTTTACCTTAATGTAAAAATTGTTAGAAGCAAGAGATTTTTTTTTTTGTAATGAAATTTCCAACATTTAGTCTACTAAATATTCTTACATGCAGCTTAATATTAGGATAACATGCATTTCCATCGACACTTGCCCGAGATATCAGTGGATAATCAAGAAAGGACTGATGAAAGAGAGAACTGAATACCAAGCTCACACTCAAAGGGAAGCACACTCTGATATATATTAAAAAAAATGAAATATAAAAAATAAAAAAATAAAGACATAGATCAGTGAAATTTTTAGCAGAATTCAATCAAAATTATGGAGGTTATGAATTTCTAACTTGGCATTATCATCAGACGCAAATTGAAAAGTTTGTGATACACCTAGTGAGTATTGATTTTTTCTAAATCCATAAAATAACTTGAAAATAATAACTGCACCATAGAAATAATCATTGCAAATATGTTTTTGCGCATGACCTGAAGGAAACAAATATTCTTTCATTTATTGTGCCTAAGAAAATGAAGGGGGTTGAAAAATGGGATAAGACATTATAAGATATTTATCACATGGTTGCCTATTTGGATTTCTGTGATTAAGTGTTCTACAATACATAACTTTCTTATCTTCAAATGGATATTGCCTAAACTTCATCAACTAGTATGTTTCTTTCATTTTTCTGCTTGTATAAACACCATCTAAATATCAGGGTGGACTTCTACTTTATTAAAGAGCATAAGCTTGTAATGTGAGTTGAACCTGAACCTTAACCCTTTGAGTTGCTACTTTGAAGGCATTAATTGACCATTGAAGAATTCACTGAAAAGTTTATTTTGACATTAAGGACAACTGCATGCATTTGTGACTTGATTTATTAAAATTTGCTTCAAAGCGAGCCCTAAACAGATGCATGAGCAGAAAGAGCATGCTTTTGTTATTGCTAAACAGTGCGTCCCAGAAAAAACGAAACCGAGAAGTATCGATATTTTATCATAACTTAATCACAACCATAATTAATGAATGATAAATATTTGGAAAGCTTAGAGTCTCCTCTTTCAGTTGATGCTACTCATGTGATGCATATTTCACGCATACGTGATTAAAAGCAATTTGAAGGAAGGAAACCAAAAAGTAATTTGGCGGGCGGTATCTGAATTTCAAAGAAAAATTCACATTTCTAGAAAGTTCATTTTCTGCTCTTTCATATGATACCTCAATCAAGAAAAATGAGCCAGGAATAACAAAGTTCTGTTTGTTTAAAGTAGCCCTTATTTTTTTCATAATGTTAACAAACATGACAATCAGCCATGCATGAAGACTCTCGTCTACGGCTGATTGTCAACGAAACGGAGTTAAGTCTTTTATTAATTTCGTTTATTGATACGGCAGGCAGCCAGTGAAAACGAATTCGTTTAATAAAATTATGGAAATGCAAGCACTACTTTAAACAAACAGAACTTTGTCATTCCTCGCTCATTTACCTGATTGAGGTGTCATATGAAAGGGCAGAAACTCAACTTTCTAGAAATGTGAATTTTTCTTCGAAATTCAGATACCGCCCGCCAAATGTCTTTTTGGTTTCCTTCCTTCAAATTGCTTTTAATCACTTATGCGTGAAATGTGCATTATCTGAGTAGCATCACATGAAAGAGGAGACTCTAAGCTGTCCAAATATGTATCATTCATTAATTAAGGTTGTGATTAAGTTATGATAGAACATCGATACTTCTCGGTTTCGTTTTTTCTGGGACGCACTGTATTATTGGATTTGAAACCACGAATAAACCAAAGGAAAACAAGCATTATATAGCACCGCTGAATTGGCAACATATATGTACCAGTGGCTAAGCCGTGATTTATCACTGTTAGGTATATTGCATGGTTATCGTTTTGGTTATAGTGTGTTAGGAAAAAAAATTAAACGCGGTCACGTGGTGTCATTTGACCAATGGAGATTGCCTAGATTATATAAGTTAGAACCAATTTTGATAAAAGTTCATATCTCAAATGGTTGCTGAGACATCACAATAACAAGTATGTGGGATGGATGGGCGAACAGATGGATAAACAGACAACATGAAAACATAATGCCTCCACACATGCACCACCTTTGTTGGCATGCGGTATAGAAATTGCCCAGACCATTTTAATACCCATGCTCGGCCCACCTTGCTACTCGTGTTGTCTGTTTGACTGCTACTCCTCTTTCCATGCTCATTCCCCTGCAAAAAAGGAAGGTAAGGAAGGTAAGAAAATGCAAATCATCAGCAGTGTAAAACTTTAGGTATTTGTAATTAATGAAATTGCCATTGATAAGGAAGTTTGCAGCAAGTAGTAAAAATTGATTTATTAAATCACAGAAGACTAACAAATGAGGATTGAATATCCCTTAATAATAATAATAATAATATTTATTTTTTATATAGCGCTTATTACAAATGTCTCTAAGCGCTTTATACAAATATACTATTACCCCTGTGTATTCGCATGTGGTTTAAAACACATTACATTAGTTTGTTAAATGAAACACAAATGTATTGTGCTGTTAAACGTCCCTTTTAGGGTGTATCATTACAAAATTAAAAAAATCTTTTGAATAGGAATTTTTCAAGTAAACTCTTATCGACAAGGGGCATGCATACACACAAAAAAGTCAGAAAATGCATATATTTTCGAAAAGTTAGGTAGAAATGTAGTATAAAGTAGGCAGATAAGGCATTGCTTTGTCTTCCACCTTTCACCTCTTTAAATAAAAAGAGAATCATGGCAGCATTGATCTCAATTTGGTTAAAAATTAAACTTACGGACATCCATTGATACTCAAGATGGCCAATGTGCATGTACCCTATTTGCAAGACTTAAATCTGATTAACATAAGATATATTGGTCAAAAGAAAGCTGCATATGTGAAGAAAAATAAAGAAGGACAATTTCATACAAAAGCCATTGGGGCAATTTCAGTGTACTGCCCCCCAGGCCCTTTGAGTATATGTTCTATATTTGTAACAATTTCAAATCTCATTAACATACAGAGTTAGGTTAGAACTCAGCCATCCATCAAAAATGATGCGAAAAGCCAATTTTTGTTAAAATACATTTCAGTGCACACTTTTAGAAGTATTAAACATATGAATTTTCCTCTCTGACATGACTTGTATACATTACACGTACAAAACATTATCTTAACCCAGATAATTGGTTTACACGTGACCTTTATTTGATGAAAAAGTGATATATTTTGGTAGGATTCAGGCGCGGATCCAGGATTTTCCAATAGGGGGGGCCGGAAATTTGAAAATTGCGCAGACCGTTTTTTCAACTCAACATACCAATACTGACAAGGTCATATTAGAAGCACCATACCGGTACAATTTTTGACATTTTTATGGGGGGGGGGGGGGGGGGCTATAGCCTCTTGCCCGAAAAAGTAATTTTCTGGTTTCACAATTCGGCTAGTGAGCGAAGCGAGCGAGCAAAAATTTGAGCATAATATGTATTTTGTGAAAGTGTTATTATTACCAAAATAAACGAGAAAAGATATTAAAAATTCATATTCGGGCAGCTCGCTGTCCCCCCCCCCCCCATTACGCGCGAAGAGCAGAAGTTTTGATGTTTCATGAAATTATTAGAGAAAGAAGAGGATTCGTTGTACCATTTTCGAGTCTTAATCCTTGTTTGAATTCAGTTCCACCCCCCTCCCGCGCGAAGCGCAGAAGCTTTGACGATTCATTAAATTATTAGAAAAAGAAGATGATTCAATGTACCATTCGTGACTCTTAATCCTAGTTTGAATGCAGTTTTTCCCCTCCCGCGTGAAGCGTGGGAGCTTTGATGTTTCATTAAATTATTAGAGAAAGAAGACGAGTTGTTGTACCATTCTCGACTCTTAATACTTGACTGAATTCTGTTCCTCCCCCCTCCCGCGCGAAGCGCGGAAGCTTTACGATTAATTAAATTATTAGAAAAAAGAGGATTCGGTGTACCATTCGCGGCCCTTAATCCTTGTTTGAATACAGTTTTCCCCCTCCCGCGCGAAGCGTGGAAGCTTTGATGTTTCATTAAATTAAGATTTGTTGTACCATTTTCGACTCTTATTACTTGACTGAATTAAGCCCCTCCCCCCCCCCCCATTCCGCGCGAAGCGCGGAAGCTTTGACCTGTCATTAATCATTAGGGAAAGAAGACGATTCTTTGTACCATTCTCGACTCTTAATTCTTGTTTGAATGCAGTTTTCCCCCTCCCATGCGAAGCGTGGAAGCTTTGATGTTTCATTAAAAATATTAGAGAAAGAAGATGATTTGTTGTACCATTTTCGACTCTTATTACTTGACTGAATTAAGCCCCTCCCCCATTCCGCGCGAAGCGCGGGAGCTTTGACCTGTCATTAATCATTAGGGAAAGAAGACGATTCTTTGTACCATTCTCGAATCTTATTACTCGACTGAATTCAGTCCCCCCCCCTCCCTCCCGCGCAAAGCGCGGAAGCATTGACCTGTCATTAATTATCAGAGAAAGAAGACGATTCGTTGTTCCATTCTCGACTCTTAATCCTTGTTTGAATGCAGTTTTCCCCCTCCCATGCGAAGCGTGGAAGCTTTGATGTTTCATTAAAAATATTAGTGAAAGAAGACGATTCTTTGTACCATTCTCGAATCTTATTACTCGACTGAATTCAGTCCCCCCCCCCCTCCCTCCCGCGCAAAGCGCGGAATCATTGACCTGTCATTAATTATCAGAGAAAGAAGACGATTCGTTGTTCCATTCTCGACTCTTGATCCTTGTTTGAATTGAGTTTCCCCCCCCCCTCCCTCCTCCCGCGCGAAGCGCGTAAGCTTTGGCGTTTCATTAAGTTATTAGAGAAAGAAGACGATTTGTTGTACCATTCTCGACTCTTAATCCTTGTTTGAATGCAGTTTTCCCCCTCCTACGCAAAGCGTGGAAGCTTTGATGTTTCATTAAAAATATTCGAGAAAGAAGACGATTTGTTGTACCATTCTCGACTCTTAATCCTTGTTTGAATGCAGTTTTCCCCCTCCTACGCAAAGCGTGGAAGCTTTGATGTTTCATTAAAAATATTAGAGAAAGAAGACGATTCGTTGTACCGTTCTCTCCTTTTTCGTCCTATGCCCTCTTACTGCCCCTACCGCCCCTGGCTACGCGCTTGCTTTAAAGGGAAAATGAAACCATCATGATTGTGATAGCAATTAGGTTAGTAGAAATGAAAGAAGAAGAAAAAAAAGATCTATTACACCAACCAAAAATCACGGCCGGGAGCGTCATATCATAGTTTTGTGTTATCGGGCGAGGGCCGGGGCGTAGCGACCAAGCGAGATTTTGCAATGTTGAATGCTGAACTTATGCATTCTAGAAAATCCCTAAGCCCAATATGTACGTTCTTTCCGCTATATTTCTTTCTAGCTATATTTCTTAAATTTCCTGGTGGACTTGTCCCCCTATCTGGCCCAGGATTGCTGCCCCTGTTCATGATTACTACCAACATGAGTTCAAGTTGGAGCTGAATCCAAATGAAGGGCAAAATAAGAGTTGTGAAGCGGCCCTACCGTTAATTTAAAATTTGACTGTTGAGTATATAGCTTCTATTTAAAAGACATCCAAAATATTGTGCCTTTTTTACATTTCTCACTAAAGAGTGATGAACTTTGTAGCGCAGGCGCTGTTTTAAACGTTTAACTTTGAATCCGATGATCGAGATTTTATGCGGCCGGCCCGGCCCCCTCTATTCAATAACGTTTGCCAAGCCTTCTGGAATGACCCCAAATCTCCCGATTACAGTTTTTCCCTTATTCGGTGTTACTGTCAATAATTAGCGCCATTTCCTTGTCTATCCCCCTTTCTCACCCGACTTTTCTCCTTTTTTTCTCTCCCTTTCTGTTTCTTTTCTCTTCTTTTTTCTTTTCTCTTTTCCTTTCTTTTCTCTTCTCCCTTTTTCTTCTCTTCTCCTTTCTTTTTTTCTCTTCTTTTCTTCCTCTTTTTTCCTTTTTTTTTTGCGCCGCCAATAGGGGGGGCCGCGGCCGTTTCGGCCCCCCCTGGATCCGCCACTGGGATTGAAGGGTGCCATAGGATTTCTACCAAGTGTAACGAAAGATTTTTGAAGGAGCGTAAAAACTCAAACAGTTTTTGGTAATTATATGTAGTTTCAACTAACCTCATGTTGATTGATCGACTCCAGTAAGGCAGTCCAAGCTTCATCATCCATGGATGTATCTCCCACCTCTGGTTTGGCCAATGTCTTTTTCTTTTTCTTCCGTCTTGTTGCTGGCGTTGATTGTGAATCACGTTTTTTTTCAGCTGCCTTGCGATACCGAAATACTTTAGGTGGCATTATGTACGCCAATCCTTCTCCTGAAATACCTTCCACTACAATCCAGTCTCTGAAGTTGAAAATGAAAATCAATTAAATTATCACCAGACACCTTAAGAGTATCGACGAGCATTTAACAAAAAACTTTATGAAAAAGTAAAGGATTCATTAAGGTATTACCTTTGGATTTGTTGACATTCCAAGTAAGTGTATATTTTCATGTTCCAGCCCTTCAGTTCTCTTTATGCACTCTTGTTAACAGTTGGCTAATGTCATATTGCCCTTCGGCTATTTTCAAGTTTTGTATGTCTATAAGTTTTGGTCAAACATGGTAGTCACGCATGAAATTAAAGATAAAGAAGTCATAAGACAAAGAGAAATAGCTGATCATTCATCATCTATTGAATAATGTTTAAAAGAAGTGAATTAGTTCTGGTTAGATTTCACAATAACAATAGTAACATGCATATATGATAAAATGTAAACAATAGCAATATACCGGTCATACAAATTGTGAGACCTGAAGAAGTTTGACAAACTATATAATGATTGAGGTTTTGCCAATCAAACACAATGTACACTGCCTGCATGGATCAGCTGATCTGATGTCACATAACAGTAGTGGAATAATTGTTTGAAATGCTAACATTGAGGTTCTTTCCAAACTAAATAACTTAATGAGCAAGCCCATGAGATGAGAAAAGAATGAGAAATTCATCAAATTAGAATAAACAAATCCCACATAAGTATCATCACATATTGAAATGTATAGCATCTGCCACATCAACCATTCCACCATGACTTGCTTAAAATTAGAAGAAAAAAACAACTTTTATGTACTAAAAACCTTCAGCCTCAATGACTTTAATAAATAGGAACTAATAGAGATTAAACCACACAAGTAACCGTGTACCGGTAATGCACAGTGTTGATCAAATGAATAAATATATCATGAAATTTCCAAGTGTAATTTCCATACTCTAAACGGGCAGAATGAACCTGTCAGCTTTAACAACAAATCCACCTACATGCTTTTATTTGTTTTTCTTCAATCAATTATTTAGTTAGTTATTTAACAAGATGTTAGATCAAGGCTCAACACCCACATGAGCCCAGGACAAAATGGGCATGCACCCAAATTTTCAGTCTGGAATACCAAAATTGTTTCAACATTTTTACATAGCTCGGCTCATGCATAAAGACTCTAAAAACCTAAATCCAGACCCCCTTTCTAAAGAGTCAGTGTTTAGCACTGGTTAAATTATGGATATCTCAGCTTTCAAAACTTTCTGAAAGGGTTCTGTTCATATTAAAGAATCTCACACATGGCATTTTGATAGAGGACCACTGTTAGAGGCATAATTAGTCATAGTTTCGAAAGCTTACAGCTAAAAACTGCTTTTCAATTTATTGGAGCGATACAAGAAAGAATGAAATAAGAACTCGGGAAAAACATGTCTTGACCTGAATTAATTTGAACATCCCATTTAAAGATAACGTTGAAATTTACTCACTTTGTTACATAATAAATGAATTTGTCCAGAAGCAAAACATAAAGGTCAATTATGTAGAACATAAAAATTATAAGGATTTGCATCGTCATCAATTTTAATGAATAGACTCAATTTATACTGTTTAAAATGATGCATTATAATTTTATGAGTTACATAAATTTATAGTTAGTGAAAGTAATGAATCCTGTACCTGATTGTTGACATTTCAGCCGCAACAGGTTTTCCATCAAAGCTTTTATGGCAACGGCGATCTCGTACCTTGCGAGGCTTCGACTTTTCCCTCTGTGGTGCACTACCTGCTTGAACAAAAATAGAAACATGACATACATAAGCTTTTGTATGGTACAGAGTTGTACCAATTTCAAGTACGTTTCTCTCATATAAACAACATTAAATAAGGAGACACAGGGGGGTGTTCAATTATTTTTTCAAGCGTAACGTACCTGTACGGCGATCTCGTACCTTGCGAAGCTTTGGATATGAACTGTCCCTCTGTGGTGCACTACCTGCTTTGACAAAAATAGAAGCACGACATACATATAAGCTTTTGCATTGTTAAAAGTTGTGCCAATTTCATTAACATTTCTCTCATATAAACAAACTTGTACAGTAACAAGCCAGAGGAGTGCCTGAAGGCTCCTAAACCGTTCCAGAAGTGTGCCACGATGGACCACCTCCCATGGACCCAGTGGCGTCGCTAGACCTTTTTCTGTGGGGGGGGGGGGGGGGGGGGGGGGGGGTTAGAGGCTACCGATTACTGACAAAACTAGCCACCAATTACCGACAAAATTGAATGTCCCAATGTCTACAAATTTAACCCTATAAACCCGGGGCCGAAGGCTAAATTGTTTTTCCTATGAACTATTTAAAGTACTTGCGTATGCGCAAGTTGTCATTTTCCTCGACGACACAGATAAACGAATTATATCGTCAACTTAGTCAGCTTCATAGCTACATATTTAAATGCAGGCGCGTAGCCAGGATCTTATTTTAAGGGCGGTTGTGAGCAAGCGAATCACTTAAAGAGCGCGCTCCCTATGCCGGGGTTGGTGAAGGGTCTCTCGCGCGAAACGCGGAAGCTCAGACGTTTCATTAAACCAATTTTGAAAGAAGACGATTTATGGTGCCGTTCTCGACTCTTAACCCTTATTGTCTGAATTCAGTTTCCTCCCTCCCGCTTAAACGTTTCATTAAATTATTAGAGAAAAAAAAAGATTCGGTGTACGGTTCTCGACTCTTAATCCTTGTCTGAATTAAGTTGCCCACCTTCCGCGCGAAGCGTGGAAGCTCTGAATTTCATAAAGTTATTATAGAAAGAAGACGATGTTTGGTGCCGTTCTCGACTCTTAACCCTAATTGTCTGAATTCAATTCCCCCCTTCCGCGCAAAGCGCTGAAGCTTTGACGTTTCCTTAAATTATGAGAGAAAGCAGACGATTCGGTGTACTGTTCTCGAATCGTAATCCTTATCTAAATTCATCCCCCCCCCCCGCGAAGTGCGGAAGCTTAAACGTTTCATTAAACTATTAGAGAAAGAAACGATTCGTTGTACCGTTCTCAACTCTTAATCCTTCTCTGAATGAAGTTCCCCCCCCCCTCCCGCGCAAAGCTCGGAAGCTTTGACGTTTCAGTAAATTATAATAGAAAGAAAACGATTCGTTGTATGGTTCTCGACTCATAATCCTTGTCTACATTCAGTTCCCCCCTCCCCCTCCCGTGCGAAGCGCAGAAGCTCTGAAATTCATTAAATTATTATAGAAAGAAGACGATTTTTGATTTTAAAAAATAACTTTATTTTCATTATTGCAAAGTTGAAACTTTGATTCGACAAGGTTATCAAAATTCAATTCTTGGAAATATGCGAAGCAACGATTATTATAAATTACAAAATACTTAAATACAGCCCCGGCATAGCACCTGAAGAGCTCTCCGAACCTCCGAACGCTGCTGAGATGTGTGACATCACAGCATGGACATGATTTGCACAAGCAGACGATGTCCCATGACATCTTACACATTTTCAGTGCCTGAGTTCTTTCTCTTACTTCACTACCGTCAGGCTAAATGTATAATCTATTGCCTCACTCTAAACCCCGCGCATGGTTTTATTTTGATGACAAAATAATGCAGCGATACAAAAATAAAGGAATCTGTCGCTTGTAAAGAAAATAAGACGCCATTGTATATTCATTTGCACACATCGCGGTATGTTCGGCGTTTCAAGAGGGAACAAATTCCGTTCTTAATATTTGTAAAGCGCTTAGAGACATTGGTAATAAGCGCTATATAAAAATTAAATATTATTATTATTATTCCGGGTTTTTTTTCAATTTGAAAGTCTGGTTTCTTTGATTGTTAATTAACCCCTATCCTGTGTATTTACAAAAAAAAAGATTTTAGTTATCAGAATCGATTTCATATCCCCTTTTGAATGGTTTGAAATGCCATCATATTTATATACACTAAACTCATTATAATTTGAAAAATAATAGCTTTGCAATTATGTTCATTCTTTATGGGATGTCCTCTGCTTGGTCAGTATTGGTTCATATTGTGACGTCATTAAAACATCGTTATTTTTCTAGCAAATCTCTCGTATATCCCAGCTGCTAATACGGAGGTGGTTGTATTTGTATTTTTATAAATCACACGATATGTAGTTCACCTAAAACTTGTACGATGGCCATCTGTTAGCTTACCAGTTTCTAGTGATACATTAGTTGACATATTTGTGATTTTCTTTGAATTTCCACTTTAAGAGATGGAGGCCCAACTGGCAACAAATTATTCCAAGCAGCTGCCGTTTTCTATTGTTTCATAATGGATCTACTGGTGTGCTGTTACCTTTGATGTCCGAGGTTCGAAGCCGCCAATATCATTGGAATGCGTGAGTAGTGATTTTTTTCACAAATAAATATCCTTAATATTTCACTATTTATTTGAACTAACAAGGGGAAAATCGCACAGATGATAAAATCTGAATACAATAGCCTAATTGTGTCAAGAAATTCGCTTGCATTGTATGATAGCAATTTTATTTTCTGAAAAATAGTAAAATGTTACAGACAGTCTTAAAACCTGCAATTTTACACTTTCCCGATTACTTCCGGCTCACGATAATAACAAGTGAATTTGTTCATGTACAATTCGTTATGATGTTAAATGACAGATTAGTGCCCACACAGTTATGCCCAGTCGAGTAATTTAGATTAATATTTCAGGAAATTTTGCTCCATTTCCTTTCGCTTGCCTCCCGTAAAGGTAAGCACCGTGTACTGCTCGTATTATCAGACGAGTGGTAGCGAAAAGTAATTATCATTACAAAAGCATATTTCCCTTTGAAAGTGGCCCGTTAGTATGCAGCTAGGCAGGAATCTTTTGTCTACGTATCTGAAAGGAAGATCCAGTTAAGCAAATGCCTGGCATATTTTCTCCTGGTGGCATCGGAGGTACTCTTCCCATATGAGCACCTGAATGCTCGTAATGAACCACCTTTCATGGTACGCATTGGAGCGTCACCGGTCAGTACGATTCAGTTCATTTCCAAAGCAATTAAACACACCCTAATCAATAAATGCTGGACATCAAATTAGTCCCAATATTAAAAATAATTAGAATGATCTCTGTATGTAATGAAATGTGACAGTAATTTTATAGTTAGAATATTCCACTGAAAAAAAAAATTCCCCATAAATTTCATCAAGAAGTAGAATTAATCTTGATACTTTTTTTACCTTTTGAGGCGCTTTTGGGTCCTTTGGTGTCTTTTTCTGTTTTTTTCTTTCGCCTCGGAGCTTTTGACAGCGGTGGGATAAGCCAGTCTGGGTATCGTCCTCTGGGCATGAAGGGTTGCGCAAGCTCACTGTCAAGTATTTCTAAGAAAAACAAGACACCGCAGTCTGAAAGATGTAGGCCGTCTCTTTTGTTGTAGAGTGTGAGATCTTCACCGTCGATGTGTGCCCCCATATCTATCCACACACCACCCTCCTCCTTAATTATCCTATGCATAGAGTTATTGAAGCTGTCGACATAGCCCCAGAGTCCGTCAAGGCGTGGTAACACAGATGTAAACACCACCTGATATATTGTGAGAATGAATGAATAAAATAAACATATAGAGTCTGAATGTCTGAAACCTACAGTTTTTATAATATATGTATGCTTACTTTAACTCTAAGTTTGAGGAGGGGAGGGGGTCTGCAAAGCTTCGTGCACAGTTCAAACCAACCAATTTCTGACTTTTTTCTTTAAGTCTAATTGGGTACCTTGAGACATCAAGTTTTTTCATTATTTGTTAATAATGAGTAACGTTACCTTTTATGAAATTATACTTAAACTTGACAACAAATAATTAATGATATTTGTGTATTTATTTTTCTTTTTTTAAAGCACTTTCAGTCAGTAGAACCCAAAACAAATAAACTGCTATCCAAAAGATATACAAGCCATAAACTTTCACTCGGTCAAAAATCACCGTAAATTAATTGAATATTGCTGTTACCTATTTTGCAAATAATATCACGCTGAAATCAAGATCAAACTAGATGGATCTGCGACTGATGCCTCCGCCATAGAGCGATTTTAAAACCAAAACAGAAGCAATTTTTAAAGTTCAAGTTTGAAAGTAATCCATCCGTCGGTTCTAATGATAATGTGTTCACAAACTATTTTGGTATTCAAAATGATATTTACCTTAGAACTCTGGAATTTTGACACAGCCAATTTTGCCAAGTTTCTGATGTCAATGCAATCATCATCCATGCTGAAAAATATTGGGAAAATAAAATGTAAGATTCTTACTTTATATCTTCAAGATTGAATGAAATGCTATATATGGCTACAGACAGGTGGAGGAATGACTTTACCTTATGTGTGTAGGAGTTTTAATTCTTTTTCAATGATTATTGTTTTTTCATCAGTTTTTATCACACATATAGAATCTATCTTCAGTGTTTGGAAGATCTCACGGTCTCAATTTATAACTGTTATAATAACATAGTCTTGTATATCTTATTATACCAAAATTGGCATATAGGGTAGGTGTGGGGAATTGGATACCCTTAAGCACATTTGCATAATTTACATAAACATGAAAAATGTTACCAAAATTTGTGGTCATGATGTAACTGATTAATAAGATAACAATGATTAATGACGTCATCACCAAAGGTATCTCGTTACCTACATGTGTAGGTAATAAGGGACAGTTACAAATCAAGACATTTTGAATACAATTTGAATGAAAATGGGATTGTTATAGTTAGCTCAAACACTTTTTTTTTATGGCCATAAGTTTTCTGTGATGGTTGGCACACTTCATAAACTTCCTTTTAAAACTACTTTTTAAAAGCCACCCCTAAATATATGCATACACCACAAAATTCAGTGAAAATTGTGTTTTTATATCAGAGCAAAATTGTACGATCACAATTGCTTATCTTGGTCAATTTAGCCAATTTTCTCGAAGAAAGAACGCATTTTAGTCTTCGAAATGAATTGGATATGCAGTAGTGTTGTTAAAGGCCACATATGGCGCTATAGCAATATTGGAGTCAACACGGACAGACAGTGATGGGTTCAAGCTTGGTGGTCTCCAATTCCCTACGGTCTCCAATTCCCTACACCTACCCTACACCTTCAGTTATTATGGTACATGTGTTATGTAACATTGAGAGGTCACATGTCAATCAACGATGATTTGGAGGTTCTAATTATGTGTTCCTTCTTAGGTCATGGATACATGTATTAGCATTTTGGAGATAACTATAAAGGTTCAGAAGCCGTGTACCTAGATTGTTAAAATCCTTGTAAACTGACCGCAGTGACCATCTTATCCCTTAATCAAAACATTGCATATTTTTAAGTAAGAGATTGTCGACCTGACCTTGCGATTACCTTTCATTTCAGCTTTGTCCTACTTATCCTGTCTTAATGTCTGATTAGGTACACAGTGTTATTATTTATTATCAGTTGGTTTTTAATGCTAATAATAGTCATACCTCACGTGGTAAACAGGACACCTACAAAATACGTCTTTGGCCCGTACATGTACCACCTTCATAATTTATGTAAGGATTGAAATTGACAGGTTATAGAAGCTAAGGCCTCCAGGTAGAATAGTTAGGGCTCACATATTCAACCGTTTGTTATGGAGATATTATGAATCTGGAACATAATGCATATAATATACAGACAGTCACACTTGTAAATATACAGCTGTTATTAATATGCTTATACCGTATATTATCTACCTTGTCTTCTGTCCAGGTGTATGTTTATTGCCTACATTATTAGCTCCAACACTGATCACAACAACATCAGGAGTCTCCTTCATTTCAAAAGCGGATACCTCCTGGTACACCGACCGCAGAGTCCCTCCTGATGTGCTATGGCAGCCAAAACGATACGTCATTTCGCCTTTTTCGGGAAGTAGGCCTTCTTGAACTTCAGCCTGTACAAAAGGACTCATTTGTGAATCACTGAAAATCATGACAATCTAAGTGTATTATGAGAGAAAGAGAGAGAGAGAGAGAGAGAGAGAGAGAGAGAGCGAGCGAGAGAAAGGGGGGGGGGGGGGGGGTCAGAGGGTGGGAGAGATAAACAAAAATGATAACAGTTAAATATCTACCATATCATACATGTAGCCTTCATTATGCAATATGACTTGATTGTACTCATTAAACCCCTTCCATGTACCGCTACTGTAGATGCTAAGTCAGTCTTCAGAGACCAGCTAGGCGTGATATTTTGCAGGCCCACTTGCATGGTATACAAAATAATCATTTAGAGATGGCCATTCATTTTTTGTTGAGTTTACAACCAGAAAATAAAATTCAGCGTAAGTTGAGTAGCAGTTTAATTATTGCCCTGTGAAAATTATATGCGAAGGCTCTAGGTCAATTACCCCTTGGGCAATCACCCCCGGCCAATTATACCAGCGGTATAATAATGACCCTCAAGGACAATTACCCCCTCCCCTCCCCCGAGGACAACCATCCCCAAAGACAATTACCCCCCGCCTAAAAATTACCCTCTAGGACATTTATTATCCCCCTCCCCTCATGGACAATAACCCCCAGAGGATATTTATCCCCCCATGCAAATGATCTCCCCCTAAATATTACCCAACTTATTATCGGGGTTGACTTCCCCTCTTCGTGATTGTTCGTGGGAGGGGGCGGGGGGGGGGGGGGTAAATTTCTGGATGATTGTCCAGGGGGTAATTGTTCTTATAATGATATGTGAATAAGGTGGGAAGCCGGGATTGAACCCTCCCCCCCCCCCCCAAGAATGTTTGGTCGTTCATCGAGCAACCGACAATTTTAAGTAACATTGTGGTCTATTAATTTCTAATTTAATGTGATAATCATGCAGTAAAATTTTGTGACAAAATTATATATGACTGCTATATAATAATGTTGCAAAAAATGCTTGATATTCGGTTCTCCGCCAATGATCCCGATAACAATAATTAATTCCGGCTTTTAAAAGAGTTGCCAGGGTTGGTAGATTTGCAAAAAGTTTTTATTTATGTTTTATGTCGCCGAATCTTGTGTCGCCTTTCAATCCAGCGTTGTTGCTTTGTAGTGAAAAGAGTGCCTTTTTTCTAATACGATAAAGGATGCACGCAGAGGATTGATGTATTAGTTTTTGCTTTATAATTATTATATACCGATTTTAATTACCGGTATACTTTTTTTAATTTATTCCCTCCACACTATAACAAAATTTCACTTGTTCGAGGCAAAGTGGATGGGGCATAATGGAATGTGTTGCACAGTGTTTCAATTTGCACGGGAGGTCGGGGGCAAAGTGGATTTTTAATATTAGCATTTAATCAAACTAATTATTTGAGAAACGTTGTTAGTGTCATTTGTGAGTGGGAGTCCTAAGGTAAAGTATAAACCAAATGTTTTGCTTTACCTTGCTTTGTAATCCTGTTTTGGTTGTTCCAATTTTTTTGTCCACTTTGCCCCGGGTTCCACTACATGTATTTTCATTCATAATTATTAAACCCCTTTAAAGTGTTAGGAGCCCTGAAAATTTGATGGCAAAATTTCTCTTAGTTGTGTTTCCCTTTTGTAGCCAACATCGAATTCTGTGGAACTTTACAGGAATAACGAATATAGTATGTCACGTATGTCCTATCTGTGAAATATTAACGTTTTATATGTTTCATATAGTATTCAAATGATGCAATGAAATCCGTTTACTTTCTACTCCTTCTGGACTTCATTGTCGGACACTTTTGAGTGATTGACTGATTTCTTTTTTTCTTTGGTAATAACATACATAAAACGAGCTGTAAAGGGTACACGAGTGTCTACATCAAAAACCCATTTCTTTTAATGTCCAAAATTAAGCTGATTGAATCTTTGCGCAGCATAAAACATACGACCATTCGGTACAATGGTCTGAAAATCAGACTTTTTAATTAAACGAGCGCCTCGTTAAATTCGATTCGATAATTATTAACGGTAGTTATTTTCCCACAAAAAGAAATTTCCAAGCCCTTCTGTTTTGAGGGAAGTTCTAAATTGGTATTATCTTTCGAATGCCATTGATATTTAACCTTTTCAGTTTTGTTGGCCTACAAATAGGACATACTACGCTCAGGGGGTCACTCTTATACACAAATGCTACCCACCCGTGTTCATCAAACTCTGTAATGGACCTTAATATATTTATTTTCATTTTTTTCAAATAATAATTTGGCCGTAGAGTTAAATGTCACATTTATTCTAGTGTATATTCTTAGGTACAACATATTAACATTTTAGAGACAATCGACAGGAATAACACCGCTACAGTCCGATTAACATCAACAAATTATACAAGGCCCGGTCCCACTACACTTACGGATGCAAAGAGGATGTTAAACGTAACAAAATCTTGCCATCCGTTGGAAAACGCTATGCATCCGTTGTGTACTCATTGCATACGTGTTTCATACGCTCTATCCATCGAGCATCCGTCCACTGTGATTTCATACGCGCAAACAGTTTTGAGCTGCACAAAACTTTTAGAACGGATGAACTTCCGCCGTGTGCGATGTAAATCCGCGACAAATACGAGCAACAAACGTTCTATGTCCGTTATCATCCGTTAAACGTCCGCTGTATCCTCTCTGCATCCTCTGGGCATCCTCGCAACTCACATCCGCTGCAGCTGAAAACGGAAATAGGGAGGAAAGATAAGGTACATGGAACGTCTATACATCGTTAGTAGCACGGAAATAGAAAGGATGTAAGCGTATGCATCTCGTAAATAAAGTATTCAAAGCTGTCATCCACTTCCATCCGCTTTCATCTGCTAGGCTTCCGATGAACATCCGTTTAACATCCCCGGTACATACTACCCACGTCCGTTATTTTCCGTTCTGTTTTCGCAAATTTTCGCAAATTTTGTCCATGTCTAGAGCGGATGGAAACGGATGGAGTCACCCCCGAAATTTTGCTCGTCCGCTGTGTCCTTTATGCATACGTTTTGCGTCCATCGGCCAGTGGGACCGGGCCATTCAGAAACATCACCGCTGGAAACATAGTCAATACAATGTAATCGATTGAAATTAAAAATTCTGACTTTGAAGGGCCATATATTGGTGTAGCAAAAAAAAAAAAAAAAATCTTCACAATTTGTATTTGAGCAAATTTTAGGCGTAGCAGTTTTTAATGTGTAACGCGCACATAATTATTAAGTCAAAATGAACTGAAATTTGTTGAAGTTGCTAAGAGAAGTGTCAGAAATCTGATCCACACAATAAATGTTTTTCTATATTAATTTTGTGCATGCTCCATGTAAATTATTTAAATGCTAAAAATGGCAAAACGATACTCTAAATTGGTCAAGATTTGGTCAAATGATTTGCAGCATTCAAAATTTTGATTGTGTTTCCCTCCCAACTCCCCACCTGGGTATTGACCCTTGAAGTTTATGTGTACAAAATTTGGTAACGTTTTGGTGGCTGGTTATCAAGATATGATTGATAATTTGATTTCTCAAAATGGCCCATAGATGACATCACTCCCAAGCCCCCTATCCTAGGAGGGGTTGGTAGCCTTTCAGTGCAATTAAATATCTCCCTGTCTGAGGAATGCTTCCTATCAAGTTAAGGTAAACAGTAAACAGTCGGGAGATGCGAGCCCCTAAGCCCCCCCCCCCCCAAAAAAAAAAAAAAAAAAAAAAACTTTGGATAGTCAGTAGCCCTTCAGAACTATATCATATCCCCCTGCCTGAGGAATGCTTCCTTTCAAGTGAAGTCAATATCTATTTAATTATACAGGAATTTTAAAGAAAAGGTACCAACAAATGACCACTTATTGCCATAGGGTCACTTTAGGGGATGGTGCCCCCAAACATCCTTGAGGACATAAACCGCACCACTTTCTTCCTTTTCTCTCTGCTTTCGCCGACATATGAAAATCTGACCACAAGGCTTTGTTTTACGATTAACTCCCCTCCACCTCGTTATCCTTATCAGGCGCGGATCCAGGATTTTCCAATAGGGGGGGGGGGGGCCGAAAATTTTAAAATCGCACAGACCAATATTTCAACTTAACATACCAATAATAACAAGGTCATAGCACCTTACCAGTACCTACAAGCGGGCACAATTTTGGAAAGGGGGCAGGCTCACGTCATGTATCTTGTCCGATATCAACATTTTTTCCTCTACGCGCGAAGCGCGGAAGCTTTGACATTTCATTAAATTATTAGAGAAAGAAGACGATTCATTGTACCGTTCCGACTCTTAGTTTATGTTTCGCCCCTCCCGCGCGAAGCGCGGAAGTTTTGACGTTTCATTACATCATTGGAGAAAGATGACGATTCGTTGTACTGTTTTCGACTCTTAATCCTTGTCTGGTTTCGTTTCCCCCTCTCCCACGCGAAGCGCGGAAGCTTTGACGTTTCATTGAATTATTAGAGAAAGAAGACGATTCGTTGTACCGTGTCCTTGTCTGAATTCAAATCCCCCCCTCCCGCGCAAAGCGCGGAAGCTTTGACGTTTCATTAAATTATTACTCTTAATCCTTGTCTGAATTCAGTTCCCCCCCCCCTCTGCGCGAAGCGCTGAAACTTTGACGTTTCGTTAAATTATTAGATTTAATAATCTATAAAAAAATTATCTCTTAATCCTTGTCTGAATTCAGTTTCATCAAATTATCTGAGAAAGAAGACGATTCGTTGTACCGTTCTTTACTCTAAATCTTTGAAGAGAAAGAAGACAATTCGTTGTACCGTGTCCTTGTCTGAATTCAGATTCCCCCCTTCCGCGCAAAGCGTGGTAGCTTTGACTTTTCATTAAATTATAAAAGAAAGAAGACGATTCGTTTTACCGTTCTCTACTCTAAATCCTTGTCTGAATTCAGTTTTTGACCCTTCCGCGCAAAGCGCGGAACCTTTACGTTACCCTTATAATTTACTCGTAACCCTTGTCTGAATTCATTTTCGCCCATCCCGCGCGAAGCGCAGAAACTTTCAGGTTTATTTAAATTATTAGAGGAGAAGGCGATTCGTTATACCGTGTCCATGTCTAAATTTAGTTTCCCCCTCCCGCGCGAAGCAAGGTAGTTTTGGCGTTTCATTAGAAATAATTCCTTTTAATCCTTGTCTTAATTCAGTTACCCCCTACCGCACGAAGCGAGGAACCTTTGACGTTTCATTAAATTATAAGAGAAAGAAGACAAATCGTTGTACATATTTACTCTGAATCCTTCTCTGTACTCAGTTCCACCTCCCGCGCGAAGCGCGGAAGCTTTGACGTTTCATTGAATTATTAGAGAAAGAAGACGATTCGTTGTACCGACTCTTAATCATTGTCTGAATTTTCAAAAATGTTTCCCTGTCCCATAAAAAGTCACAGTTCGTAGGGGAAAAAACTGCCGGCCGACCGACATTACACATCTCACCGACTTCAAACTTCTGCGTTGACATAGTACACGACGATCGAGCAAAAACTATCGACACTGCGGACCCGACACAACAACATAATTATCATGCGTATCTTTCTTGCTCCCTCGACGTGGCGACTCCACCCAACATCACCCTCTCTCTCTCTCTTACTCCCACCCCCCTTCCCTCAGGCCCTTACCTAATCTCTCTCTCTTTCATCCTCCGTTTCTTTTGTTTCCTTTTTATCTCTTTTCTTCTTTTTTTTTCCTTTTCTCCTTTTGTTTCTTTTGATTCTTTTCCTTTTCCTTTCCCTTTTCCTTTTTTCATTTTCTTTTTTCTCTTTCTTTCTTCTCATTTCTTTCCTTTCTTTTCCTTTTCTCCTTTTGTTTCTTTTGATTTTTTTCCTTTTCCTTTCCCTTTTCCTTTTTTCATTTTCTTTTTTCTCTTTCTTTCTTCTCATTTCTTTCCTTTCTTTTCCTTTTCTCCTTTTGTTTCTTTTGATTCTTTTCCTTTTCCTTTCCCTTTTCCTTTTTTCATTTTCTTTTTTCTCTTTCTTTCTTCTCATTTCTTTCCTTTCTTTTCCTTTTCTCCTTTTGTTTCTTTTGATTCTTTTCCTTTTCCTTTCCCTTTTCCTTTTTTCATTTTCTTTTTTCTCTTTCTTTCTTCTCATTTCTTTCCTTTCTTTTCCTTTTCTTGTTTTGTTTTCTTTCCCTTTCCCCTTTATTTTTTCCCCTCCTCTTCTCATTTTTCCCGACAGCTGCGCAATTTTACCGACAATATCCTGACAGGTGGGGTGTCGCAACCCCCCCCCCCCCTTTTGCAACGTGGCCTGCCCCCTCTATTCAATAACCACCCCCCCCCCCCCACTCCAATAACGTCTCCCAAGCCTTCGGGAATGACCCCCGATCTCCCAATTACAATTATGCTCCTCTTTGTAGGGGCCGGGCGCGGCTTCATCATGAGTGCTTGTACATGAACCTTTTTAAAATAAATATATTATGATGGATTTCGACCCGGATTGCACAAACTAAAACGATAGGATGATCATCCCCAATATACGCGTGCAGTTCACAGTCATGTGCACTCCCTTCCTCGTTATTCCCTTATCCACCGTTACCGGCCATGCCATTTACATATGGCCGGCCCCCTCTTCAATAACGGCCCCAAACCTTTGGGAATGACACCCAAAATTTCCTGATTACCATTCTGCCACCCTTTGGAGGGGCCGGGCGCAGCCTTTTCAGAAGTGTTTTTACACAACTCTTTTCAGGTACTACGGCTCATAAACAAGTATGTTTAGAACTATTGAAAATAAGCTGAATTCAGACTCAGTTTTGCACAACCTAAAAATTACAAAACGGACACACGCGCATACCCCCCCCCCCCCCCCCCCCAGTTTTCCCCTACTCGTTTCTGTCACTTTGTGCCATTTCTTTGTCCTTCTTACTTTCTCACCCGGCTTCTCTTTTCCTTTTCCTTTCTCTTTTTTTTTTTCTCTCTCTCTCTCTCTCTCTCTCTCTTTCTCTTCTTTTTTCTTTTCTCTTCTCCTTTCTTCTTTCTTCTCCTTTTTCTCTCTCCTCCTTTCTTTTTTCCATTCTTTTCTTCTTCTTTTTTCCTTTTTCGCTCTTTTCCTTTTTTTTTTGCGCCGCCAATAAGGGGGGGGGGGGGGCCGCGGCCGTTTCGCCTCCTCCCCCCCCCTGGATCCGCCACTGCTTATCACCGACTCACCTAACACCTCCGTCATAACATGATGCTTGGCTGAACATGTGGTCTAGACCTTTGGTCTCATTGGACACATTTGGTGAATGCGTCGTTGTTTTCACTATTCTTCAGCGATACTTTATCTCACTTTTCATCACAACATCGCTTTTCATGCTGTTCTGTACGATCCGTTACATCGGTGTAACAGCTAACTTTATGAACGGCGTGTTATTTTGTGGTTAAGTTCGCCTACTTCTGCCATTGATTCAATGTTAACAGGGTTGTACCGGACAATCATTTCTACATCCTTGATTACCAAAAGACAATAGCTAATTTGCATTTTATGCAAAAATAACTGTTTCCACTATTTTCTTAGATTTTCCTGCACAAACTTAGGTTGTTGCATGGGATAATTCAAAAGGGCACTGCAGTGGAATAAATGCTTTTGCAATTGCTTCTGGGTTTGAACTCCCCCTACCCCTAGAAAAAAATAATTTAGTGGAGTATTTCACATGAAGCTATCCAAACGGTGAGGGCTCCCTTTTTATCTGATAACCAGAGCCATCTATACACAGAGTTTGGCCAACTTGTGTAGAAATGGCTCTGCTGATAACTTACTCAAAATTAATTTTACAATATGAAATATTCTGATAAACGTCTGATCTTGAGTCGATTGCATCAAAAGTGGCATTAAAAAAAAATAGTAAGCCATATACACCTACTTGATTATGCCCCCAAACAAGTATTTGGCAGTGAGCTATTGTGAGATTAAACTACATCGAAATAAAGAAAACAAAGCATATGAACTCACTGGTTTGTCACCTACTGCTGGAAGACGAGTACAAACTAGCTTCCCAGAAATCCCCGTACTCCATTCCATTACACTGCAGCGGGCTCCTGTTCCAACCCATCCGTCATCGAAGTCAAATTCATCCCATGTCGCTTTCGTCCCGCCAGTCCGCATGCACCTAACTCCTGAAGATCTACCTTGAAAGGCTGTTGGGGCAGAATCGGATGGTTATCTCACTATTTTGTTAGTTTATAAATTTTCTATTTTTAAATGACTAATTTTTAAACATAGACCGCCTCTCGAGACAGAGGAAAAACTGAAGAAAAATATAGCAAATTACTTCTCTGTATAATGAAGAAAATAGTAAAATTAGGTTTTGCTATAAAATGCAAAATCCAACATCCAAAACTCATTTTTTGTTTAAAGGCAGCTTTTCCGTTCCGAAATTCAGCAGCAGGACAGGGACACGAATTTTGAATGAAAAAAACAAACACGAACCCACTAAAAAAAAAAAAAAAAAAAAAAAAAAAAATATATATATATATATATATATATTAGGCCTGTAGTAATTGATTGCAATTTGCACTATGTGTATTACCTTCTGGCAATCCCCCCCGAAGATCCAGTTTCATATCGACACGCATCGCCATCGTAAGAAGCACAACTGTTCCAGTCTACGTCCAGTTGATAATGTGATTTCAACAACTTTGTTGAGTGTGAATTGTTTAATTTTACAGATATGGTTAATCTTTACGTCTGGGGACCGACCTGTTTCGTTGTTGTGGAGAGTCCACTTTAAAGTTAGTATGTCCCATTTGTAGGCCAAAAAAGGAAAATGTTAAATTCCAATGGCATTTGAAAGATGATACTATTTTAGAACTTCCCTCAAAACAGAAGGGCTTGAAAATGTCTTTTTGTGGGAAAATAACGACTGTTAGTTGTCGTATCGAATTTAGCGAGCGCGCTCGTTTAATTAATAGACTGATTTTCAGACAATGCTATACTTTACTGCGTAGTGCAGCTTTAAACCTTCTTGACTGGGTAGCATCATGGACCTACATGGTAGCATTGTCCTCGGCATGCTGTGGACGATTTATTTATCTTTGTTAATAGTCACCGTGATTGATTTATTAACATCTTTTCGAGCGAGAGCAGTGCTATGCGGGCCTTGGTTCTTGGAAAAGATACTCTCTCTCTCTCTCTCTCTCTCTCTCTCTCTTTCTCTCTCTCGCGCGCTCTCTATCTCTCTCTCTCTCTCTCTTTCTTAGATCTCCTACATTTTTTCTTTCTCTTCTTCTAATATGGTGCAAGCTGTTCTCCTATGCCTCCTCACTGAATGAAACCAGTATACAGTAATTTACTTCTGGTCTAATTTGAAATGTATAGGCCTTTTTTTCAGTCTATCTTAGATTTATTTGTTGTAACATTCGTGTTAGCTTTTCTTTTGTAAACAGTGCATATTAAGGAGTGGCCGGTTTCTACTGTCAGTTGTTATACATGTATTTATATGTGTTTTCGTTGCCTTTTAATATTTATAGTATATTTCTTATATTTACTCATATTCATGTATTGTGTGTGTGTCTGTTTGTGAGTGTATGTCTTTTGGTGTTTTGTTATGTATGTAAATGTGTATGCCCTGTCTGTGTGCATGTTTGGTTTTGTTGTTGTTGTTGTTTTGGTTTATAGGCGTTTGTCATTCAGAAGTAAATATTTAGGCCCATCTTGGTTAGTCTTTTACACGACATTTATGTATAGAGTATAGAGTTTATTGTGCCATTATCTTCTTAATTGTAAATAATAGAAACCATTGTTGAAGAAAGATGTGAACATAATGCTAAGAGATTGTGCATAATTATGTGAATTTTGGTGCAATTGAACAGAACCTACAAGGAAATTTTGATATTTTTCCAGGAGTTTAAGAATTATGATGATTTGTTACATTAATAATTGCTTCAGGCAGAATGTTTCTGTAATAGGTGTCTCTGAAAATCATTTTTGGGTGTGTATATAGGGCTCCTAACTATGATAGTACATCCTTTGTGAGAACTTATAACATCACCTACTGATATTGAGTATAGAAAAAACAAGGAAATATATTTAATGGGTTACTTCAACATAATCAATTTGATAATGATCATAGTGTTAAAGATTTTGTCGATTTCGTGAACTCATTTGGATTATTTCCTCTTGTCACAAACCTAACCGTACAACTGAAATTAGGGCAACATGGATTGACACTATTTTCACAAACTGCAATTAAAATGAGTTTAGCTCTGGTGTAATATGTTCAGATATTTCAGATCATATGCCTATATTTTGTATAAAGAGGGCTCTGTGGTAACTTCTGTTAAGAGAGATGGACAAGTTATGAAGCGGTCAATAAATGATTGAAGAATCTCAAGGTTCAAGCAACACTTAGCTGAAAATGATTGGCAGGCTTTGCCTTCACTGGAAGGCGTCAAAGATTTATATGAACATTCTTTAAAAATATTTCTGGAATTATTTAATTTATGTTTCCCATTAAGTGAGGTATCAATAAAAAAAAAATGTAAAAAGCCAGGGTATAACTCGATCGTGGTTTATTGAAAACTATAAATCATTAACATAAGCTTAATGTTGGTTATGTGAAGAGACCACCAGTTGAGAATAAATGAAAATATGTTGATCATAAAAATGTCTTGGTTAGCGCTAGCGGACCGTTCCAAAGTTACCCCCCCCCCCTCCAATTTTCCATATGTTGTTCACGTAGAGTTAGGAAAATGACCGTCTGCAAGAAGACTAGTCCACTATCGAAGAACCACCTAACTTTTGATAAAAAGTCATTTTTTCGAAAGATGAGACCTTATTCTTGAACTTCCATTAATCTCTTAAATAGGTATTTTCTCTGAGCACTAGCGGACCGATCCAAAGTTGCCCCCCTCCCCCCTCCGATTGTCCCATAGGTTGTACACGTAGAGTTAGGAAAAGGACCGTCTGCAGGAAGACTAGTCCGCTATCGAAGAACCATCTAACTTTTGATAAAATGTCATTTTTTCGAAAGATCAGACCTTTTTCTTGAACTTCCATTAATCTCTTAAAGAGGTATTTTCTCTGAGCACTAGCGGACCGATCCAACGTTACGCCCCCCGCCCCTCCAATTTTCCATAAAAAATATGTTGTACAAGTACGTAGAGTTAGGAAGATGACAGTCTGCAGGGAGACTAGTCCGCTATCGAAGAACAATCTAACTTTTGATAAAATGTCATTTTTTCGAAAGATGAGACCTTATTCTTGAACTTCCATTAATCTCTTAAATAGGTATTTTCTCTGAGCACTAGCGGACCTATCCAAAGTTACCCCCCCCCTCCAATTTTCTATATGTTGTACACGTAGAGTTCGGAAAATGACCGTCTGCAGGAAGACTAGTCCGCTATCGAAGAACCATCTAACTTTTGATAAAATGTCATTTTTTCGAAAGATGAGACCTTGTCCTTGAACTTCCATTAATCTCTTAAAGAGGTATTTTCTCTGAGCACTAGCGGACCGATCCAAAGTTACCCCCCTCCCCCTCCGGTTGTCCCATAGGTTGTACACGTAGAGTTAGGAAAATGACCGTCTGCAGGAAGACTAGTCCGCTATCGAAGAACCATCTAACTTTTGATAAAATGTCATTTTTTCGAAAGATGAGACCTTTTTCTTGAACTTCCATTAATCTCTTAAAGAGGTATTTTCTCTGAGCACTAGCGGACCGATCCAAAGTTACCCCCCCCCCCTCCAATTTTCTATCTGTTGTACACTTAGAGTTAGAAAAATGACCGTCTGCAGGAAGACTAGTCCGCTATCGAAGAACCATCTAACTTTTGATAAAATATCATTTTTTTCGAAAGATCAGACCTTTTTCTTGAACTTCCATTAATCTCTTAAAGAGGTATTTTCTCTGAGCACTAGCGGACCGATCCAAAGTTACCCCCTCCCCCTCCAATTTTCTATCTGTTGTACACTTAGAGTTAGAAAAATGACCGTCTGCAGGAAGACTAGTCCGCTATCGAAGAACCATCTAACTTTTGATAAAATGTCATTTTTTTCGAAAGATGAGACCTTGTCCTTGAACTTCCATTAATCAATTAAAGAGGTATTTTCTCTGAGCACTAGCGGACCGATCCAAAGTTACCCCCCTCCCCCTCCGGTTGTCCCATAGGTTGTACACGTAGAGTTAGGAAAATGACCGTCTGCAGGAAGACTAGTCCGCTATCGAAGAACCATCTAACTTTTGATAAAATATCATTTTTTCGAAAGATCAGACCTTGTCCTTGAACTTCCATTAATCTCTTAAAGAGGTATTTTCTCTGAGCACTAGCGGACCGATCCAAAGTTACCCCCCCCCCCCCCTCCAATTTTCTATATGTTGTACACGTAGAGTTAGGAAAATGACCGTCTGCGGGAAGACTAGTCCGCTATCGAAGAACCATCTAACTTTTGATAAAATGTCATTTTTTCGAAAGATCAGACCTTTTTCTTGAACTTCCATTAATCTCTTAAAGAGGTATTTTCTTTGAGCACTAGCGGACCGATCCAAAGTTACCCCCTCCCCCTCCGATTGTCCCATAGGTTGTACACGTAGAGTTAGGAAAATGACCGTCTGCAGGAAGACTAGTCCGCTATCGAAGAACCATCTAACTTTTGATAAAATGTCATTTTTTCGAAAGATCAGACCTTTTTCTTGAACTTCCATTAATCTCTTAAAGAGGTATTTTCTCTGAGCACTAGCGGACCGATCCAAAGTTACCCCCCTCCCCCTCCGGTTGTCCCATAGGTTGTACACGTAGAGTTAGGAAAATGACCGTCTGCAGGAAGACTAGTCCGCTATCGAAGAACCATCTAACTTTTGATAAAATGTCATTTTTTCGAAAGATGAGACCTTGTCCTTGAACTTCCATTAATCTCTTAAAGAGGTATTTTCTCTGAGCACTAGCGGACCGATCCAAAGTTACCCCCCCCCCCTCCAATTTTCTATAGGTTGTACACGTAGAGTTAGGAAAATGACCGTCTGCAGGAAGACTAGTCCGCTATCGAAGAACCATCTAACTTTTGATAAAATGTCATTTTTTCGAAAGATCAGACCTTTTTCTTGAACTTCCATTAATCTCTTAAAGAGGTATTTTCTTTGAGCACTAGCGGACCGATCCAAAGTTACCCCCCTCCCCCTCCGATTGTCCCATAGGTTGTACACGTATAGTTAGGAAAATGACCGTCTGCAGGAAGACTAGTCCACTATCGAAGAACCACCTAACTTTTGATAAAATGTCATTTTTTCGAAAGATGATACCTTATTCTTGAACTTCCATTAATCTCTTAAAGAGGTATTTTCTCTGAACACTAGCGGACCGATCCATAGTTACCCCCCTCCCCCTCCGATTGTCCCATAGGTTGTACACGTAGAGTTAGGAAAATGACAGTCTGCAGGAAGACTAGTCCGCTATCGAAGAACCATCTAACTTTTGAAAAAATGTCATTTTTTCGAAAGATCAGACCTTTTTCTTGAACTTCCATTAATCTCTTAAAGAGGTATTTTCTCTGAGCACTAGCGGACCGATCCAAAGTTACCCCCCTCCCCCTCCGGTTGTCCCATAGGTTGTACACGTAGAGTTAGGAAAAGGACCGTCTGCAGGAAGACTAGTCCGCTATCGAAGAACCATCTAACTTTTGATAAAATGTCATTTTTTTAAAAGATGAGACCTTGTCCTTGAACTTCCATTAATCTCTTAAAGAGGTATTTTCTCTGAGCACTAGCGGACCGATCCAAAGTTACCCCCCCCCCCCTCCAATTTTCTATAGGTTGTACACGTAGAGTTAGGAAAATGACCGTCTGCAGGAAGACTAGTCCGCTATCGAAGAACCATCTAACTTTTGATAAAATGTCATTTTTTCGAAAGATGAGACCTTGTCCTTGAACTTCCATTAATCTCTTAAAGAGGTATTTTCTCTGAGCACTAGCGGACCGATCCAAAGTTACCCCCCCCCTCCAATTTTCTATATGTTGTACACGTAGAGTTAGGAAAATGACCTTCTGCAGGAAGACTAGTCCGCTATCGAAGAACCATCTAACTTTTGATAAAATGTCATTTTTTCGAAAGATCAGACCTTTTTCTTGAACTTCCATTAATCTCTTAAAGAGGTATTTTCTCTGAGCACTAGCGGACCGATCCAAAGTTACCCCCTCCCCCTCCGGTTGTCCCATAGGTTGTACACGTATAGTTAGGAAAATGACCGTCTGCAGGAAGACTAGTCCGCTATCGAAGAACCATCTAACTTTTGATAAAATGTCATTTTTTTCGAAAGATGAGACCTTGTCCTTGAACTTCCATTAATCTCTTAAAGAGGTATTTTCTCTGAGCACTAGCGGACCGATCCAAAGTTACCCCCCTCCCCCTCCGGTTGTCCCATAGGTTGTACACGTAGAGTTAGGAAAATGACCGTCTGCAGGAAGACTAGTCCGCTATCGAAGAACCATCTAACTTTTGATAAAATGTCATTTTTTCGAAAGATCAGACCTTGTCCTTGAACTTCCATTAATCTCTTAAAGAGGTATTTTCTCTGAGCACTAGCGGACCGATCCAAAGTTACCCCCCCCCTCCAATTTTCTATATGTTGTACACGTAGAGTTAGGAAAATGACCTTCTGCAGGAAGACTAGTCCGCTATCGAAGAACCATCTAACTTTTGATAAAATGTCATTTTTTCGAAAGATCAGACCTTTTTCTTGAACTTCCATTAATCTCTTAAACAGGTATTTTCTTTGAGCACTAGCGGACCGATCCAAAGTTACCCCCTCCCCCTCCGATTGTCCCATATGTTGTACACGTAGAGTTAGGAAAATGACCGTCTGCAGGAAGACTAGTCCGCTATCGAAGAACCATCTAACTTTTGATAAAATGTCATTTTTTCGAAAGATCAGACCTTTTTATTGAACTTCCATTAATCTCTTAAAGAGGTATTTTCTCTGAGCACTAGCGGACCGATCCAAAGTTACCCCCCCCCCCTCCAATTTTCTATATGTTGTACACGTAGAGTTAGGAAAATGACCTTCTGCAGGAAGACTAGTCCGCTATCGAAGAACCATCTAACTTTTGATAAAATATCATTTTTTCGAAAGATCAGACCTTTTTCTTGAACTTCCATTAATCTCTTAAAGAGGTATTTTCTTTGAGCACTAGCGGACCGATCCAAAGTTACCCCCCTCCCCCTCCGATTGTCCCATAGGTTGTACACGTAGAGTTAGGAAAATGACCGTCTGCAGGAAGACTAGTCCACTATCGAAGAACCACCTAACTTTTGATGAAATGTCATTTTTTCGAAAGATGATACCTTATTCTTGAACTTCCATTAATCTCTTAAAGAGGTATTTTCTTTGAGCACTAGCGGACCGATCCAAAGTTACCCCCCTCCCTCTCCGATTGTCCTATAGGTTGTACACGTAGAGTTAGGAAAATGGCCGTCTGCAGGAAGACTAGTCCGCTATCGAAGAACCATCTAACTTTTGATAAAATGTCATTTTTTAGAAAGATGAGACCTTGTCCTTGAACTTCCATTAATCTCTTAAAGAGGTATTTTCTCTGAGCACTAGCGGACCGATCCAAAGTTACCCCCCCCCCTCCAATTTTCTATAGGTTGTACACGTAGAGTTAGGAAAATGACCGTCTGCAGGAAGACTAGTCCGCTATCGAAGAACCATCTAACTTTTGATAAAATGTCATTTTTTCGAAAGATCAGACCTTTTTCTTGAACTTCCATTAATCTCTTAAAGAGGTATTTTCTCTGAGCACTAGCGGACCGATCCAAAGTTACCCCCTCCCCCTCCAATTTTCTATCTGTTGTACACTTAGAGTTAGAAAAATGACCGTCTGCAGGAAGACTAGTCCGCTATCGAAGAACCATCTAACTTTTGATAAAATGTCATTTTTTTCGAAAGATGAGACCTTGTCCTTGAACTTCCATTAATCAATTAAAGAGGTATTTTCTCTGAGCACTAGCGGACCGATCCAAAGTTACCCCCCTCCCCCTCCGGTTGTCCCATAGGTTGTACACGTAGAGTTAGGAAAATGACCGTCTGCAGGAAGACTAGTCCGCTATCGAAGAACCATCTAACTTTTGATAAAATATCATTTTTTCGAAAGATCAGACCTTGTCCTTGAACTTCCATTAATCTCTTAAAGAGGTATTTTCTCTGAGCACTAGCGGACCGATCCAAAGTTACCCCCCCCCCCTCCAATTTTCTATATGTTGTACACGTAGAGTTAGGAAAATGACCGTCTGCGGGAAGACTAGTCCGCTATCGAAGAACCATCTAACTTTTGATAAAATGTCATTTTTTCGAAAGATCAGACCTTTTTCTTGAACTTCCATTAATCTCTTAAAGAGGTATTTTCTTTGAGCACTAGCGGACCGATCCAAAGTTACCCCCTCCCCCTCCGATTGTCCCATAGGTTGTACACGTAGAGTTAGGAAAATGACCGTCTGCAGGAAGACTAGTCCGCTATCGAAGAACCATCTAACTTTTGATAAAATGTCATTTTTTCGAAAGATCAGACCTTTTTCTTGAACTTCCATTAATCTCTTAAAGAGGTATTTTCTCTGAGCACTAGCGGACCGATCCAAAGTTACCCCCCTCCCCCTCCGGTTGTCCCATAGGTTGTACACGTAGAGTTAGGAAAATGACCGTCTGCAGGAAGACTAGTCCGCTATCGAAGAACCATCTAACTTTTGATAAAATGTCATTTTTTCGAAAGATGAGACCTTGTCCTTGAACTTCCATTAATCTCTTAAAGAGGTATTTTCTCTGAGCACTAGCGGACCGATCCAAAGTTACCCCCCCCCCTCCAATTTTCTATAGGTTGTACACGTAGAGTTAGGAAAATGACCGTCTGCAGGAAGACTAGTCCGCTATCGAAGAACCATCTAACTTTTGATAAAATGTCATTTTTTCGAAAGATCAGACCTTTTTCTTGAACTTCCATTAATCTCTTAAAGAGGTATTTTCTTTGAGCACTAGCGGACCGATCCAAAGTTACCCCCCTCCCCCTCCGATTGTCCCATAGGTTGTACACGTATAGTTAGGAAAATGACCGTCTGCAGGAAGACTAGTCCACTATCGAAGAACCACCTAACTTTTGATAAAATGTCATTTTTTCGAAAGATGATACCTTATTCTTGAACTTCCATTAATCTCTTAAAGAGGTATTTTCTCTGAACACTAGCGGACCGATCCATAGTTACCCCCCTCCCCCTCCGATTGTCCCATAGGTTGTACACGTAGAGTTAGGAAAATGACCGTCTGCAGGAAGACTAGTCCGCTATCGAAGAACCATCTAACTTTTGAAAAAATGTCATTTTTTCGAAAGATCAGACCTTTTTCTTGAACTTCCATTAATCTCTTAAAGAGGTATTTTCTCTGAGCACTAGCGGACCGATCCAAAGTTACCCCCTCCCCCTCCGGTTGTCCCATAGGTTGTACACGTATAGTTAGGAAAATGACCGTCTGCAGGAAGACTAGTCCGCTATCGAAGAACCATCTAACTTTTGATAAAATGTCATTTTTTTCGAAAGATGAGACCTTGTCCTTGAACTTCCATTAATCTCTTAAAGAGGTATTTTCTCTGAGCACTAGCGGACCGATCCAAAGTTATCCCCCCCCCCCCTCCAATTTTCTATAGGTTGTACACGTAGAGTTAGGAAAATGACCGTCTGCAGGAAGACTAGTCCGCTATCGAAGAACCATCTAACTTTTGATAAAATGTCATTTTTTCGAAAGATCAGACCTTTTTCTTGAACTTCCATTAATATCTTAAATAGGTATTTTCTCTGAGCACTAGCGGACCTATCCAAAGTTACCCCCCCCCCTCCAATTGGTCATTATGTTGTGCACGTAGAGTTAGGAAAATGACCGTCTGCAAGAAGACTAGCCCACTATCGAAGAACCATCTAACTTTTGATAAAATATCATTTTTTCGAAAGATCAGACCTTTTTCTTGAACTTCCATTAATCTCTTAAAGAGGTATTTTCTCTGAGCACTAGCGGACCGATCCAAAGTTACCCCCTCCCCCTCCGGTTGTCCCATAGGTTGTACACGTATAGTTAGGAAAATGACCGTCTGCAGGAAGACTAGTCCGCTATCGAAGAACCATCTAACTTTTGATGAAATGTCATTTTTTTTCGAAAGATGAGACCTTGTCCTTGAACTTCCATTAATCTCTTAAAGAGGTATTTTCTCTGAGCACTAGCGGACCTATCCAAAGTTACCCCCCCCCCCCCTCCAATTGGTCATTATGTTGTGCACGTAGAGTTAGGAAAATGACCGTCTGCAAGAAGACTAGCCCACTATCGAAGAACCATCTAACTTTTGATAAAATATCATTTTTTCGAAAGATCAGACCTTTTTCTTGAACTTCCATTAATCTCTTAAAGAGGTATTTTCTCTGAACACTAGCGGACCGATCCAAAGTTACCCCCCTCCCCCTCCGATTGTCCCATAGGTTGTACACGTAGAGTTAGGAAAAGGACCGTCTGCAGGAAGACTAGTCCGCTATCGAAGAACCATCTAACTTTTGAAAAAATGTCATTTTTTCGAAAGATCAGACCTTTTTCTTGGACTTCCATTAATCTCTTAAAGAGGTATTTTCTCTGAGCACTAGCGGACCGATCCAAAGTTACCCCCCCCCCCTCCCCCCCTCTGATTGTCCCATAGGTTGTACACGTAGAGTTAGGAAAACGACCGTCTGCAGGAAGACTAGTCCGCTATCGAAGAACCATCTAACTTTTGATAAAATGTCATTTTTTCGAAAGATGAGACCTTGTCCTTGAACTTCCATTAATCTCTTAAAGAGGTATTTTCTCTGAGCACTAGCGGACCGATCCAAAGTTACCCCCCCCCCCCCCTCCAATTTTCTATAGGTTGTACACGTAGAGTTAGGAAAACGACCGTCTGCAGGAAGACTAGTCCGCTATCGAAGAACCATCTAACTTTTGATAAAATGTCATTTTTTCGAAAGATCAGACCTTTTTCTTGAACTTCCATTATTCTCTTAAAGAGGTATTTTCTTTGAGCACTAGCGGACCGATCCAAAGTTACCCCCTCCCCCTCCGATTGTCCCATAGGTTGTACACGTAGAGTTAGGAAATTGACCGTCTGCAGGAAGACTAGTCCGCTATCGAAGAACCATCTAACTTTTGATAAAATGTCATTTTTTCGAAAGATGAGACCTTTTTCTTGAACTTCCATTAATCTCTTAAAGAGGTATTTTCTCTGAGCACTAGCGGACCGATCCAAAGTTACCCCCCTCCCCCTCCGGTTGTCCCATAGGTTGTACACGTAGAGTTAGGAAAATGACCGTCTGCAGGAAGACTAGTCCGCTATCGAAGAACCATCTAACTTTTGATAAAATATCATTTTTTCGAAAGATCAGACCTTTTTCTTGAACTTCCATTAATCTCTTAAAGAGGTATTTTCTTTGAGCACTAGCGGACCGATCCAAAGTTAACCCCCTCCCCCTCCGATTGTCCCATAGGTTGTACACGTAGAGTTAGGAAAATGACCGTCTGCAGGAAGACTAGTCCACTATCGAAGAACCACCTAACTTTTGATAAAATGTCATTTTTTCGAAAGATCAGACCTTATTCTTGAACTTCCATTAATCTCTTAAAGAGGTATTTTCTTTGAGCACTAGCGGACCGATCCAAAGTTACCCCCCTCCCTCTCCGATTGTCCTATAGGTTGTACAAGTACGTAGAGTTAGGAAGATGGCCGTCTGCAGGAAGACTAGTCCGCTATCGAAGAACCATCTAACTTTTGATAAAATGTCATTTTTTAGAAAGATGAGACCTTGTCCTTGAACTTCCATTAATCTCTTAAAGAGGTATTTTCTCTGAGCACTAGCGGACCGATCCAAAGTTACCCCCCCCCCTCCAATTTTCTATAGGTTGTACACGTAGAGTTAGGAAAATAACCGTCTGCAGGAAGACTAGTCCGCTATCGAAGAACCATCTAACTTTTGATAAAATGTCATTTTTTCGAAAGATCAGACCTTTTTCTTGAACTTCCATTAATCTCTTAAAGAGGTATTTTCTTTGAGCACTAGCGGACCGATCCAAAGTTACCCCCCTCCCCCTCCGATTGTCCCATAGGTTGTACACGTATAGTTAGGAAAATGACCGTCTGCAGGAAGACTAGTCCACTATCGAAGAACCACCTAACTTTTGATCAAATGTCATTTTTTCGAAAGATGATACCTTATTCTTGAACTTCCATTAATCTCTTAAAGAGGTATTTTCTCTGAACACTAGCGGACCGATCCAAAGTTACCCCCCTCCCCCTCCGATTGTCCCATAGGTTGTACACGTAGAGTTAGGAAAAGGACCGTCTGCAGGAAGACTAGTCCGCTATCGAAGAACCATCTAACTTTTGAAAAAATGTCATTTTTTCGAAAGATCAGACCTTTTTCTTGGACTTCCATTAATCTCTTAAAGAGGTATTTTCTCTGAGCACTAGCGGACCGATCCAAAGTTACCCCCCCCCCCTCCCCCCCTCTGATTGTCCCATAGGTTGTACACGTAGAGTTAGGAAAACGACCGTCTGCAGGAAGACTAGTCCGCTATCGAAGAACCATCTAACTTTTGATAAAATGTCATTTTTTCGAAAGATGAGACCTTGTCCTTGAACTTCCATTAATCTCTTAAAGAGGTATTTTCTCTGAGCACTAGCGGACCGATCCAAAGTTACCCCCCCCTCCAATTTTCTATATGTTGTACACGTAGAGTTAGGAAAATGACCGTCTGCAGGAAGACTAGTCCGCTATCGAAGAACCATCTAACTTTTGATAAAATGTCATTTTTTCGAAAGATCAGACCTTGTCCTTGAACTTCCATTAATCTCTTAAAGAGGTATTTTCTCTGAGCACTAGCGGACCGATCCAAAGTTACCCCCCCCCCTCCAATTTTCTATATGTTGTACACGTAGAGTTAGGAAAATGACCTTCTGCAGGAAGACTAGTCCGCTATCGAAGAACCATCTAACTTTTGATAAAATGTCATTTTTTCGAAAGATCAGACCTTTTTCTTGAACTTCCATTAATCTCTTAAACAGGTATTTTCTTTGAGCACTAGCGGACCGATCCAAAGTTACCCCCTCCCCCTCCGATTGTCCCATAGGTTGTACACGTAGAGTTAGGAAAATGACCGTCTGCAGGAAGACTAGTCCGCTATCGAAGAACCATCTAACTTTTGATAAAATGTCATTTTTTCGAAAGATCAGACCTTTTTATTGAACTTCCATTAATCTCTTAAAGAGGTATTTTCTCTGAGCACTAGCGGACCGATCCAAAGTTACCCCCCCCCCCCCCCTCCAATTTTCTATATGTTGTACACGTAGAGTTAGGAAAATGACCTTCTGCAGGAAGACTAGTCCGCTATCGAAGAACCATCTAACTTTTGATAAAATATCATTTTTTCGAAAGATCAGACCTTTTTCTTGAACTTCCATTAATCTCTTAAAGAGGTATTTTCTTTGAGCACTAGCGGACCGATCCAAAGTTACCCCCCTCCCCCTCCGATTGTCCCATAGGTTGTACACGTAGAGTTAGGAAAATGACCGTCTGCAGGAAGACTAGTCCACTATCGAAGAACCACCTAACTTTTGATGAAATGTCATTTTTTCGAAAGATGATACCTTATTCTTGAACTTCCATTAATCTCTTAAAGAGGTATTTTCTTTGAGCACTAGCGGACCGATCCAAAGTTACCCCCCTCCCTCTCCGATTGTCCTATAGGTTGTACACGTAGAGTTAGGAAAATGGCCGTCTGCAGGAAGACTAGTCCGCTATCGAAGAACCATCTAACTTTTGATAAAATGTCATTTTTTAGAAAGATGAGACCTTGTCCTTGAACTTCCATTAATCTCTTAAAGAGGTATTTTCTCTGAGCACTAGCGGACCGATCCAAAGTTACCCCCCCCCCTCCAATTTTCTATAGGTTGTACACGTAGAGTTAGGAAAATGACCGTCTGCAGGAAGACTAGTCCGCTATCGAAGAACCATCTAACTTTTGATAAAATGTCATTTTTTCGAAAGATCAGACCTTTTTCTTGAACTTCCATTAATCTCTTAAAGAGGTATTTTCTCTGAGCACTAGCGGACCGATCCAAAGTTACCCCCTTCCCCCTCCGGTTGTCCCATAGGTTGTACACGTAGAGTTAGGAAAATGACCGTCTGCAGGAAGACTAGTCCGCTATCGAAGAACCATCTAACTTTTGATAAAATATCATTTTTTCGAAAGATCAGACCTTTTTCTTGAACTTCCATTAATCTCTTAAAGAGGTATTTTCTTTGAGCACTAGCGGACCGATCCAAAGTTACCCCCTCCCCCTCCGATTGTCCCATAGGTTGTACACGTAGAGTTAGGAAAATGACCGTCTGCAGGAAGACTAGTCCGCTATCGAAGAACCATCTAACTTTTGATAAAATGTCATTTTTTCGAAAGATCAGACCTTTTTCTTGAACTTCCATTAATCTCTTAAAGAGGTATTTTCTCTGAGCACTAGCGGACCGATCCAAAGTTACCCCCCTCCCCCTCCGGTTGTCCCATAGGTTGTACACGTAGAGTTAGGAAAATGACCGTCTGCAGGAAGACTAGTCCGCTATCGAAGAACCATCTAACTTTTGATAAAATGTCATTTTTTCGAAAGATCAGACCTTTTTCTTGAACTTCCATTAATCTCTTAAAGAGGTATTTTCTTTGAGCACTAGCGGACCGATCCAAAGTTACCCCCCTCCCCCTCCGATTGTCCCATAGGTTGTACACGTAGAGTTAGGAAAATGACCGTCTGCAGGAAGACTAGTCCACTATCGAAGAACCACCTAACTTTTGATAAAATGTCATTTTTTCGAAAGATGATACCTTATTCTTGAACTTCCATTAATCTCTTAAAGAGGTATTTTCTTTGAGCACTAGCGGACCGATCCAAAGTTACCCCCCTCCCTCTCCGATTGTCTTATAGGTTGTACACGTAGAGTTAGGAAAATGGCCGTCTGCAGGAAGACTAGTCCGCTATCGAAGAACCATCTAACTTTTGATAAAATGTCATTTTTTTCGAAAGATCAGACCTTTTTCTTGAACTTCCATTAATCTCTTAAAGAGGTATTTTCTTTGAGCACTAGCGGACCGATCCAAAGTTAACCCCCTCCACCTCCGATTGTCCCATAGGTTGTACACGTAGAGTTAGGAAAATGACCGTCTGCAGGAAGACTAGTCCGCTATCGAAGAACCATCTAACTTTTGATAAAATGTCATTTTTTCGAAAGATCAGACCTTTTTCTTGAACTTCCATTAATCTCTTAAAGAGGTATTTTCTCTGAGCACTAGCGGACCGATCCAAAGTTACCCCCCTCCCCCTCCGGTTGTCCCATAGGTTGTACACGTAGAGTTAGGAAAATGACCGTCTGCAGGAAGACTAGTCCGCTATCGAAGAACCATCTAACTTTTGATAAAATATCATTTTTCGAAAGATCAGACCTTTTTCTTGAACTTCCATTAATCTCTTAAATAGGTATTTTCTCTGAGCACTAGCGGACCGATCCAAAGTTACCCCCCCCCCCCTCCAATTTTCTATAGGTTGTACACGTAGAGTTAGGAAAATAACCGTCTACAGGAAGACTAGTCCGCTATCGAAGAACCATCTAACTTTTGATAAAATGTCATTTTTTCGAAAGATCAGACCTTTTTCTTGAACTTCCATTAATCTCTTAAAGAGGTATTTTCTTTGAGCACTAGCGGACCGATCCAAAGTTACCCCCCTCCCCCTCCGATTGTCCCATAGGTTGTACACGTATAGTTAGGAAAATGACCGTCTGCAGGAAGACTAGTCCACTATCGAAGAACCACCTAACTTTTGATCAAATGTCATTTTTTCGAAAGATGATACTTATTCTTGAACTTCCATTAATCTCTTAAAGAGGTATTTTCTCTGAACACTAGCGGACCGATCCAAAGTTACCCCCCTCCCCCTCCGATTGTCCCATAGGTTGTACACGTAGAGTTAGGAAAAGGACCGTCTGCAGGAAGACTAGTCCGCTATCGAAGAACCATCTAACTTTTGAAAAAATGTCATTTTTTCGAAAGATCAGACCTTTTTCTTGGACTTCCATTAATCTCTTAAAGAGGTATTTTCTCTGAGCACTAGCGGACCGATCCAAAGTTACCCCCCCCCCCTCCCCCCCTCTGATTGTCCCATAGGTTGTACACGTAGAGTTAGGAAAACGACCGTCTGCAGGAAGACTAGTCCGCTATCGAAGAACCATCTAACTTTTGAAAAAATGTCATTTTTTCGAAAGATCAGACCTTTTTCTTGGACTTCCATTAATCTCTTAAAGAGGTATTTTCTCTGAGCACTAGCGGACCGATCCAAAGTTACCCCCCCCCCCTCCCCCCCTCTGATTGTCCCATAGGTTGTACACGTAGAGTTAGGAAAACGACCGTCTGCAGGAAGACTAGTCCGCTATCGAAGAACCATCTAACTTTTGATCAAATGTCATTTTTTCGAAAGATGATACTTATTCTTGAACTTCCATTAATCTCTTAAAGAGGTATTTTCTCTGAACACTAGCGGACCGATCCAAAGTTACCCCCCTCCCCCTCCGATTGTCCCATAGGTTGTACACGTAGAGTTAGGAAAAGGACCGTCTGCAGGAAGACTAGTCCGCTATCGAAGAACCATCTAACTTTTGAAAAAATGTCATTTTTTCGAAAGATCAGACCTTTTTCTTGGACTTCCATTAATCTCTTAAAGAGGTATTTTCTCTGAGCACTAGCGGACCGATCCAAAGTTACCCCCCCCCCTCCCCCCCTCTGATTGTCCCATAGGTTGTACACGTAGAGTTAGGAAAACGACCGTCTGCAGGAAGACTAGTCCGCTATCGAAGAACCATCTAACTTTTGAAAAAATGTCATTTTTTCGAAAGATCAGACCTTTTTCTTGGACTTCCATTAATCTCTTAAAGAGGTATTTTCTCTGAGCACTAGCGGACCTATCCAAAGTTACCCCCCCCCCCCCTCCAATTGGTCATTATGTTGTGCACGTAGAGTTAGGAAAATGACCGTCTGCAAGAAGACTAGGCCACTATCGAAGAACCATCTAACTTTTGATAAAATATCATTTTTTCGAAAGATCAGACCTTTTTCTTGAACTTCCATTAATCTCTTAAAGAGGTATTTTCTCTGAGCACTAGCGGACCGATCCAAAGTTACCCCCTCCCCCTCCGGTTGTCCCATAGGTTGTACACGTAGAGTTAGGAAAATGACCGTCTGCAGGAAGACTAGTCCGCTATCGAAGAACCATCTAACTTTTGATAAAATATCATTTTTTCGAAAGATCAGACCTTTTTCTTGAACTTCCATTAATCTCTTAAAGAGGTATTTTCTTTGAGCACTAGCGGACCGATCCAAAGTTACCCCCTCCCCCTCCGGTTGTCCCATAGGTTGTACACGTAGAGTTAGGAAAACGACCGTCTGCAGGAAGACTAGTCCGCTATCGAAGAACCATCTAACTTTTGATAAAATGTCATTTTTTCGAAAGATGAGACCTTGTCCTTGAACTTCCATTAATCTCTTAAAGAGGTATTTTCTCTGAGCACTAGCGGACCGATCCAAAGTTACCCCCCCCTCCAATTTTCTATATGTTGTACACGTAGAGTTAGGAAAATGACCTTCTGCAGGAAGACTAGTCCGCTATCGAAGAACCATCTAACTTTTGATAAAATGTCATTTTTTCGAAAGATCAGACCTTTTTCTTGAACTTCCATTAATCTCTTAAAGAGTTATTTTCTTTGAGCACTAGCGGACCGATCCAAAGTTACCCCCCTCCCCCTCCGGTTGTCCCATAGGTTGTACACGTAGAGTTAGGAAAATGACCGTCTGCAGGAAGACTAGTCCGCTATCGAAGAACCATCTAACTTTTGATAAAATGTCATTTTTTCGAAAGATCAGACCTTTTTCTTGAACTTCCATTAATCTCTTAAAGAGGTATTTTCTCTGAGCACTAGCGGACCGATCCAAAGTTACCCCCTTCCCCCTCCGGTTGTCCCATAGGTTGTACACGTAGAGTTAGGAAAATGACCGTCTGCAGGAAGACTAGTCCGCTATCGAAGAACCATCTAACTTTTGATAAAATATCATTTTTTCGAAAGATCAGACCTTTTTCTTGAACTTCCATTAATCTCTTAAAGAGGTATTTTCTTTGAGCACTAGCGGACCGATCCAAAGTTACCCCCTCCCCCTCCGATTGTCCCATAGGTTGTACACGTAGAGTTAGGAAAATGACCGTCTGCAGGAAGACTAGTCCGCTATCGAAGAACCATCTAACTTTTGATAAAATGTCATTTTTTCGAAAGATCAGACCTTTTTCTTGAACTTCCATTAATCTCTTAAAGAGGTATTTTCTCTGAGCACTAGCGGACCGATCCAAAGTTACCCCCCTCCCCCTCCGGTTGTCCCATAGGTTGTACACGTAGAGTTAGGAAAATGACCGTCTGCAGGAAGACTAGTCCGCTATCGAAGAACCATCTAACTTTTGATAAAATGTCATTTTTTCGAAAGATCAGACCTTTTTCTTGAACTTCCATTAATCTCTTAAAGAGGTATTTTCTTTGAGCACTAGCGGACCGATCCAAAGTTACCCCCCTCCCCCTCCGATTGTCCCATAGGTTGTACACGTAGAGTTAGGAAAATGACCGTCTGCAGGAAGACTAGTCCACTATCGAAGAACCACCTAACTTTTGATAAAATGTCATTTTTTCGAAAGATGATACCTTATTCTTGAACTTCCATTAATCTCTTAAAGAGGTATTTTCTTTGAGCACTAGCGGACCGATCCAAAGTTACCCCCCTCCCTCTCCGATTGTCTTATAGGTTGTACACGTAGAGTTAGGAAAATGGCCGTCTGCAGGAAGACTAGTCCGCTATCGAAGAACCATCTAACTTTTGATAAAATGTCATTTTTTTCGAAAGATCAGACCTTTTTCTTGAACTTCCATTAATCTCTTAAAGAGGTATTTTCTTTGAGCACTAGCGGACCGATCCAAAGTTAACCCCCTCCACCTCCGATTGTCCCATAGGTTGTACACGTAGAGTTAGGAAAATGACCGTCTGCAGGAAGACTAGTCCGCTATCGAAGAACCATCTAACTTTTGATAAAATGTCATTTTTTCGAAAGATCAGACCTTTTTCTTGAACTTCCATTAATCTCTTAAAGAGGTATTTTCTCTGAGCACTAGCGGACCGATCCAAAGTTACCCCCCTCCCCCTCCGGTTGTCCCATAGGTTGTACACGTAGAGTTAGGAAAATGACCGTCTGCAGGAAGACTAGTCCGCTATCGAAGAACCATCTAACTTTTGATAAAATATCATTTTTCGAAAGATCAGACCTTTTTCTTGAACTTCCATTAATCTCTTAAATAGGTATTTTCTCTGAGCACTAGCGGACCGATCCAAAGTTACCCCCCCCCCCCTCCAATTTTCTATAGGTTGTACACGTAGAGTTAGGAAAATAACCGTCTACAGGAAGACTAGTCCGCTATCGAAGAACCATCTAACTTTTGATAAAATGTCATTTTTTCGAAAGATCAGACCTTTTTCTTGAACTTCCATTAATCTCTTAAAGAGGTATTTTCTTTGAGCACTAGCGGACCGATCCAAAGTTACCCCCCTCCCCCTCCGATTGTCCCATAGGTTGTACACGTATAGTTAGGAAAATGACCGTCTGCAGGAAGACTAGTCCACTATCGAAGAACCACCTAACTTTTGATCAAATGTCATTTTTTCGAAAGATGATACTTATTCTTGAACTTCCATTAATCTCTTAAAGAGGTATTTTCTCTGAACACTAGCGGACCGATCCAAAGTTACCCCCCTCCCCCTCCGATTGTCCCATAGGTTGTACACGTAGAGTTAGGAAAAGGACCGTCTGCAGGAAGACTAGTCCGCTATCGAAGAACCATCTAACTTTTGAAAAAATGTCATTTTTTCGAAAGATCAGACCTTTTTCTTGGACTTCCATTAATCTCTTAAAGAGGTATTTTCTCTGAGCACTAGCGGACCGATCCAAAGTTACCCCCCCCCCCTCCCCCCCTCTGATTGTCCCATAGGTTGTACACGTAGAGTTAGGAAAACGACCGTCTGCAGGAAGACTAGTCCGCTATCGAAGAACCATCTAACTTTTGAAAAAATGTCATTTTTTTCGAAAGATCAGACCTTTTTCTTGGACTTCCATTAATCTCTTAAAGAGGTATTTTCTCTGAGCACTAGCGGACCGATCCAAAGTTACCCCCCCCCCCCTCCCCCCCTCTGATTGTCCCATAGGTTGTACACGTAGAGTTAGGAAAACGACCGTCTGCAGGAAGACTAGTCCGCTATCGAAGAACCATCTAACTTTTGATCAAATGTCATTTTTTCGAAAGATGATACTTATTCTTGAACTTCCATTAATCTCTTAAAGAGGTATTTTCTCTGAACACTAGCGGACCGATCCAAAGTTACCCCCCTCCCCCTCCGATTGTCCCATAGGTTGTACACGTAGAGTTAGGAAAAGGACCGTCTGCAGGAAGACTAGTCCGCTATCGAAGAACCATCTAACTTTTGAAAAAATGTCATTTTTTCGAAAGATCAGACCTTTTTCTTGGACTTCCATTAATCTCTTAAAGAGGTATTTTCTCTGAGCACTAGCGGACCGATCCAAAGTTACCCCCCCCCCCTCCCCCCCTCTGATTGTCCCATAGGTTGTACACGTAGAGTTAGGAAAACGACCGTCTGCAGGAAGACTAGTCCGCTATCGAAGAACCATCTAACTTTTGAAAAAATGTCATTTTTTCGAAAGATCAGACCTTTTTCTTGGACTTCCATTAATCTCTTAAAGAGGTATTTTCTCTGAGCACTAGCGGACCGATCCAAAGTTACCCCCCCCCCCCTCCCCCCCTCTGATTGTCCCATAGGTTGTACACGTAGAGTTAGGAAAACGACCGTCTGCAGGAAGACTAGTCCGCTATCGAAGAACCATCTAACTTTTGATAAAATGTCATTTTTTCGAAAGATGAGACCTTGTCCTTGAACTTCCATTAATCTCTTAAAGAGGTATTTTCTCTGAGCACTAGCGGACCGATCCAAAGTTACCCCCCCCCCTCCAATTTTCTATATGTTGTACACGTAGAGTTAGGAAAATGACCGTCTGCAGGAAGACTAGTCCGCTATCGAAGAACCATCTAACTTTTGATAAAATGTCATTTTTTCGAAAGATCAGACCTTTTTCTTGAACTTCCATTAATCTCTTAAAGAGGTATTTTCTTTGAGCACTAGCGGACCGATCCAAAGTTAACCCCCTCCACCTCCGATTGTCCCATAGGTTGTACACGTAGAGTTAGGAAAATGACCGTCTGCAGGAAGACTAGTCCGCTATCGAAGAACCATCTAACTTTTGATAAAATGTCATTTTTTCGAAAGATCAGACCTTTTTCTTGAACTTCCATTAATCTCTTAAAGAGGTATTTTCTCTGAGCACTAGCGGACCGATCCAAAGTTACCCCCCTCCCCCTCCGGTTGTCCCATAGGTTGTACACGTAGAGTTAGGAAAATGACCGTCTGCAGGAAGACTAGTCCGCTATCGAAGAACCATCTAACTTTTGATAAAATATCATTTTTCGAAAGATCAGACCTTTTTCTTGAACTTCCATTAATCTCTTAAATAGGTATTTTCTCTGAGCACTAGCGGACCGATCCAAAGTTGCCCCCTCCCCCCTCCGATTGTCCCATAGGTTGTACACGTACAGTTAGGAAAATGACCGTCTGCAGGAAGACTAGTCCGCTATCGAAGAACCATCTAACTTTTGATAAAATGTCATTTTTTCGAAAGATGAGACCTTGTCCTTGAACTTCCATTAATCTCTTAAAGAGGTATTTTCTCTGAGCACTAGCGGACCGATCCAAAGTTACCCCCCCCCCCTCCAATTTTCTATAGGTTGTACACGTAGAGTTAGGAAAATGACCGTCTGCAGGAAGACTAGTCCGCTATCGAAGAACCATCTAACTTTTGAAAAAATGTCATTTTTTCGAAAGATCAGACCTTTTTCTTGGACTTCCATTAATCTCTTAAAGAGGTATTTTCTCTGAGCACTAGCGGACCGATCCAAAGTTACCCCCCCCCCTCCCCCCCTCTGATTGTCCCATAGGTTGTACACGTAGAGTTAGGAAAACGACCGTCTGCAGGAAGACTAGTCCGCTATCGAAGAACCATCTAACTTTTGATAAAATGTCATTTTTTCGAAAGATGAGACCTTGTCCTTGAACTTCCATTAATCTCTTAAAGAGGTATTTTCTCTGAGCACTAGCGGACCGATCCAAAGTTACCCCCCCTCCAATTTTCTATATGTTGTACACGTAGAGTTAGGAAAATGACCGTCTGCAGGAAGACTAGTCCGCTATCGAAGAACCATCTAACTTTTGATAAAATGTCATTTTTTTCGAAAGATCAGACCTTTTTCTTGAACTTCCATTAATCTCTTAAAGAGGTATTTTCTTTGAGCACTAGCGGACCGATCCAAAGTTAACCCCCTCCACCTCCGATTGTCCCATAGGTTGTACACGTAGAGTTAGGAAAATGACCGTCTGCAGGAAGACTAGTCCGCTATCGAAGAACCATCTAACTTTTGATAAAATGTCATTTTTTCGAAAGATCAGACCTTTTTCTTGAACTTCCATTAATCTCTTAAAGAGGTATTTTCTCTGAGCACTAGCGGACCGATCCAAAGTTACCCCCCTCCCCCTCCGGTTGTCCCATAGGTTGTACACGTAGAGTTAGGAAAATGACCGTCTGCAGGAAGACTAGTCCGCTATCGAAGAACCATCTAACTTTTGATAAAATATCATTTTTCGAAAGATCAGACCTTTTTCTTGAACTTCCATTAATCTCTTAAATAGGTATTTTCTCTGAGCACTAGCGGACCGATCCAAAGTTACCCCCCCCCCTCCAATTTTCTATAGGTTGTACACGTAGAGTTAGGAAAATAACCGTCTACAGGAAGACTAGTCCGCTATCGAAGAACCATCTAACTTTTGATAAAATGTCATTTTTTCGAAAGATCAGACCTTTTTCTTGAACTTCCATTAATCTCTTAAAGAGGTATTTTCTTTGAGCACTAGCGGACCGATCCAAAGTTACCCCCCTCCCCCTCCGATTGTCCCATAGGTTGTACACGTATAGTTAGGAAAATGACCGTCTGCAGGAAGACTAGTCCACTATCGAAGAACCACCTAACTTTTGATCAAATGTCATTTTTTCGAAAGATGATACTTATTCTTGAACTTCCATTAATCTCTTAAAGAGGTATTTTCTCTGAACACTAGCGGACCGATCCAAAGTTACCCCCCTCCCCCTCCGATTGTCCCATAGGTTGTACACGTAGAGTTAGGAAAAGGACCGTCTGCAGGAAGACTAGTCCGCTATCGAAGAACCATCTAACTTTTGAAAAAATGTCATTTTTTCGAAAGATCAGACCTTTTTCTTGGACTTCCATTAATCTCTTAAAGAGGTATTTTCTCTGAGCACTAGCGGACCGATCCAAAGTTACCCCCCCCCCCTCCCCCCCTCTGATTGTCCCATAGGTTGTACACGTAGAGTTAGGAAAACGACCGTCTGCAGGAAGACTAGTCCGCTATCGAAGAACCATCTAACTTTTGAAAAAATGTCATTTTTTCGAAAGATCAGACCTTTTTCTTGGACTTCCATTAATCTCTTAAAGAGGTATTTTCTCTGAGCACTAGCGGACCGATCCAAAGTTACCCCCCCCCCCCCCTCCCCCCCTCTGATTGTCCCATAGGTTGTACACGTAGAGTTAGGAAAACGACCGTCTGCAGGAAGACTAGTCCGCTATCGAAGAACCATCTAACTTTTGATAAAATGTCATTTTTTCGAAAGATGAGACCTTGTCCTTGAACTTCCATTAATCTCTTAAAGAGGTATTTTCTCTGAGCACTAGCGGACCGATCCAAAGTTACCCCCCCCCCCCCTCCAATTTTCTATATGTTGTACACGTAGAGTTAGGAAAATGACCGTCTGCAGGAAGACTAGTCCGCTATCGAAGAACCATCTAACTTTTGATAAAATGTCATTTTTTCGAAAGATCAGACCTTTTTCTTGAACTTCCATTAATCTCTTAAAGAGGTATTTTCTTTGAGCACTAGCGGACCGATCCAAAGTTAACCCCCTCCACCTCCGATTGTCCCATAGGTTGTACACGTAGAGTTAGGAAAATGACCGTCTGCAGGAAGACTAGTCCGCTATCGAAGAACCATCTAACTTTTGATAAAATGTCATTTTTTCGAAAGATCAGACCTTTTTCTTGAACTTCCATTAATCTCTTAAAGAGGTATTTTCTCTGAGCACTAGCGGACGGATCCAAAGTTACCCCCCTCCCCCTCCGGTTGTCCCATAGGTTGTACACGTAGAGTTAGGAAAATGACCGTCTGCAGGAAGACTAGTCCGCTATCGAAGAACCATCTAACTTTTGATAAAATATCATTTTTCGAAAGATCAGACCTTTTTCTTGAACTTCCATTAATCTCTTAAATAGGTATTTTCTCTGAGCACTAGCGGACCGATCCAAAGTTGCCCCCTCCCCCCTCCGATTGTCCCATAGGTTGTACACGTACAGTTAGGAAAATGACCGTCTGCAGGAAGACTAGTCCGCTATCGAAGAACCATCTAACTTTTGATAAAATGTCATTTTTTCGAAAGATGAGACCTTGTCCTTGAACTTCCATTAATCTCTTAAAGAGGTATTTTCTTTGAGCACTAGCGGACCGATCCAAAGTTACCCCCCTCCCCCTCCGATTGTCCCATAGGTTGTACACGTAGAGTTAGGAAAATGACCGTCTGCAGGAAGACTAGTCCGCTATCGAAGAACCATCTAACTTTTGATAAAATGTCATTTTTTCGAAAGATCAGACCTTTTTCTTGAACTTCCATTAATATCTTAAATAGGTATTTTCTCTGAGCACTAGCGGACCTATCCAAAGTTACCCCCCCCCCCTCCAATTGGTCATTATGTTGTGCACGTAGAGTTAGGAAAATGACCGTCTGCAAGAAGACTAGGCCACTATCGAAGAACCATCTAACTTTTGATAAAATATCATTTTTTCGAAAGATCAGACCTTTTTCTTGAACTTCCATTAATCTCTTAAAGAGGTATTTTCTCTGAGCACTAGCGGACCGATCCAAAGTTACCCCCTCCCCCTCCGGTTGTCCCATAGGTTGTACACGTAGAGTTAGGAAAATGACCGTCTGCAGGAAGACTAGTCCGCTATCGAAGAACCATCTAACTTTTGATAAAATATCATTTTTTCGAAAGATCAGACCTTTTTCTTGAACTTCCATTAATCTCTTAAAGAGGTATTTTCTTTGAGCACTAGCGGACCGATCCAAAGTTACCCCCTCCCCCTCCGGTTGTCCCATAGGTTGTACACGTAGAGTTAGGAAAATGACCGTCTGCAGGAAGACTAGTCCGCTATCGAAGAACCATCTAACTTTTGATAAAATGTCATTTTTTCGAAAGATGAGACCTTGTCCTTGAACTTCCATTAATCTCTTAAAGAGGTATTTTCTCTGAGCACTAGCGGACCGATCCAAAGTTCCCCCCCCTCCAATTTTCTATATGTTGTACACGTAGAGTTAGGAAAATGACCTTCTGCAGGAAGACTAGTCCGCTATCGAAGAACCATCTAACTTTTGATAAAATGTCATTTTTTCGAAAGATCAGACCTTTTTCTTGAACTTCCATTAATCTCTTAAAGAGTTATTTTCTTTGAGCACTAGCGGACCGATCCAAAGTTACCCCCTCCCCCTCCGGTTGTCCCATAGGTTGTACACGTAGAGTTAGGAAAATGACCGTCTGCAGGAAGACTAGTCCGCTATCGAAGAACCATCTAACTTTTGATAAAATATCATTTTTCGAAAGATCAGACCTTTTTCTTGAACTTCCATTAATCTCTTAAATAGGTATTTTCTCTGAGCACTAGCGGACCGATCCAAAGTTGCCCCCTCCCCCCTCCGATTGTCCCATAGGTTGTACACGTACAGTTAGGAAAATGACCGTCTGCAGGAAGACTAGTCCGCTATCGAAGAACCATCTAACTTTTGATAAAATGTCATTTTTTCGAAAGATGAGACCTTGTCCTTGAACTTCCATTAATCTCTTAAAGAGGTATTTTCTTTGAGCACTAGCGGACCGATCCAAAGTTACCCCCCTCCCCCTCCGATTGTCCCATAGGTTGTACACGTAGAGTTAGGAAAATGACCGTCTGCAGGAAGACTAGTCCGCTATCGAAGAACCATCTAACTTTTGATAAAATGTCATTTTTTCGAAAGATCAGACCTTTTTCTTGAACTTCCATTAATATCTTAAATAGGTATTTTCTCTGAGCACTAGCGGACCTATCCAAAGTTACCCCCCCCCCCCTCCAATTGGTCATTATGTTGTGCACGTAGAGTTAGGAAAATGACCGTCTGCAAGAAGACTAGGCCACTATCGAAGAACCATCTAACTTTTGATAAAATATCATTTTTTCGAAAGATCAGACCTTTTTCTTGAACTTCCATTAATCTCTTAAAGAGGTATTTTCTCTGAGCACTAGCGGACCGATCCAAAGTTACCCCCTCCCCCTCCGGTTGTCCCATAGGTTGTACACGTAGAGTTAGGAAAATGACCGTCTGCAGGAAGACTAGTCCGCTATCGAAGAACCATCTAACTTTTGATAAAATATCATTTTTTCGAAAGATCAGACCTTTTTCTTGAACTTCCATTAATCTCTTAAAGAGGTATTTTCTTTGAGCACTAGCGGACCGATCCAAAGTTACCCCCTCCCCCTCCGGTTGTCCCATAGGTTGTACACGTAGAGTTAGGAAAATGACCGTCTGCAGGAAGACTAGTCCGCTATCGAAGAACCATCTAACTTTTGATAAAATGTCATTTTTTCGAAAGATGAGACCTTGTCCTTGAACTTCCATTAATCTCTTAAAGAGGTATTTTCTCTGAGCACTAGCGGACCGATCCAAAGTTCCCCCCCCTCCAATTTTCTATATGTTGTACACGTAGAGTTAGGAAAATGACCTTCTGCAGGAAGACTAGTCCGCTATCGAAGAACCATCTAACTTTTGATAAAATGTCATTTTTTCGAAAGATCAGACCTTTTTCTTGAACTTCCATTAATCTCTTAAAGAGTTATTTTCTTTGAGCACTAGCGGACCGATCCAAAGTTACCCCCTCCCCCTCCGGTTGTCCCATAGGTTGTACACGTAGAGTTAGGAAAATGACCGTCTGCAGGAAGACTAGTCCGCTATCGAAGAACCATCTAACTTTTGATAAAATGTCATTTTTTCGAAAGATCAGACCTTTTTCTTGAACTTCCATTAATCTCTTAAAGAGGTATTTTCTCTGAGCACTAGCGGACCGATCCAAAGTTACCCCCTTCCCCCTCCGGTTGTCCCATAGGTTGTACACGTAGAGTTAGGAAAATGACCGTCTGCAGGAAGACTAGTCCGCTATCGAAGAACCATCTAACTTTTGATAAAATATCATTTTTTCGAAAGATCAGACCTTTTTCTTGAACTTCCATTAATCTCTTAAAGAGGTATTTTCTTTGAGCACTAGCGGACCGATCCAAAGTTACCCCCTCCCCCTCCGATTGTCCCATAGGTTGTACACGTAGAGTTAGGAAAATGACCGTCTGCAGGAAGACTAGTCCGCTATCGAAGAACCATCTAACTTTTGATAAAATGTCATTTTTTCGAAAGATCAGACCTTTTTCTTGAACTTCCATTAATCTCTTAAAGAGGTATTTTCTCTGAGCACTAGCGGACCGATCCAAAGTTACCCCCCTCCCCCTCCGGTTGTCCCATAGGTTGTACACGTAGAGTTAGGAAAATGACCGTCTGCAGGAAGACTAGTCCGCTATCGAAGAACCATCTAACTTTTGATAAAATGTCATTTTTTCGAAAGATCAGACCTTTTTCTTGAACTTCCATTAATCTCTTAAAGAGGTATTTTCTTTGAGCACTAGCGGACCGATCCAAAGTTACCCCCCTCCCCCTCCGATTGTCCCATAGGTTGTACACGTAGAGTTAGGAAAATGACCGTCTGCAGGAAGACTAGTCCACTATCGAAGAACCACCTAACTTTTGATAAAATGTCATTTTTTCGAAAGATGATACCTTATTCTTGAACTTCCATTAATCTCTTAAAGAGGTATTTTCTTTGAGCACTAGCGGACCGATCCAAAGTTACCCCCCTCCCTCTCCGATTGTCTTATAGGTTGTACACGTAGAGTTAGGAAAATGGCCGTCTGCAGGAAGACTAGTCCGCTATCGAAGAACCATCTAACTTTTGATAAAATGTCATTTTTTTCGAAAGATCAGACCTTTTTCTTGAACTTCCATTAATCTCTTAAAGAGGTATTTTCTTTGAGCACTAGCGGACCGATCCAAAGTTAACCCCCTCCACCTCCGATTGTCCCATAGGTTGTACACGTAGAGTTAGGAAAATGACCGTCTGCAGGAAGACTAGTCCGCTATCGAAGAACCATCTAACTTTTGATAAAATGTCATTTTTTCGAAAGATCAGACCTTTTTCTTGAACTTCCATTAATCTCTTAAAGAGGTATTTTCTCTGAGCACTAGCGGACCGATCCAAAGTTACCCCCCCTCCCCCTCCGGTTGTCCCATAGGTTGTACACGTAGAGTTAGGAAAATGACCGTCTGCAGGAAGACTAGTCCGCTATCGAAGAACCATCTAACTTTTGATAAAATATCATTTTTCGAAAGATCAGACCTTTTTCTTGAACTTCCATTAATCTCTTAAATAGGTATTTTCTCTGAGCACTAGCGGACCGATCCAAAGTTACCCCCCCCCCCCCCTCCAATTTTCTATAGGTTGTACACGTAGAGTTAGGAAAATAACCGTCTACAGGAAGACTAGTCCGCTATCGAAGAACCATCTAACTTTTGATAAAATGTCATTTTTTCGAAAGATCAGACCTTTTTCTTGAACTTCCATTAATCTCTTAAAGAGGTATTTTCTTTGAGCACTAGCGGACCGATCCAAAGTTACCCCCCTCCCCCTCCGATTGTCCCATAGGTTGTACACGTATAGTTAGGAAAATGACCGTCTGCAGGAAGACTAGTCCACTATCGAAGAACCACCTAACTTTTGATCAAATGTCATTTTTTCGAAAGATGATACTTATTCTTGAACTTCCATTAATCTCTTAAAGAGGTATTTTCTCTGAACACTAGCGGACCGATCCAAAGTTACCCCCCTCCCCCTCCGATTGTCCCATAGGTTGTACACGTAGAGTTAGGAAAAGGACCGTCTGCAGGAAGACTAGTCCGCTATCGAAGAACCATCTAACTTTTGAAAAAATGTCATTTTTTCGAAAGATCAGACCTTTTTCTTGGACTTCCATTAGTCTCTTAAAGAGGTATTTTCTCTGAGCACTAGCGGACCGATCCAAAGTTACCCCCCCCCCCCCTCCGATTGTTCTATATGTATTACACATAGGGAGTAATAGGAAAATGACTGTCTTTTTTAACCCTAATTTCTCTAGTTTAATAAAAACAATAAAATAATTCATTGTTTTAGTTCGTTTTTGTTAAAATTCAGGTGAATTAATAATTTATTTAGTTGCATTAATCGAATTTTAATCTTAGACCCTTATACTTTTCACATTCTTCGAATTGGTTTTCCGGCTGGAATCCGGCCAACTTCCATTCAATCGACAGCAGTGATATGGATGGCCCGGTAGCTCTCGGCACCTTCGTTGATGGTACCTAGCCTACCCTCGTTGATCCGATCCGCTCGCCCGGCCGCACGCATTTACAAATAGCACCTGATCTTGAGGAGAAAATGCATCTTCGAAGCAGGGAGGTGATAGAGAAGGAGTGGAAACTCTGTATAGTCAGACGCATGCGTGAGTCTACAGCGTAACAATGGGATGCGTAACATTCCACTTTGCTTTGAAGTTCCATGCGCCGAGCCGCTCTTCCACTGCGGGTAATTCCGGAGGCAAAATTTCAGTGTAAATTATAAACTTAGCTTCTACAGGGGTCCTAAAACCATTCACTTAATGATGTACTATTACCAGTCTCTTTTTCATGTAAAAAGATTATATCATGTTTTGTGTGGTTTTGAATAAATGAACTTGAATACTTGAACTTGAACTTTATATTGGGAATAGTGCATGGCAATTTTTAAATTTAGTACTCAGCCCTTCCTATTATATTTGTGTAATAATGTGTACCAGAGCTAGTAAAAGAAAAATTAGATCATGACAAATACTTACTATTTTGTCATCCTTTCCGGACACTACCCCTGGACACCTATCCCCTACGATAGTTGTGCGGGGGGTAGTTGTCCTAGAAGATATTGTCGTAGAGGGCAGTTGTCTGGGGTAGTTGTCCGGGTGGTAAGTTGTCCTTGATAGGGGGTAGTTGTCCAAGGGGTAGTTTACTGGGGGTATTTGTCCGGGTGTAGTTGTCCCAGGGGGTAGTCGTCCTAGAGGGTGGTTGCCCTAGGGGGTAGTTGTCCTAGGATTAGTTGTCCTAGAACCTTTTGGGATAATCCGATTATTTTCGCATGTTTTAATGTCCCGTCATTATTTACAATTTTCGATAACTTTTAGTTTCCTAATGCGGGCTTTTTTGTTTTTTTGCAGTTGGAAAAAAGTATGTATTTACAAAACTTTGTGTTCGCTTGTTATACTCAATGAAGCACCATACCGGTACAATTTTTGACATTTTCTTTGGAGGGGGGGGGGGGGGCAAAAGCCTCTTGCCCGCGGAAGCTTTGCCCTTTCATTATTTATTAGAGAAAGAAGATTTGTTGTACCATTCCCGACTCTTATTACTTGACTGAATTCAGCCCCCCCCCCCCCTCTCCCGCGCGAAGCACGGAAGCTTTGGCCTTTCATAGTTTAATGAAATTATTAGAGAAAGAAGATGATTCGTTGTTCCACTCTCGACTCTTAATCCTTGTCTGAATTCAGTTTCTCCCTCCTGCGCTTTGCGCGCAAGCATAACGTTTCATTAAATTATTAGAGAAAGAAGATAATTCGTTCTACCGTCACAACTCTATATCCTTGTCTGAATTGACTTCCTCGCCCCCCCCCCCCCCCCTCTCCTCCCGCGCGAAGCGCGGAAGCTTTGACGTTTCATTAAATTATAAGGGAAGGGAGACGATTCTTTGTACCATTCTCGACTCTTAATCCTTGTCTGAATTCAGTTTTCCCCTTCCCGCGCGATGCGCGGAAGCTTTGACATTTCATTAAATTATTAGAGAAAGAAGACTATTCGTTGTACTGTTCTCGACTCTTAATCCTTGTCTGAATTCAGTTTCCCCCCTCCCGCGCAAAGCGGGGGGGGGGGGGGGCTATAGCCTCTTGCCCGCGGAAGCTTTGGCCTTCCATTAATTATTAGAGAAAGAAGACGATTTGTTGTACCATTCTCGACTCGTATTCCTTGTCTGAATTCAGTTTTCCCCTTCCCGCGCGATGCGCGGAAGCTTTGACATTTCATTAAATTATTAGAGAAAGAAGACTATTCGTTGTACTGTTCTCGACTCTTAATCCTTGTCTGAATTCAGTTTCCCCCCCCTCCCGCGCAAAGCGGGGGGGGGGGGCTATAGCCTCTTGCCCGCGGAAGCTTTGGCCTTCCATTAATTATTAGAGAAAGAAGACGATTTGTTGTACCATTCTCGACTCGTATTCCTTGTCTGAATTCAGTTTCCCCCCTCCCGCGCAAATCGGGGGGGGGGGGGCTATAGCTTCTTGCCCGCGGAAGCTTTGGCCTTCCATTAAATATTAGAGAAAGAAGACGATTTGTTGTACCATTCTCGACTCGTATTCCTTGTCTGAATTCGGTTTCCCCCCTCCCGCGCAAAGCGCAAAGCTTTGACCTTTTAAAGTTCAATGAAATTATTAGAGAAAGAAGATGATTCGTTGTTCCATTCTCGACTCTTAATCCTTGTCTGAATTCAGTTTTCCCCTGCCCGCGCGTATCACGTAAGCTTTGACGGTTCATTAAATTATGAAAGGTAGAAGACGAATCGTTTTACCATTCTCGTCTCTTAATCCTTGTTTGAATTCCGTTTTCCCCCTCCCGAGCAATGCGCGGAAGTTTTGACATTTCATTATTAGAGAAAGAAGACGATTCGTTGTAACATTCTCGACTCTGAATCCTTGTTTGAATGCAGTTCCCCCCCCCCTCTCGCGCGAAGCGTGGATGCTTTGACCTTTCATTAAATGATTAGAGAAAGAAGACGATTCTTTGTACCATTCTCGACTCTCAATCCTTGTCTGAATTCAGTTTCCTCCCGCCCGCGCGAAGCGCGGAAGCTTTGCCCTTTCATTATTTATTAGAGAAAGAAGATTTGTTGTACCATTCCCGACACTTATTACTTGACTGAATTTAGCCCCCCCCCCCTCTCCCGCGCGAAGCACGGAAGCTTTGGCCTTTCAAAGTTTAATGAAATTATTAGAGAAAGAAGATGATTCGTTGTTCCATTCTCGTCTCTTAATCCTTGTCTGAATTCAGTTTCCCCCTCCTGCGCTTTGTGCGCAAGCTTAACGTTTCATTAGATTATTAGAGAAAGAAGATGATTCGTTCTACCGTCATCAACTCTATATCTTTGTCTGAATTGAGTTCCTCGCCCCCCCCCCCTCCCTCCCCTCCCGCGCAAAGCGCGGAAGCTTTGACGTTTCATTAAATTATAAGGGAAGGGAGACGATTCATTGTACCATTCTCGACTCTTAATCCTTGTCTGAATTCAGTTTTCCCCTTCCCGCGCGATGCGCAGAAGCTTTGACATTTCATTAAATTATTAGAGAAAGAAGACTATTCGTCGTACTGTTCTCGACTTTTAATCCTTGTCTGAATTCAGTTCCCCCCCCCCCCCCGCTTTGCGCGGGAGGGGGGGGGGGGGGGCTATAGCCTCTTGCCCGCGGAAGCTTTGGCCTTCCATTAATTATTAGAGAAAGAAGACGATTTGTTGTACCATTCTCGACTCGTATTCCTTGTCTGAATTCAGTTTTCCCCTTCCCGCGCGATGCGCGGAAGCTTTGACATTTCATTAAATTATTAGAGAAAGAAGACTATTCGTTGTACTGTTCTCGACTCTTAATCCTTGTCTGAATTCAGTTTCCCCCCTTCCGCGCAAAGCGGGGGGGGGGGGCTATAGCCTCTTGCCCGCGGAAGCTTTGGCCTTCCATTAATTATTAGAGAAAGAAGACGATTTGTTGTACCATTCTCGACTCGTATTCCTTGTCTGAATTCAGTTTCCCCCCTCCCGCGCAAATCGGGGGGGGGGGGGCTATAGCCTCTTGCCCGCGGAAGCTTTGGCCTTCCATTAATTATTAGAGAAAGAAGACGATTTGTTGTACCATTCTCGACTCGTATTCCTTGTCTGAATTCAGTTTTCCCCCTCTCGCGCAAAGCGCGGAAGCTTTGATATTTCATTAAATTATTAGACAAAGAAGACTATTCGTTGTACTGTTCTCGACTCTTAATCCTTGTCTGAATTCAGTTTTCCCCTTCCCGCGCGATGCGCGGAAGCTTTGACATTTCATTAAATTATTAGAGAAAGAAGACTATTCGTTGTACTGTTCTCGACTCTTAATCCTTGTCTGAATTCAGTTTCCCCCCTTCCGCGCAAAGCGGGGGGGGGGGGGGGCTATAGCCTCTTGCCCGCGGAAGCTTTGGCCTTCCATTAATTATTAGAGAAAGAAGACGATTTGTTGTACCATTCTCGACTCGTATTCCTTGTCTGAATTCAGTTTCCCCCCTCCCGCGCAAATCGGGGGGGGGGGGGGCTATAGCCTCTTGCCCGCGGAAGCTTTGGCCTTCCATTAATTATTAGAGAAAGAAGACGATTTGTTGTACCATTCTCGACTCGTATTCCTTGTCTGAATTCAGTTTTCCCCCTCTCGCGCAAAGCGCGGAAGCTTTGATATTTCATTAAATTATTAGACAAAGAAGACTATTCGTTGTACTGTTCTCGACTCTTAATCCTTGTCTGAATTCAGTTTTCCCCTTCCCGCGCGATGCGCGGAAGCTTTGACATTTCATTAAATTATTAGAGAAAGAAGACTATTCGTCGTACTGTTCTCGACTTTTAATCCTTGTCTGAATTCAGTTCCCCCCCCCCGCTTTGCGCGGGAGGGGGGGGGGGGGGGGCTATAGCCTCTTTCCCGCGGAAGCTTTGGCCTTCCATTAATTATTAGAGAAAGTAGACGATTTGTTGTACCATTCTCGACTCGTATTCCTTGTCTGAATTCAGTTTTCCCCTTCCCGCGCGATGCGCGGAAGCTTTGATATTTCATTAAATTATTAGAGAAAGAAGACTATTCGTTGTACTGTTCTCGACTCTTAATCCTTGTCTGAATTCAGTTTCCCCCCTTCCGCGCAAAGCGGGGGGGGGGGGGCTATAGCCTCTTGCCCGCGGAAGCTTTGGCCTTCCATTAATTATTCCTTGTCTGAATTCAGTTTCCCCCCTCCCGTGCAAAGCACGGAAGCTTTGACCTTTTATAGTTCAATCCTTGTCTGAATTCAGTTTTCCCTGCCCCTGCGTAGCGCGTAAGCTTTGACGGTTCATTAAATTATTAGAGGAAGAAGACGAATAGTTTTACCATTCTCGTCTCTTAATCCTTGTTTGAATTCAGTTTTCCCCCTCTCGAGCGATGCGCAGATCGAAGCTTTGACATTTCATTAAATTATTAGAGAAAGAAGACGATTCGTTGTACCGTTCTCGACTTGTCAGAATTTTCAAAAATGTTTCTTTGTCTGCTCCTTTTTCGTCCTATGTCCTCTTACTGCCCCTACCGCCCCTGGCTACGCGCCTGTTTTAAAGGAAAAATTAAAAACAATCATGATTGTGATAGCACAAAATTAGGTTAGTAGAAATGAAAGGGAAAACAGATCTTTTACACCAACCATGTATTAATCACGGTCGGGAGCGTCATAGTTTTGTGTTGTCGGGCTAGGGCCGGGGCGTAACGACCAAGCGAGATTTTGCAATGTTGAATGCTGAAATTATGCATTCTAGAAAATCCCTATGCCCAATATGTACGTTCTTTCCGCTATATTTCTTTCTAGCTATATTTCTAAATTTCCTGGAGGACGTGTCCCCCTATCGGGCCCAGGATTGCCGCCCCTGTCCATGATTACTACCAACGTGAGTTCAAATACAAGCACAAGCGAGTTGGTATGAGCTGAATCCAAAATAATGAAGGGCAAAATAAGAGTTGTGAAGCGGCCCTACCGTTAATTTAAAATTTGACTGTTGAGTATAAAACTTCTATTTAAAAGACATCCAAAATATTGTGCCCTTTGCAAATTTCTCACTAAAGAGTGAATGACCGCAGGGGCTGTTCTTAATGTTTAACTTTGAATCCGCGGCTCGAGATTTTATGCGGCCGGCCCGGCCCCCCTCTATTCAATAACGTTTGCCAAGCCTTCTGGAATGACCCCAAATCTCCCGATTACAGTTTCCCCCATTCGTCGTTACTGTCACTTAGCGCCATTTCATTGTCTTTCCCCCTTTCTCACTCGACTTTTCTTCTCCCCACCCCCCCCCCCCCACCCACTCAGTGTTATCTAGGGTACGCACATGTATGTTCCCTCTCTTTGAAAGCACCCCTATATCTCCGGTGTGTAAAGTCAGTATACGGGCCGGATTTTTGTGTATTAGGGCCGGACTTTGTTGCGTGAAAAGTAACTCTTTATCGAAAATTTTGGGAACATAAATTCGGTCCCTTCAACCCCGGAGTGGGAGGGAGGGGGGGGGGGCTTCTTTATCTTTTCTTTTCTCTTTTCTTTTCTCTTCTTTTGTCCTTTCTCTTCTCCTTTCTTTTCTTTTCTCCTTCTTTTTCTCCTCTTCTCCTTTCCTTTTTTCTCTTCTTTTCTTCCTCTTTTTTTTTCTTCCTTTTTTTGCGCCGCCAATAGGGGGGGGGTGCGGGGCCGCGGCCGTTTCGGCCCCCCCTGGATCCGCCACTGGGTTGGATGAAATGGACATAATGAACCAAGCAGAAGTGATCTATGATAATTCATGCTTCTTATCATGTGCTTGACCTATAATCTTAAAATCGCTTGGCAAACTGAGTCCAAAGTTCGACTTGTTTCACATGTGTATTATAGGCAATGACGAGCTTGCAACCTATTTTGATCAAATTACGGTGGGTGAACTTTCAAAAGTCAATGGGACATGAGGGTTCCAATGAAAGAGCTAGTGATAACGTAAGTCGGGGTGGATGTGCTTTTCGTTTAAACAAAAAATGAATTTTTAACGATTTTTTGTATACAATTCCATAGGCTAACATGTATGGCTGCTGACTCTGACGATAGGGGGCGTTGTGAAATGAGACTAAACGGAGCTATATGAATGCAGATTAGCGCATAACTTTTCGGCAGCTCGGGTATTGAGCAATTTTTTGTTTTGTCTTTTAGGCTTTTTAGGCCCCCCCCCCCGAAATTTGAGAATTGCGCCGACTGATATTCGATCAGTATGGGGGGGGGGGGGATAAGGGGGTATTGAGAGCACTATTTGTTATTTTTTGTTGCCCGCCGGAAATGTGAAAATCGTGCCGACCGATATTTAGCTCAGTGGGGAGGGGGGATTTGCAACACCCCCCCCCCCCCCGTCTTTATCGTCTTCATCCTATCACATTTTATAATATTAGTGTCTTCCATATATCCCACTTTTATGTCTTTGGGTTTGTTTGAGTGTTTATTATCATGATTTTAGTGTTCAATTTCCCTTTGTATGAATTCTCCAAAATGTTTATTTTTTGAGTGCCAATGTGGAAATAAACTCGTAGAATAAGTTAAGTTCAGTGGCAAAAAAGCCTTAGATAAAATTTTATCTAAGACTTTTTTATATTTTATATAGAAGGATAAATTCATGTTTAGAGTGAATGTGTAGAAAGATCACAAGCTGGAGGATTTTTTGTCCTTTTTTAAAGTCATACTCTACCAAATAATAAATTAAATGTATAGCGTTACATATCAACTAAGAAAGTTATGACAGTCGAGCTGCATGGGACGTACACTTTCAATATTAATTATGTGAGTTGGAGGCGTCCTAGCTCCTAGGTCAGGATGACTCCTCTTATCTTGGAAAAGAGCAGGGGTGGATCTAGGGGGTTCGGTGGTTTAACCCCCCCCCCCCCCCCCCCCCCCCATTAGGCGGCCAAGTGAAAAAAGGGGGGGGGGGGAGAAGAAAGAAAGGGGGCAAAAAGAAGAAGAAAAAAGTAAAACAGTAAAACGGCGCGATTTTTGGAAAATACTGGATCCGCCACTGGGTCAACCCCCCCCCCCCCCCCCCCCCCTTGGCGAAAAAGATCCGCACCTGGAGAGCACTTTCTAAAACGCGTAGCAAACGCGTATAGCTTAAATACTATGTCCCTTTTGCAGCCAACATCAAATTCTGTAGAACTTTGCATGAATTATGAATATGTCATGTATGATGTCATAATTATGTGTGAAATTTAAACGTTAGCAGTGTCCTATTATTCGAATTATGCAATTACTTGATAGTCTTCACTGTCAGACACTTGACTGATGGCTTTTTTCATCTTTGGTAATAACGTACATAAAATGAGCTGTAAAGAGTACATGAGCATTTGTCTACATTCTTGTAATGGCCAAAATAAAACCGATTGAATCTTTGCGCAGCATAAAACGTACGACCATTACGGTACAATGGTCTGAAAAATCAGACTTTTACTTTCTGGGTCTATAGCTCCTAAGTCGGTCGTTATTTTCCCACTTAAAGACATTTTCAAGCCCCCCTCCCCCCCCCCCCCCTGTTTTGTTAGGGAAGTTCTAAATTAGTATTGTCTTTCAAATGACGTTGGAATCACCTTTTCATTTTTTTGGCCTGCAAATGGGACATCGTACCTTTAAGGCCATTAAAAAAAAAAACATGTTTAGCGTCCTGCCTTTTTGAAAATTAGGAGGGAGGAGGCCCTTTTTTCCCAAAATGGCCGCTCGGTACATTTTCCCTCACAGTCGGGCTGTTTTTCAAGCCGGCATTTTCTTTCTTCTTTAAAAAAAAAATCAGAAATAGATCATTTTAACAGTGTTTTTAATCATTTTTAAAAACGGGGACGTTAAATGACTCGGTAACATAATTGAAGGTTGATGAAAAAAATGCTTAATTTTTGTATAAAATGTTACTTATTATATTCCTTCTACTGTACTAACCCTCTGACATGCAAAAAATCCTGAACAAATTCTTAAACCATAAATATATGGTTTTCTTTGAAGGCGTCACTGTGCGTGCAACACCCTCTAACAGGGATTAACAGTCATTTTCCCAACCGTTTTTCCATGAAGAAAAAACATATACATGCTATTGAAAATCTCTCAACACTTAAAAGTCTGGAATGGTATGTAAAGCCAATTCATTGGCTTTGTGACGATTTACATTCGCCTCAAATGTAATTAAATTGCAATAATATAGTTGGGAGAAATAAGGAATCGATCAGATTAGTTTCTCCAAATTAATGGTCCGTTTTCACTCAAATTTTCAGATTATCTTTAATTGTACATCTAGCATTGAAGTCAGCATCGCTTTCTCTCATCTGAATAATGTTACTAGATCTGGTCTCATAATAGCTATATAAGAGTATCGTTGATTAAGTCAAGAAGCTAGATGGTTTCGAGAAACGTACGGGCCTCACTCACAGTTGTTGTTGTTGTTGTTGTTGATTGTTGATGTTATTGCTGTCTGATTTATTTTGTTAAAATAGAGCTGCTTGATTCGCTTACAATTAAATATACGACTTCTAGACTTGCTTTACGTACTCGATTGGTATTTGAACACAATTATCCATTCACCCCCCCCCCCCCCACCAGTTATGGTGGACAAAATATAGGATACAAGAATTTATATAGGCCTTATTCCTTTTCTTCAAATTTGCCATCTCACAGATACCATAAGTTGTTACAATGGCTGAGGGTGAAGTCGGTATTTTGCGAAGAGTTCGGGCAGGGTCGAGGGCTGAGGTATCTATTTTGAAGTATTTTCCTAAAATATTAGTTCAGTAGACTATGTCATTTTGATTCTTGATCCTAGATCTAGGCTTTATCATTTTGAGTGAAAATGCATGTACCGGTATGCCATGATCACTCGGCATCTCAATTCAATCACCTGATGATGATCACGGAAACAATTCCTTGTCACGTTCGTGCTATTGCTACCGCCGCGCGCGCCCCGTAGATCTACATGTATAAAGCCTAAGTTAGGCCTAGACTCTAGTGCCTAGATCTAATTATGTCAGCTTAGTCCATAGAGATATATACTTAATAAGGCTAGAGTGCGGACTCGTCATACGCGCCCGTTCAAAGCTCTGTGCGCGCATGGAGCGCGGTCCGCCATTACAAGTCTAAGGAGGGCAAAACATCGAGAAATACCCGGATGTTCCATCGAAACCGTGCTATTGATAAGCAATGTGAAGCTTCATTTTTCGGGTTGATTTATCGGTTTTCGAGTATGAAACATTATAATTGTGGTATTTTGCATAATGCATGAACCCTACTCATGCCTCAGTCATGGTATCTGGTGTAGGTCAAGATTAATTACGGATGTTATGGTGAGGTAAAAGGGACACAAAAAGCTATTTATATTTCAGTATATCTTCAATTTTTCTTCCTCTTTGTCAATATAAAACTGCGATATTATGACATTAAATATTACTTGGCTTTAAACCAATCAGAATCAAGCATTTGGGACTTGTATTTGATATTTATGTCATGATATTAAACAAAGTTTTATGCTACAGGGCCAATACCGGGGGCCAATGTCTTTCTAATTCAGTTATTATGAGAGCCGGGGTTTATTGATTTAAAACGCTTTAAAGGTAATATATTCATTTTATGGCTATTATAAACAGATTGATAATTATAGATTTGAGATGGGTATGTAGATAGCTAGACACATAAATAGATGGATAGATAGATATAATATAGAAGGATAGGTAGATAATGGAAATGCAGATAAAGGACGATACTGAAGATAGGAAGAGGGGGAAGGAAAAAAATTATACACATTTATTTAAAAAAAATTATGTTATTTACTCATCCAATCATTCATCCATCTATCCAAACATTCTTTTTCTTCTTCTCTCACTCATTTTATATCAAATTCACACCTTATGTCTTTCACCCATTTTCTATAAAATCTCTATTTTTGTCTGAAAGAATAATTCAATTTTTTACAGTTCACTATAAATATATATGAATATTCTTTAAAAACAGCTGATCATTGATGTAATAATTATTTATTCGCACCACTTTTTTTCTTCATAAATAATATTCTCCTTGATACAGTGTATTTCTTATTTTCTTCATCAACCAGTTTTAGAGAATAAACTTATAATTAAATTTGAAGGAAAAAATGAATAAATGAACCTTTTATTACCACACGGCACACGTGTGTTGATATTCTACAGCATAGGCATTTAAGTTTTGACATTTTATCGGACATAATATATACTGCAATAATACATCACAATTGAAAGGACAGACATTGCAAAAAAAACACCTCAGATTTTAGCCCCAAATTTACTGTCACGGATCATAGGCAACACAACCACAACAAATTGATTCGCCACCAAAGACAAGCATTACACATCCCAAAACCGCCACAATAACTCCCAAAACATAAATGTCAGGAGGCCAATGTCTATGTGTCAAGATGTCAGCGATAACGAACACTTTATTAACTAGTCTTGGCTCCAAGCGCACGCAGGCGCGTCACATTTACTAATAATACAAAGACATTTCATCGGGTAATAAATGCAAACCAGAAATAGTAATTGAGCATATATATTCCAAGTCACCTGTATTGCTATGAAGAACTATAATTGAAGGGACTTACATCTCAGGATACTGCACTACACTATTCAGTGAAACCTCATAGTAACATGGTCTTTTGACATCATTATTCATCAGGTATAATAATAAATTTGAAACTGATTACCCTCAAATGTACACAGTAGATACAACAAGCCAAAGAGTGCACAATCTTATGGGTGTACATGTCTTGTGACATTATTCCATATAATTTTTCTGTTATCAAATCTCTTCAAAAGCAGTTTTCCATTTTGGAACAAAATTCAAACCTATGTACAAAACATACATATCCATACTGTACCTGCAGAATCAAAGCACATGTAGAGTGCAAATAATTTGCACAAATTATAGCAACTGAATCAGATACAGCAGGTCCAATCATGAAGCTTATAGAGTAAATATTCAAATACAGTGTACCTCACAACAACTCAAAATTCAAGTACATTTTGTTTAACCCCTAATGTAATCAACTCTTCTAAGTTCCACTTTAGTTTGCCTTCGTGTAAAGTTAACAAACAGAAAATTATGGTTAGGTTGTGCAACTGTCACAATGTGTCCCAAAATTATTTCATTACACAGAACAAAAGTCTCAGATTGTTCTGTTTTTTTAAAAGATTATTGAAAGCTCTCTCCAGTTTTAAACGGCTTCACAGTCAATCATCCAGTGGATAAGCTATGCAGACAAGAGGCAAAATATAAAAGACCGATCTGTCTTTGTAGTTTGTATGAATGAAGTTCTAAGGTTTGTTTTGTTCTCTCCAAAGTTGTGTTGAAGTAGGTCAAGCTGATCCTGGCTAATGAGCTTGCTTTCGTGGACTTCCTGCAAGAGAGTCCTGGTTTTTCCATCTCTCCTGTTTACCTTGTTTCACCACTTTAAGCTGTTTCTTGGCATCCTGCACTTGCTGTCTGGTTATATTCAGTTTCTAATCAACTCAGACAGAAAAAGAATAGTCATGTTCTTTTGTAATGTCATAGGGTTTCTTTGGAGGCACGGGAACACTTTCGGATGTTGTACATGGTTTTGCTGGGAGTCTTGAGCCATGGGTCTGTTTATAGGGAGGATGTCCAGGAAAGACAGTAGGCACAGCTCTATGCATGAGATGTGGTGTGTAACATCCTTTCCTCTCTTGAGTGTGTTCCTGCATTACAATAAAAGCAAATGGAAACAATAATGAGTTTTTTCTCATAACATGACAATTGTTCTACTATTCATGCTATTTCATGTGATTTTTAAGACTGAAACTGAAAGCAGCTTCCAGCCAAATAAATAAAATAATAATGATGTCAGCAAGTCATAAGCAAATTTGATAGAAATAGCGTAGTGTGCGGTGGGATTTTTAGGCTAGCCTAGCCTAGTTGGATAACTCCTGTGATGTGAAATATGGCAGGCTAGCCTGGCTTAGACCAAAAGCTTCAGTCTCTCTATATCGTCGGTTGTTCTACTGAGACTGCGTCTGGCTCCACTAGACCTCTGATTATATTATGGGGAATGTCAACAAATGTCAGTTTTATTAAAGAAATGACCCATATCAGACGGTTATTTCTGTCTAACCTGGCTTTGCCTTTCGGGCTTTAGAAATTAGAGAGTTTAGATCTAGAGTCTAGAGTCTAGACTAGATCTAGATCTATAGTCTAGTCTAGTTAAAATATAAAGAAGCTGACATTTGATTTTTATCTTGAAATTAGATAAGATAAAATTAATTATATCATTTTATTCTAGACTTTTCTTTAATAGAATCAAGCTCATGGAGTTATATTTCCGAGTTGGACTCTCTGGCACTTGGAGTTGCGAGCGACTCCAGCGCAGCAGAATTTTCCCATCACCATCCCCAGAACCTTAACCCATGCCTGCCCCAGCCCGGCGGGCGTGGACTGGCGCGCTCCGCTGCTGCAGGAGCTGCGGTGGCTTGTCATGAGACAACCCGGGTACAGACTACAGTCACTGCATAAACTACATTTTTAGCTCTAAAATCTCCTTATTAATCAACATAACATTAAGAAGAACTTACTTGTGAAATATTATGCAGTTCCCTTTCTTTCTTCGGTCCGAACATCCAAATGCAACGCACGAACCTGGCTTCTCCAATTTTTTCCACGTATGTTGTGCACAGCATCTTGTTGGGTCGTTCGTTTTTCTGCCCTCCTTAGTAATGGCGGCCACCGCTCCAGCTCGGAGCAGCAATTTGAGCGAGTACGCCCTCTAGTGTTAGTAGTATATATCTCTATGGCTTAGTCTTAGTTAGACTTATCACCATCACTAAACCCCATTTGACCACATAGACTAGACTAGATCTAGAACTTTGCGCATTTTTAATTATACAACCATAATGGTGAAAAATGATCCCAAAGGGAAAATTGAAAAATCCTTCAGACACCCTAGATCTATCCCTAGATCTAGATCTAGATCTAGAATCTAAGTTAGATCTAGAAGTCTAGATCTAACTTTAGACTATCTATGAAAATAGAAAAAGCAACAAACATTTCAGAATAAATTTCCAGTTTGATCTAACTTAGTATCTAAGTTAGATCTAGACTATGACGAAAATGAGAATTTTTCAAACTTTAACAAAAGATACGTAGATCTAGATCTAGATCTAGGTCTAGATCTAGAGTCTAAGACTAAAAAAAAAGTTAGGGTGTCACAAAATTAAAAGGGACTTTTGGATTTGCACGACGAAAACGTGGACTGCTACTTGTGATATCCTTTTAAGGCACTGCCAGTGCCTTAAAAGTAGGGAGGCCAATGTCCGGGCGTAAGGCTTCTACGCCTACGATTTGTGCGCTCGTCGTCCAAGTCAGAAAATTACCAGAAGAAAAAAAAAGGGGGAAAAAAAGAAAACAAATATCTAGATCTATGGAATAAAATGTATAACAAATACACAATTACACACTCCACAACATACCTATAATCATGGATCTGTAACGGTCTTTCACCATTTATTGACGATCTTGCAGATTTTTATGTATTTTGATCCAATAATTGGACTAGCAGACGAAAATAACGGACGCACAAGAGAAACTAGACGGGTCCTAGAGGGCGATGAGGTCAGCTCACCAAAATTCTTCTCAATGACTGAAGGTAGCGCCTAAAAATATGGAATCAATTTAATATCAAAGAACTTTTGATAGAGATTAACATATCAGATGTGCACAAATGTCACTTTTAACAACTAGAAAATATAACGAAAAAGGATTATATTTTTTTAATTGCAGATTTTTACAAACTGCACATTCAAAGATAGATAGAGTACGATGTTTTTGTCAATCTTGCGTTGGTTTGAGCGCCATAGCTAGAGCCATCTCAAATTGGGGAGCAAAACTGTGAACAGAGACGTCATTGTTCCAGCCCAAAATAAAAGTCTTGCGACATCATAATATGAATATGTATGACTATGAGGTCCGGTCTCATCGCGCGCAAAACAAATTTGACGTAGTCTCACACATAGTACCTTTTTCTCAGCACTAGACACCAGTGTCGTGCAGTAATGTATGAGAAGTGTAAAAAAAGACATTTCAGTAAAAAAAAAAAGTCTACGTGAGCAGTCTATACTCCAATTGAGAAGTGTAATGAATGCCATGACTTGAACGTGTGTGTTTTAGTGTATGATATCATCATGGTTAGTGAGAGAGAGAGAGAGAGAGGGAGAGAAATATCTCCGTCAGTAGTACACGTCTATCAATGCGTGCAGTCAGGTTTGATTCCGTATTGTGTTCGCTACAACTGTGCAAGTTGGATTTATCGATCGTTGATAATGCAGTGTCAGATTGATATTTACTCATGAGGAAATAATTGGAATACATATCAAAACTAAGGTAGGCCTATTTATTTATTTCAATGATTTTCTTAATTTACAATGAGTGGCTTTCAAGCTTTCTCTCATTATGTTTTGACCCTCCATGCCATGGCATGGCTAGCATGGCTCGATTGCGGCTTGCATGCAATTACCGTACCTGGACGGCCTGTAGTACTGTGTCGGTGTGTGCGACTAATTCAAGGCTAGCCGGTGATGATGAATGTACTTTCGCGCGAAGTTTTGAACTTGTTGTCCGGGCAATGACCATGATGACACGCCCATTCCCTCGGGCCTGTCTAATTCTCGACGTAATTTTTGGGACCATGAAATTGATTGTTTCAAGGCTCTTACGTACGGCCAGGCGTAGAAGGAAGGGAGTGCTTAAAAGCTGGATATCTCCTATTTTATGGAACTTCTGGAGTCGGCAGATGGGTGAGTTTTCTTAGTGAAAGTAAATGCTTTCTTTTAATCTTTGTTTTATTATAAACAAATTCGTAATTAAAAAGTTAGATTTGGGCATTGGCCTCCCTATTAAAAGGATGTCTTACGTAGCAGTTCACGCAAATATAAAAGTCCCTAATATCAGGGGCGTCTTCCCCTTTAAATGTAGCTAAGGGGATATAGTACCACCAGTCAGCATTCATTGACAACCACTTACCTTGTTTGCCGACATTAAGGCCGCAGCGCTGTACAGTGTGAGTACAAAAAATGTTTACACCTAGAAAATTGCTTATTATTTTTAAAGTCATCTAGATCTAGTCTAAGAACAGTAAATTATTATACATCTTATGAAAGAGTGTTTTATCCAGAATCGTTTTGTGTGGTATGTTTTCACGCTAGGATGAATAGGATTAGGAGGCATTGTTTGCGAGAGTGCTAAAATCCACTTGCCCCAAAGTTGCTTATGTGATGTTTGAATAAAAGAATTGAGATTTGGGTACCGGTATTAATCCGGTCTTTGCAGATGAAAATAACATCCCTAACAAAATTAATCATGCCACACATATAAAATATCAAATATCAAATATCAACAAACATTTGTGAGCATGTGGGTATGTGTGAGTGACTTTGCTTCTGCAAAAAGCTTATGATGCATTTCATTTGATACATTCAATTCATTCTCTCACTCCGCTAATCTCAACATAATACATACTGTAGGCATCACTTTGGCACAAGTTGATTTTTGCACTCTTGCAAACAATGCCTCCTGTTCATCCAAGTGTGAACACATACCACACAAAAATGATACCAAAAGATTTGGGATAAAATACTCTTTCATAAGATGTATATTAATTTACTGTACATACATGTAGATGCTTTTTAAAAGAATTAGCAATTTTCTAGATGTTAACTTTTTTTTCACTCACACGCTGTAGGCCGCACCCCCGATTTTGAAGAAGAAAAAACTGAAGGAAACAAAACAGGGGAAAGGTGCAATGCTACAAGACCAAATAAAATCATCGTTATTTTCTGGTAGAAAACTATTTTTCTACAAACTGATACTAAATTCATCAATATTCTTATAAAAATTTAAAGGAAAATCCAAGTTAAAAATTGTATTTACCTAAAAATGATTGCAATGTAGCAAATCTTTGTTGATATTGAAGCTTGTACTGTATCGCAGGCAGTTTTGTATCCGATATACCCCTACCTACCACAATGCAATGCAAAATTGCCTGAAATGGATATTAAGAAAAGTGGATGCGCAGTTGCGTTGCACAGTAGCTCTGTTGCGATGGCACAAACTGTAATATAGTTTTACCAGTACCGGTAATTTTTTTTGTGAAAAAAAAGTTAAGATGCTTATTCACGAGATTGACAAAATGCAACACAAAATTGTTGGTAAGATGTGTTGAGTTATTTTAGAAATGTCCTGTACCATTATACGTTAACTGGTATGTTCATTGTAGTCCCATATGTACGCATACGTGCTGTTTTTACCGCTGATTCAGGGTTTGAGGTGACCCGAATTTGACTGTTGTTGCGCATAGGCTGCACCCAGACTTTTGATATTTTCTCTTCCAAAAATACTGCGGCCTTAACGCTGGCAAATACGGTAATTCATATTATGGGCCCAGTGCACAGATTTTGGGCCGCCAAAACGTATGCTAGCATTTATTATTAAAGGCCAAGTCCACTCCAAATCTAACTTACTTTCAATAGAAGCAGAAAAATCAGACAAACCAATCAAAAATGTTTGAGAAAAATCGGAAGAAGAAAGTTATGGATTTTTGAAAAAGTATGTAAAACTATGTAACAATGAAAATCACAAGACAAATTGGAAACTCATTCATGAGTCCTCACTATCCACTAATTGATTTCTTTATTATTGATAATATAAATTTCCTATTTCCCCCTAAGAATCTTATTTCTTCACACCAGCATCCTATATCCTATTGAAAGTAATATGTTTTTGTGTGGATGCACTAATATAGAGTAATTTTTTCAGTTAAATCATGAAAAATGTGAATTTTTATAAACTATTTAGATAAAAATCGATAGTTATGAATATACAATATTCAGAAAATAGTATCGATTCTTTCATAAAGTTCATAAAGTTTGCAATAATAAAAAAATTCATATAACCTGGGCAAAGGCATGGGGAAATCAAATTAGTGGGATTAAACTATAAAAAGCAATTGATAAATAGTGAGGACATGACATCACAAACTGATAACTAAGTTGTGTAGTGATTTCCATTTTTTTATAGTTTTACATACTTTTTCCAAAATTCATAACTTTTTTATTAGTTCCCCGATTTTGCTCAAACTTTTTCTGATTGGTTTGTCTGATTTTTCTGCTTCTATTGAAAGTACGGTAAGTTATTTTGTGGAGTGGACTTGTCCTTTAAAGGTTCTCTAAAAAGAAAAGACCCTCTTAGTCATATATTTTTAAACAATGTAATTTTAGTCATTTTGTGTGTTGGAACCAATGGGAAAGTTGTCTGGCACTTCACAGTGACACTGCTGATTCAGCCATTTGAAATGCCCATATGCACAGTGATTACAACTTTTTTTATATTAATAACTTGTTCTCTTTTTGTCCGATTTTGTTTAAACTTTCAAGAATCTGCTTTCTTTTAGAATACATGAAGCACCTCCATCAGTTTGGCAGTGATTATTCTAGATTGCATAAAGTGGGACATAAAGTATGATTTAAAGATTTGTGAATATTTGGGGTCATTTGTACAATTTTCAATCTATGAACTGGTCAATCAACTTGTTTTAACATGTCAGATCTGTGCATGCATTGTGCACCAACATTTTGACATCATTGTGCATTTCTTTTCCTTACAGGACTCATTTTGACATCATTGTGCATTTCTTTTCCTTACAGGACTCATTTTGACATCATTGTGCATTTCTTTTCCTTACAGGACTCATTTTGACATCATTGTGCATTTCTTTTCCTTACAGGACTCATTTTGACATCATTGTGCATTTCTTTTCCTTACAGGACTCATTTTGACATCATTGTGCATTTCTTTTCCTTACAGGACTCATTTTGACATCATTGTGCATTTCTTTTCCTTACAGGACCCATATTGACATCATTGTGCATTTCTTTTCCTTACAGGACTTTTTCTCATGGGAGGAACAAGCGTTCGATGAGATGGACAGTACTTTAGCTGTCCAACAGGTAAGATCAAGAAAAAAGGCTTTCAAATTGGCAACACACTGACCAACACCAGTGTTTTGTGTTCACTCTTAATGCAGGCTTGACCTACCCTCCTCAGAGGTCGCCAAATATCAACGTCGACTTGACGCCGAAACTTCAGGTTGATACATTTGTTGTTGTTGTGAAGTCTTCACAAAGAATCATGTACTTGTACATTGCATTAAAGATATTTCAGCTTAAAATTGCCAATGCTACTCTAGCCTTTCAGCAGGTAAGATAGAGAGAGAAGAAAAAAAAAATCAAATTGGCAATAGGCCAACACAAGTGTTTTGCATTAACTGTTACAGTTAGTGTTCACAAAGCATCATCTACATGTACATACATTGTACTTAAAGGAAAACTAACCCCAAAGAATAACTTTAGTTCTGAGAGATTTTTTGCATTCTTACCCATCGATCTACAAGATAATCTGCCAAGGTGTATGAGAAAGGCATAAAGCAAGAATAAAGTACAGTTTCTCAGCAGGACATGGGCAAATTTATGGATGCTTCCTTCCCAGGTGTTTGTGGTGTTGTAGCATTTCATTCACCTGCTTTTATCCTTTGTACTCCAACTGCCAGAATGCAAATTGCATAAATCAGTTGGTGCTGTTCTGGGGTGAAGGTTTTGCATACATGAAATAGATTTTCAACCGCTATCTTTTAGTACTTTAAAGATGAAGTTGAGTTCTGGTCATGCGATTGCATTGTGAAAGAAACGGTGTGGAACCGACCAGAAAAGGTTGATCATCTAGCATATAAGAATTTGTGTGTATTGCAAGGTTCTGGAATCATCAAAATGATAAGAAATTTGGCCAAGTCTTGGTAAAGTTACAAACACTGTACACAGAAAGATGTATATGGGACTACACGAACACGTGGCGTAAAAAGCCGGCCCCCCGATTTTTACGATGTTACATGCATATTTAGAATATGAAGGCATTTGAAGAGCCATGCTTTTCAGGGAACATGTCTTATCTGATGTTCTTCCACACTTTCATAATAAGAATGAGTTATGCTCGCAAATTATTTTTCACCTCTTCCCAGAACTCAACCTTCTCTTTAAATAACTGAGTTACAATTGTTAATTGTTACCCTATTATATTTTTCACCAAATGTAATTTTTACCTTCTCGGCTATGGTTAACCCACATTTTCAAGAACATGGCTGCGCCCATGTCATGCTAAAAGGCATTTCATCATGCCAAAAAATCTTCATATCTCTTATACACATTGGTAAGATTTATTGTACATCAAAAGGCAGGAATTCAACTCGTTTTTCAGAATACCTACACTTACTCTTTGGGGTTAGTTCAACTTTTAATTTTTGATGAATATACAGTTGTATACATTGCTGCATAATATTGCTATCAGATGAGATTATAGAAGAGATAAAAAGCAAATAATTACTGTTGGTGAAGGTGATGGGACAAACTATCACTTCCGAGGCGATCTGGGTGTAGCTATCTTTCCGAAGCGAAGCTGAGGAAAGATAGCGTGTACATTCAGATCGCCGAGGAAGTGATAGTTTGCCATCCCCTGAAACCAAAAGGTGATTATTTGCTTTATATTCCACATCGGAAACATTTCACTTCTTCAGTCATTTTAGAGCAACAAATCATCAATTAACAGCTAGCAAACGGTGTACGATACGTACATTGCATGTAGTATGATGGTGTGACCAAATAGTTCGCGTACTAATACTAAAAGCGCTTAAAGAGGAGAGCAATACGCAGCGTAAACAATTAAAGTGCGTTGCACTGTGTAGATAGTACTACTATCTACACAGTGTAACAAACTTTTTGCTTCTCCCAACAATGATGGGCGAACTCTTTCATCACGTAATTTACTTTTGACCAATCGTAGAGCAAGATTCTTAGTATGTGAAATATAATCCTTTCTAAATTGGCTTGGCAATACAGTTATAATGCAGTCACTGTCATTCAGTCTTCACAAAGCATCATGTACGAGTACATTGTAAGTAAAGTAATAGTACATGTTGCAGCATAAAAATTGCTAATGGTTTTAAACTTTTAATTTCTGAAACAAACAAACTAGTGCTATGAGTTGGGCCAGGCCAGGTCCCTGAAACCTTATGGTTTTGGCTTTCGGGCCAAACTCAAACTCAATATACAGTGCGTCCCAGAAAAAACGAAACCGAGAAGTATCGATGTTCTATCATAACTTAATCACAACTATAATTAATGAATGATACATATTTGGAAAGCTTAGAGTCTCCTCTTTCATGTGATGCTACTCAGATGATGCATATTTCATGCATGAGTGATTAAAATCAATTTGAAGGAAGGAAACCAAAAAGACATTTGGCGGGCGTTATCTGAATTTCGAAGAAAAATTCACATTTCTAGAAAGTTGAGTTTCTGCCCTTTCATATGACACCTCAATCAGGAAAAATGAGCGAGGAATGACAAAGTTCTGTTTGCTTAATGGGGCTTTCACATATACACTCCGGGGCCCGTACGGCGAGTAAAAACGGACATTTTGGGAATTTTCGGCCGGTGTCCGGCCGGCTACCGTAAAGATCCTACGGGCGCCGGGACAGTTTTTGAAGCCGTACGGGCGCCGTGGTGCTGAGTCGGCTGCTCCCAATTCTCCCGGCGTTTTTATCTGACCGTTAGGTCGTAGAGAGCCCATGAAGGGCCCGCAGGGCACCTTACGGGTCCCGTGCAGGCTCCGGACGGGCCCCTCACGATTTTGGGGGGTCAATTCTCATGAAAAATCTTTACGGGAACCTTGAGGTGCGGATTTCAGAGGACACATAGTTCAGTGCACCGCACGGGACCCGGCCGGGCACCTTAAGGACCCCGGCCGGTCCCCGGCAGGGCACCTTGAGGACCCCGGCCGGGTCCCGGCAGGGCACCTTCCGGGAGCCACGGGTGCACCTGCTCATCGGACGGAGCACGTAGCTTACCGGCCGGCATCCTTACGGGCGCCTTGCATTTCACTCGACCAATTTTCACCGGGCACCTCCCGGGCGCCGCAGAATATGTGACCACACATGCCGTAGAAAAGAAAATCGGAAGGTTCCCGTACGGTCTCTAAATCCACGGCAAGCCGCCGGGTAGAGAAAATCGTACGGGGCCCGGTTTATATGTGACCTAGGCATAAAGTAGTGCTTGCATTTCTATAATTTTATTAAACGAATTTGTTTTCACTGCCTGCCTGCCGTATCAATAAACGAAATTAACAAAAGACTTAACTCCGTTTCGTTGACAATCAGCCGTATATGAGAGTCTTCATGCATGGCTGCTTGTCAACGAAACGGAGTTAAGTCTTTTGGCAAATCTGCTTTTTGCTACGGCAGGCACCCAGTGAAAACGAATTCGTTTGTTAAAATTATGAAAATGTAAGGGCTACTTTAAACAAACAGAACTTTGTTATTCCTCGCTCATTTTTCCTGATTGAGGTGTCATATGAAAGGGCAGAAACTCAATTTTCTAGAAATGTGAATGTTTCTTCGAAATTCAGATACCGCCCGCCAAATGTCTTTTTGGTTTCCTTCCTTCAAATTGCTTTTAATCACTCATGCGTAAAATATGCATCATCTGAGTAGCATCAACTGATAGAGGAGACTCTAAGCTTTCCAAATATGTATCATTCATTAATTATGGTTGTGATTAAGTTATGATAAAACATCGATACTTCTCGGTTTCGTTTTTTCTGGGACGCACTGTATTTCATGGGTGGTATTCTCATAAGTTAAGCCGGGACTAAGTCCAGACTAAACAAGAATTTTAATTCACACTTCTATGGAATGCTAGGTTTCATCTTCCTCCTTCAATACTCATGACAAAGATATAATCTACCAAAGACTTTGTTGAAATTCAGTTCATACTCATATTATCCTTTTCTTCCCTTTTCATTGCAAAATTATTTTTTTTGGACACTTTTCATTGCAGGATTAAAATAATCTGTACAGGGTAAATGATTTGGCAACAGGCACTCCATAAAAGTGTGGACTACCGGGTAAGTTAAGCCAGGCTTAACTTAGTACGCGCTATCAGAATACCACCCCATGTCCTTTTCAGACATTTCCTCCGATTAACGGAGGTGAGTTGATTTACATGACAAATCACTATGTTATTGAACGATGATCATACATGTAAGTCTAAATATGAAACAAAATTGAAAAAAATAATTAAAGAGTAACATGATATAGGTTTAACCTCTTTAAGAATTTCTATTTTGTCAAACCCTAATTACAAAGTTATAATAGTAGTATGAAAGAAATAAACATAAATGTTCAGCATAGTGGTGTTGTGGTCGAGTGGATATGTCACCGGACTGTCGATCATAAAGTCCTTTGGCAAGACATTAATCTACATTCGGCACACTCAACCCATGTGAGGTAAATGGGTACCTGGTAAGACGATTCCTTGGAAATGTACTGTGCACTAATATTATAATAACGGCTGCCGGAGCTAAAGCTAGAGTAATCATTTTCAAAGCTCTTTGTAAGCCCATAGGGACATTATAATGTATATGCGCTATACAAGAAAGAAATATTATTATAGTGTAGAATTGTAAAAATTTGTTAGATTTTTTGTTGTTGGTCTCAATCATGGTGCTCTCTTTATTAATTCCATTTTGTCTGATTATCTGGGGGTTGATATAATGCCCTTGTGGCTCTGAACTCAGTATGGAATATTTATGTCAGGTTTTCCTAACTCCTATAGTAGGTCAAGATTCATTAACTCTCTCAAGAAACAAGAGTGATTACGGTATGTGATCTCTGAATAGATTTGCTATTGTCTTGAATTTTTAGCGTTTGCTTCCACTTAAAGTTTGACAGCAAAATTAATATTTCTTTTAAGATGAGGTTTCCATATTTTGGGGGAATGTTCTCAATGGAGACATTTGAACCTGATGGATTACCCCCAAAGGTCCAGACATGACAAGCTCTTCATCATGTTGTTTACTGCTCCATTTCAAATTAGCAACTACCTCCTTCAGGGGGCAGTTTGGACCAACTGCTGCACAGTCAATATGAAAAATGAGTCTGTAACTTACACTCTTCCAGCTTCCCTCTCCTACCTCACCTGGTTATTAATGATGTCATTTTGTAAATGGCAGAAGAGAGTTTGGAGAATGGGACACATTTTATTTTATTCATTGATAATCAGTATTGGCATTGGCAAGTAACTTCTTTTAAAAAAAAGTATTGGCCGATTTGTGATCTTGGTGTTGCATTCTTTTGATACTCTGTCAAAAGATCCTGGGTTCAAATCTCCACCTGATGCATAGTACATGTATGTCCATAAAAAAAGACATTTTATCTACGGTTACTGGCATGACTTATTTTTTGAAATGCACTCTGCGCTGACAACTGTCACTCTAAGATTAAAACTCGGGTACTGATTTTAGAACTATTTGGAAGCACATTTGGACATTTACAGTATACAGAAAACACAAAAAAAGCATTTTAGTTGTTACATGTATCATCATCATCATCATCATCATCAAACTTCCCTGCTTATGCCCTTTAACTGTGTACATTATTATATGTAGATTATTGGGTCTTAAAGGGTAGGGGCACTATTCCCAGTGCACTTGAGCTCAGGTTGCAAAGTGTAGGGGCAATGTTCGCATGTACGTGAACTCAGCATTAACTCTAATGCATAATGATACAAACTGTTTCATCTGACAGTCGCAATAAAAGCAAAGACATAACAAGCTGTATGATGTTGACTACCTTAGTGAACATTAAGAACAATGCACTGATGACAGATTCAGTGAACCACGTTTTCCTAAAGAAAATATTTGCTTGACTCTCAGATCAGCTGGTTACTCTTAAAGCCTGTATACAATATTCTTAAGGCCCCAAACACTTTATCAGATTTCTTTGATTTTAATTTTAAAATATTGAATACTAAGCTTAGAGATACTATTTTTTTTTTTTTATCCCCTTCTTTGGGGATATAAGTCATGAGTGGCAAAAAATCATTTTGTTGCTCAACTCTGCTTTATTTATGAATTCCTTCATGTGAATGTCATGGTATCTTTGAGAGTTTGCTGTGCGGAATGTAAAAGGCAGACCGCCCTTGTTCAGTAGCCCTACTTTGATGTTCCTTTCAAATCCAAAATCATGGACAGAACATCAACTTATCTGGCACAAGTGTACATGTACTTGACACATGCTAATATATCTTGATACAAGAGTGCAATATAGAGACACAGCCCAAAATTCCTTTCTGATTTCCTATTTGCTACTAGCATAGAAGTACATGTAGATGTTATCTTGAAGTTTATTTTATTTTTCAGTTTAATCATAATGCAGGTTAGTATGTCAGTGACCTTGCACTCTCATTTGGCCTACATTTTTCCCCCTGTGTACAACACCATTTTTCTTCACCTGTTCAAAGTGATTGTTTTCCATTCCCACTTGCTTTCATCATAAATAAATGAAAATTTTATTTTTGTGATTTATTGTATTAATAGCAATTTGGGGGTAATAGCACCCTAGATATACAAAATGAAAGTGATCATGTTTTGGCTTTCTTTCATATGTCATGCATTTACTACATTGAATGGAAATCCATTATTGATGGTCACAGAAAGTCATGCAGTCATATTTTATTCCTACATTTTTATGTCTTCTGGCAACACTTTTTTTTTAATGTTTAGGCTAGGTCTGTTGTAATTTCAACTATCTGTCTTTCTTTTTATTTTGTTTTAGGGGGAAGTCCTATCAACCAATATAGTGGAAGTTTCATTTTAATCACTCATTCTGTGTAATTTTTGTTATACTATACATGTTTATTGGACCATGTTCTACTGAAAGTAAAACCTAACGCTGGGTTTAGGCTTTTGTCCAAATGTGGGTTTACCAAAGGAAGTTAGTTTGAGATGTTTAGGTTTTCCTTTGAAAAACTGATCTTTGACCCAGGGTCTGGTTTAACTATCGACTCATATTGCTTGATAAATGGCCTCTGAATTTATCTGGATTCTTTGATTTACCTCCAAACTGTCAAGTGTTCAATTATATCTATGTACATTTATCATTATTTAATTATTTTGTATTTGATTATTTGAAAAATTCAGAAACATCTGCTAAAAAGAAAGAGACAAATTCTGATAGCTATTGCTCATATTACTGCAATTTGACTTTGAATGTCAAGTTCAAGCATGAGTTCACACATCTGTGTCTTCTTGTTTTTGTTGTCATCATCTTCTTCTGTTGACAGTTTATTCAGCAGACCATCAGGAAGGATATCAGTAACATCGATGGCATCCTCCACCCTCCAGAGGGCCAAGACGAGGGCGTATGGAAGTATGAACATCTCAGACAATTCTGTCTGGAGCTTAATGGCCTAGCTGTCAAGTTACAGGTAATTCTTGATTGTTTATTCAATAGTGGAATGCTACATGTACATGCTGGGACATGTAGGTTTCCTGAAACAATGATAGTAAGCAAATATTAATCGACTACGAGGGTAATGGTGCAAACTATCATCGCCGAGGTGATCTCGGGGGCTACTATCTTCCCGAGCCGCAAGGCGAGGGAAGTTGGTAGCCCCGAGATCACCGAGGCGATGATAGTTTGTATCCATTGCCCGAGTTCGTTCGTTTGTGTCTCCTTAGATCAAGATAGTAATTTATGTAAAGTTCCTTAATTAGAAGTAAATTAAATTACGGTAAGTTCTTCCATCGCTCGATTGCTGCAATGGCCGTTTCATTAACAAGGGACAGGTCTTCATCTGTGCAACCCGTTCCGCCGCACTGCAAGATGTGGTCCATCGTCTGAGCCTCTCTGCAGTCGCAGAGGGTATCTCCTTCATGGGCATAGCCCCATCTTGCCATATTGACCTTACACCGTCCCATTCTCGTCCGCATTTGATTTAGGCATTGCCACTCCGGCCACTTCAGGTTAAGACCTTTGATGAGTACGGGCTTGACTGATGGTGGAGGATTCTGTTCAGGTGGTGGGACAGAATCGAGGAAGCTGTGTCGGGATATAAGTCGTTTGCCCGAGTAAAGGAGGTTAATATTTGTTTTTATATCCCACATCGGCAATAAGGTCTATTTAAAGTGAATTTTACATAATTAAAACAACTGATTTTGCAGACAGTTTAGCTTCAGCTAGATTTGACAAAGCACAACCTGCGTACACATGTAATACAGTCGATGTGCGCTCATTTGACATTGACATTGACTTTGACATTTCGCGTAACCTACTTTGCTATGCTTATTCAATGCACAAGTCGCGCAAGTGGGGCAGCAGCAAAAAATTACTTTACAAAAAGACCTATCTCAAGTAGATAGTACTTATCTATACCTTTTTCGTGCTCTGTACAATCGCAATGCAAACAACTATACATGAGGGATATAATATCCTCTAGATCTCCAAGATTATGTTGTGTGAACATCTGACACAGTTCTGTCTGGAACTGAATGGACCAGCTTTCAAGTTACAGGTGGTTCCTGATTTAGTGGTATGCTACATGTAGGAAACATTGATTGTATCCTTGAGATTGCCAAGAAATGGGTGTTTGGAAGTATGAACATCTGAGAAAATTCAATGGTTTAGCTGTCAAGTTCCTGGTACATGTGTTTCGCCGACTTCATATGTTTGGGAAGTACAAACACACACAAAGAAGGAATGTGCATTGAATTTATACATGATGATAATCATGATAAAAATCAGACCCTGACGTTGGGACGGAAACTGTTGCATAAACAAAACAACAACAACAGCAAAATATTATGACATATAGTCTCAAGCGATAAATGTTTCTCACATGAATGCCATAGACCAATCGTTTCATTCGGTTCTAGGACAGAGTATAAATAACAATAATCATCCTAGTGCTGTAACCAAACGTTTAACCGTCCGGTATCCGACCGCCGATGGCGGATTCCGTTTTCAATTGGACGGTTTCGGTTTTTTTTTTTTTTTTTTTTTTTTTTTTTTTTTTAAGTTTCGATTTATGCCCCTCCACCTGGCAATGTCTCCCAGCTCAGTAATCTGTTTTTTGACTCACCACTCCGAAACTAAAACAACACTCCAATTTGTCTGTCATCTTCAATATGTACTTTATAATAAAAATTCATCCAACTTTTACACATGGCGTACCACAAGGTTCTATCCTAGGTCCTCTGTTTTTTTATTTACATTAATGATCTTACACATTCTTCTAAAAACGACATTGTTACTATTATTTGTGACAAGTTCACAAGCACAAATCAGCGCCTTCAAATGCACCTCGCAGTTAAATGAAAGTCCTGGCTTGCTGCCGACAGAGTCGGTCAACAAAAAAAAAAAAAAAAAAAAAAAAAAAAAAAAAAAAAAAAATCGTTTTTTTTTTTTTTTTTTTAATTTAATTTTTTATTCGTTTAACCGAAAACCGTCCGGTTTTGACTGGCGGTTAAACGGAATTGGAGATATCCGTGATATTACAGCACTAAATCATCCTGTCATTTCTTTTCATAACAGCATGAATGTAACCCTGATACCTGTTCACAGATGACTGCTACAGAGCAGTGGATCTTCCTATGTGCTGCTCACAAGACACCCAAAGAGGTAAATTGACTCATTGATCAATGATTTGCATGTACTGTAAAACCAAAACCTTTCACCCACCTGAAATGTTCTTAAACTTTGTGAGTGGTGTAGATTCCTGAAAATTTCATGCTGCAAAATAATCGAATCACAACAGACAAATTTCAAAAGTTTCATGTTGCGTCTGCTACACGTTTATGTAAGGAAGTAAGTGTACATGTAAACAAATAATCTTATGGACCATCAGTTGGAATTCCTATCTGAGAGACGGGGTAAAGAGGGTTAATACATTACCAAAGGACACCTGTTTAAGTTTTGATTCTTTCACTTAGGATCTTCTGCTTATGAGACCACTGCTCGACCACTGAGTTTAGAGCCCATAGTTGGGCATTAGATGCAAATATTTAATGTATTGCTTGTATTTCCTGTGTATATAGTGCACATCAGAATATAATGCCTCTATACCCAGGCTCTACTAAAACTATTTTCTGAGAATCCAGAGTGACAATATATACATGTAGGTCTCCAAGTCAAATAGACCCCTGTTAACATGTCAAGTATTGGGGGTCTTGAGTAATATTTTGGGAGTCCATGTCCGATGGACACCTTGGAATATTAAGAAAATCTTGGGATCTGAAGTACAATTTGAGGGGTCCACTTGCAAAAAATGTATTTAAAGTGAGCAATTGTGTTATTTGTTCTCAGTGTCCAGCAATAGACTACACAAGACACACCCTAGATGGCGCTGCATGTCTCCTCAATAGCAACAAGTACTTCCCGAGCCGGTAAGCAAACAGCAGTTAGTGTTTTTTTTTTATCCTATGGTACTTGTAAGTTTGAGATGAGGACCAAAAGAAGGGTGTTGGTGTCATGAATTCTTTCTCAAAGGTACTACTTAACGTTTGGAAAATGTAATGGGAACTAAGCTCATGTAGGGGATCACAATCTTATGGACCTGTATTGCTCAACTGACTACTCAATTATGATGTTATCATTGATATTCAGAGCCATATTATGAATGATTCTTTAAAAGAAAACAATTTTTTTCTCCCCTTTTCTTTATTTAAACATCTTTTTTCCAACATTTGGAAATGTATTTTGATATTTGCATACAAATCAATTGATACAGATTAATTGATCAGTTCATGCTATAATTGGAAAGTGTAATGATAAATGATTCAGCTGATTTCATGATCATGTCAAAATTATAAAGAAATCATTCAAAATTCAGAAATGTGGGTAGGTGTTATGAATACATTGCATCAGCTTTAGATGTGGGAAACATTCTTCACCAATTTTTTTCAGTATTAGAATGAAAGGAAGAATTTTAATTAATTTGACAATAATTATTTGTATAAAATGTTTGACCTTTGATTATTTAATTGTAGCGTGAGCATTAAGGAGTCATCGGTAGCCAAGCTGGGTTCTGTTTGCCGTCGTATCTATAGGATATTCTCACATGCCTACTTCCACCATCGCACATTGTTTGATGACTATGAGGTATGTTAATAAAGGGTACTTGTATGTCAGTAGACATTTGTTGTAGTGGATTAACACCAATTCCATTTGATTTTTTGAAAAACTGGTCAGTTGCTTGAAATCATCATCATCCTCAGCTATCTTATCATATATCACTGTCATTTATATCACAAACAATGTCATTGCTAATCATAATATAATCAACAACTTCATCATTATTATCTCCTTCATCATCATCGTCACTATCATCATCATTTTCATCACCATCATTATCACCATCATCACCACAACTACTGCCACCTGATGGCATCATCATCGTCAACCATCATCAATTAAAAAAATGATATGACAGTATATGGGATGGCCTCCCATCTCAAGGTACACTTTTATATCTTGATCTTAGGGATTTTAACACCATTGCAATTCAATAAACTGTATTGACTCCCTGTCACTGTTATGCTGAGAGTAGACATGTAGGTAACCATCATATTTCTGAGTTTATGATGTGTAGTTTTCTCTTAAAATTACATGCTTTATTTGATCTGTAAATTTATTATGTGTTGACTTACTGTAGACCACATTAATCACTATATTAGCCTTGTGTTTTGAAGCGAGGGCATAATGATGTATAAAATGATCCTTATAACTTTTAATGCATGTGCTTATTTCTTTCTTTACTCTTAGAATGAGACATTTCTATGCCGACGATTCACAACGTTTGTGACGAAATACAACCTGATGCCCAAGGACAATCTTATTGTACCAATATTAGAAGACTCCCAGGGAAGCACAGAAAGTGAAGCGTAGTACACACAAATCATATTATTCAGTGACAGAAACTTGCATAATCATCTGTTATGGGGGGGGGGGGGGTCTATTCGTCATTCCCCACTAATTTGTATTTACAAATACTTGAAACATAATACACAAAAACAATTTCATTCATAATGTGTAATTATCTTTTCAGAGGGGGGGGGGGGATTACCCATCAGCCCCCCCCCCCCCAACAACAAAAAAACACCCCCCCCCCCCCAAAAAAAAAAAAAAAAAAAAAAAAAAAGTTTATACATGTAGATCACAAGATATACTCTTTAACCTCCCACCAAGCCAGATAGCCCCAATGTATTAAGTTTAGTCAGGCTAGTTTCATCCTTTATTTATATGTCATGTTTGTAAATACGTAATGTAAAAGTGTATACGGTAGTATTTTCCATCAATTATCATGTAGAAGGGTTAGGCCATCATGGTAGTATGGTAGATTTCTACATTATTGTTTACATCAATTATAAAGTTGTATATTTCTTTGGGAATATGCGTACTGGTTCATTCGCAAATACAAACTGCAAGAGTATAATCAACCACCAATTTTAAGATGGAACAAATAATGGTGTCCGTAACAAAGAACCTACAATAAATAGTGCAGAATGGTCGTCGTGAAGAAGAAGATAATTCACACTAAACAATGCAGGAATTTGTAATACTAGATGTTTGTAGATTGTACTTTGATGAGATAATCTGTAGAACTGTTATGTGCTAGTACACAGTACTTGATTTTGTTTGCATTATCTCATTCAGAAAATGTTAGAGTTCTTGCTTGCAATTAGCAATGTGACAGTGGTTTTAGATGAATTACATAAGAATGAACAAGTATATTTAGGTTGCCTTTGGGCTTATTCAGATATTACGTGGCAAACCGCCGCAGCTTTTTTTACATGTAAATGATTGACAACTGGTGCAACATTGGTCCTGTGCATATTCACTGAGCTCTTTTTACAAGATACAGAAATGTGAGGCGTATTACACTTCACGTCATCTTTTTTTTTTAACGCCACACTTTTGCTTCGTCATATCTGAACGTGCCCTTTGAAGAGAAACCAACAAACCCTGAAAATGATGAAGTCGCTAAATCAGTTATTTGACTCGTATTTGTAAGCTTCGTTTGGTATTTTGTTCAACTCTGGTCAAATAATCTTCTCAGAATTATCTGACTGAAAGCCCATGACATGGAAATTAAGCTGTCAGATCTTGTTTGGAAAGAGAGTTTACAATTGGATATATACAATAGTTACAGGATTACCCAGTATCCACATGCGTTATGTACAGTCTTTGCATGTACTTTAAACATTGGAAAACATTACTATAGATAAATGATATGTACTGAATTTTTTGGACATTTGAAAATTAGGTTAAAGGGAGGGAGGGGAATGGTAAATACTTGCATGCCTAATTTTGTTGAGGTAGTTAGTAAATTATGTATTGTACATTGTGTAGTGGTTGTAACCACTTGGTTTGTAGCTTTTGTGAAATATATGTACCATATAGAATGTATTTATAATTAAATCTGATAGACGTCTGATTGTCACGAGTACGCATTCATTTCTTCCAATGAAAAGTCAAGCTACATAAATTAAGTGGGATGCAACTAATTCGCAGGCACAGTCTTTGTGCATTACAGTGTCTGCACTGCTAGACTAGACCATGTCACCAATGGCATCTGTACTTAAAGGCCAAGTCCACAATTATAATATGTAATTTTGTATAACATTGTAATTATTATTATCCTGGTCATTGGATTAAATTGCTGTCCGCAGGGTTCCCTTTCTTTCTGGCGAGGTGCCAAGCGCCAGTGGCAGGTTCAGGGGGAGGGGCTGGGCTGGGCCCCCTCCCTTGGAAAAAAAAACATGTTTACCTTTTTTTTTTTAGGGGGGGGGGGGTGGCGAAATCGATCTATGCCCCTTTAATTCCCAATGTGGCATACCTTAAAGGTAAAGACCAGTTCTGATCATGCGATTGCATTGTGAAAGAAACGTGGAATCGATCATCACCATGGGTGTCATGGGTGCCATGGGTGTCGATCCCAGGGGGGATGGGGGGGGGGGATATATCCCCCCCCCCAATATTTCAGGTGGGGGGGGATGGCCTGTACAATCATCCCCCCCCCCCCCAATAATTCACCATCAAAAACAAAATAAGAGAAAAATTAATGATGAGAGCCCGATGAGAGTAGTTAATGGTTATTACTCGCAAGATGACCATCAATATACACATTTTGCTATCTCATTTTCATAATACATACATATATAAATAGGATACGAAGTAAATGAGACGACCGTATATGAGACAAGAATAAATTGAATTCTCGCTCATACGGCTTCATCGGGAATTGATGAATTTATTCAATTTATTCAATCAACAGCATCGTATAAATGCAGTGCACCAAATGCAAAGACGCAGCGTTAAAAAGCAACGAGCTTAGTAAATGTTAAGCGCGAAGCGCAAAAGTGCAAAAAAGAAGAAGAGAGTGGGAGAGAGAGATAATGAGAGACAGAGAGGATACAGGCGCCTAGCCAGGGGGTGGTGGGGTGGTCGCCCCCCCCCCCCCAAAAAAAAAACGCCGACCCACCCCCCCCCCCCCCCCCCAAAAAAAGAGAGAGAAAGAAGAAAGGAAGAGGACGTAGGAAGAAAAAGGATTTAGAGTCGAGAACGGTACAACGAATCGTCTTCCTTTCTCTAATAATTTAATGAAACGTCAAAGCTTCCGCGCTTCGCACGAAAAGGGGGGGGGGGACTGAATTCAACAAGGTATAAGAGTCGAGAATGGTACAACGAATCTTCTTCTTTCTCTTATAATTTAATGAAACGTCAAAGCTTCCGCGCTTCGCGCGGGAAGAGGGAAACTGAATTCAGCAAGGTATAAGAGTCGTGAATGGTACAACGAATCGTCTTCTTTCTCTGAAAATTTAATGAAACGTCAAAGCTTCGGCGCTTCGCGCGGGAAGGGGGAGGGGGAGGAACTGAATTCAGCAAGGATTAAGAGTCGAGAATGGTACAACGAATCGTCTTCTTTCTCTCATAATTTAATGAAACGTCAAAGCTTCCGCGCTTCGCGCGGGAAGAGGTGAACTGAATTTAGACAAGGATTAAGAGTCGAAAATGGTACAACGAATCGTCTTCTTTCTCTCATAATTAAATGAAACATCAAAGCTGCGGCGCTTCGCGCGGGGAGGGGGAGGAACTGAATTCAGCAAGGATTAAGAGTCGAGAATGGTACAACGAATCGTCTTCTTTCTTTAATAATTTAATGAAACGTCAGAGCTTCCACGCTTCGCGCGGGAGGGGGAAACTCCCCCTCCCTGCACCCACCCCCTAGGAGGTGCTCACTACCGCCCCCTAAAATAAAATCCTGCCTATATGCTTGAGAGGATAATAACCCATGCAGGTAGCAAGCATGTGGAACACACATGGGTCCCATATTCTCTCAAATGTTATCTTTATTGAGGGTGACTTGAACAAGTAAAAAACTTGGAAGGGAGGGGGTGCAACCTGCCACACGCCTCTACCTCTTGTTGCTTTGATCCATTGCCGAAAATATTTTGGCACCTATCATCCCCCCTAACCGAGGATACAAATCGACACCCTTGTGTACTGCCAAGGTTCTGGAATCATCAAAAAAAAAAAAAAAATTGGGCCAGTCTTGGTACAGTTACAAGCACTGTACACAGAAAGATGTGGGACTACGCTGGATAGATATGATAATTTACCATATATATCAATCAGTAGGCGGTTTCCCGGCAAAATTTGTATCCTCACTCAAAATGTGCCCCTAATCGTGTCAAAGTGCCCCCCTTGTCAAAACATTTTCTTTTCAGAATCCTCTCCCACTTTTACAGAATCCTGGATCCGCCACATATTCCCGTAATGGCATACGACCTTCTTGCCAAGTCAGAAACCGATTCCACAACTGTATTTTCCAACCCCATCTACAAAGATTATTGTTAATCAGACCATTATAGGCTTGTTGTGTACTCGATATCAAAGTCCAAACACAATATAATTGGCATTTAATGCTAACATAGTTATACCTGTAGTTTTGAAGGTCTAAATTGATCGGTAAAGAGGGGGGGGGGGGGAGGGGGGCTATATAATTCATTATCATTTATCTTATTAATGAGCTTGAGTAACGGGCAGCAAATAAAGTTGGAGTTTTATAAGCATGGCACTCTGGTTATTGTTTGGGGATGAACACAGGGCAGATACCTTATTACCCCCTGGATCCGCAACATAGGGAGCGGAGAAAATGAGGATATGAATGGCGTCTGATATGACATGAAACGGGAAGTAATGGTGATTCCATAACCAAAAAAATCAACCACACTGACTGAAATAGTGATCAAAGGTCATAGTTTCCTGCAGCAAGCTAATGAGTAATTAAGTTGATAAATACGGGGGGGGGGGATGATGGGAAAGATGAAAGTAATTATAAAGCAATGGTAACTGCTCGAATTAGGAATAGTGTGATTGTGCGTAGGCCTACTATCTGGAAGAAATAACGTTTCAGAAACAAATAGGAATGAAAAAAGTAGAAAAGACATTGTGTAGACTAAAAATGTGAAAGGGAGAGAAAGAAAGACAGAAAGAAAGGAAAGAATTTTCATCATAAAAATACTGTAAAACCATTAGATACTAGGTCTTTAATGATTCATGCTGTATGTATTGGCGTGTGTGGTTCAACCATCGGGGAGGGTGTGGTACTGGAACCATGCATGGGGAGGTTCAACCGTCATGGACATAGTCCTAATGGCTAGGACCAGTTCGATAAAAATGCTAATTAAAATTACCTTCATATACGAGGAGGATATAGGAAGGTGATTTTGCTTAACTCATGCCCTCTCCCTTCCCACTGCTTCTCTCTCTCTCTCTCTCTCTCTCTCTCTCTCTCTCTCTCTCTTGACCATTTGATGATGGGCTGGGGGGCACGTGTACACCCACCCACCCCTTCCTGATGAACCACCCAAAGCCCCACGCCTGCCTGATGAACAGCCTGATACGAGAAGCTACACACACAGAGCTAACGTTTAGAGAATCGTGATCTAAATGGGGAAAATGAGCAACGAAAAAAAAAATCATGAACCGCACAATAAATTAATGGACAAAAGGCGCGGGAGCCCTCACTTGTTATTTTTATGCTTTGGAGAGCAGCCATAAATAAATGGAATGCTTATCCTCACGATTCTATAGATTACCTTCCCCTCCTTTTCTCTGCTGGGGGGGGGGGGGGCACACATCCAAAGCCCTACCCTGCCTATGAGTTATCTGCTGTGGATTATTGATGGACAGTCTAATTATCTAATACGAGTAGCTACACACAGAGCAAACTTGAGAGAGTCGTGATATTTGGAAACTTCAGCGCATAAAAAAATCATGAACCGCACAATAAATTAATGGACAAAAGGCGCAGGGGACTCACTGTTATTTTCATGCTTTGGAGAGCAGCCATAAATAAATGGAATGCCTATCCTCAAGATTCTATAGATAACCTTCCCCTCCCTCTCTCTCTCTCTCTCTCTCTCTCTCTCTCTCTCTCTCCCAAAGTAGGAAGTAATAGTTCAGTATAAATACAAACCGATCCTGCATGTACTTGTCTGGCTGTATGAACAGTGCATGTTATATCTTCAGCTGATCCTGTCAGGGAAGTTGTTCCAGTGTTTGTGGACTACCTTTGATCCATTACCAGTGTAAAGGCACAGGATTATATTTACCAGGTTATATGGATTACTACTACTTGTCTTCATCAACGTAAGACCGTCGAACTATTCAAGTACGTATATGCCATTATTATGTTCATAGCCACTAATGTGTGGGGCCTTTAGCTTATAATCTTCATTTGAATTTCATACATAATATTCAATATAAGCAGAGTGCAATAGGTAATATGGTTACAAAGATAATAGGGTAATATAGAATCTATACCAATTGCTACAGCATTAGTCATAATGTATCACGATGTACGTGTACGTCTTGCCTGTTGATATCTAGCAGCATTTTCCACAGAAGGGATCGGGGGGGGGGGGTCATATCATAGATAGTGTATGCAAGACTGCATTGGGGACTACTTATTACCCAACCCCAATTTGTCAATAATTGAATAAGTTCTTTGATATAACATAAACAACAAGACTGAAGGAGAATAAGAGGAAGAAGGAGAAGAATTAGAGGAGAAAGAAGAAGAAGAAGACGAAGAAGAAGAAGAAGAAGGAGAAGAAGAAAAAGAAGAAGGAGAAGAAGAAGAGGTAGAGAAGAAGAAGTTAAAACGCAATTATATTTTCTGTCCCCGCCCCCAGTCAAATTATCATGGATCCGCCCCGAGAACTGTACTTCCCTATCCCGTATACTTGGCAAGATCCATGTAGATCCATGTAGTTCGGTTTATAATAACAGTTGACAGCGGATATGTAATGAAGATGTCTTTCCCTTTAAGATTAGGATTTTTTCTATTTATTGAATAAAAAGCTGGTTGTGTTTGGTGGTTATGTTCATGGCATTATAACACGAATACATTTTTATCAACTTACATATATTAGGAATTGATATTAGGAATTTGTTATTATTTATTGAATAAAAGCTGGTTGTGTTCGGGGTTTATGTTTATGGCATTGTAGCACGATTTAATTCTTATTAACCTTCACGGTTGATAATAATAGAATGGTTATAACACTGACATCACATTCAACCCCATGCCTCAATAACAAATGCATTCATTTTGTTCATTAACTATGACATTTGACCTTTATAAATGATGATGAGCCTCCATGCTTTTGCAAATATTTGCACCCTTGATGGCCCTGCCTGCAAGTAATGCGTGGGTACTGGAATTCTATTTACAAATTTACGTGGGCAAGCATGTTTATTATAAATGACTTGTTGTTCAATTCAATCTGATCGGAAAAATATTCAAATACCCCAGACCACCACCTCCGTACAACTATACACTGTAAAAAAAAAAAACCTTGTGCAATTACCCCATAGCTCAATAACCCCTGAAAACCCTAACTCAATTACCCGTATAGTTCCTTTCCTTAATAGAGGGATTGCCTAATTTTAAGAGGATCCAGTGTATATTGTAATGGGGCGGAGGCGGGGGGGGGGGTGGGGTTGGGGGGGGGGTTGGGGACGGTAGTTGTCCTGGATATAGTTGGCCGGGCTATTCGTCCTGGTAATGTTTTACATTAATCCTCAAGTATCCTGGCATGAAATATACTTCTTTTTATGGGCAATAATACTTTTTATATTAAAATTGAAATTTGAAGTTAAAACTTAATTGAAATTGAAATTGAAATGGTCAAACATCACTGACATTGTTGACCTTTCAGAAAACCACGGTATACCACTAAGCCGCCATGCCGCTCATCAAGCGCGAGGTCGAACCCGTATTCGTCAGTCAGGTCGACATCGGAAAGGACGTCAAGAACGAGCTTGAGTGCGTTACCAACTACACCCTGGCCAGCATCATTCGGCAGTTGGGCAACTTGGGCAAACATGCAGAGGACATCTTTGGCGATCTCCTGCACGAGGCCACGTCGCTGGCCCGGCGGGCTGGGTCGGTACAGGATCGTCTGGACAAGCTCAATAATACGTTTGATAAGCTAGATCCACAGACTGATTCAGGTAAGATGATTTGGTTGTTTTTACAACCAAATATCCATTATTATTATTGGTTCGATTTCTTTCAAACTTTCGCCATTCTGTTTAGCCTATTTTTCTGCTCTGTTTTCATAAAGATGAACTTATTGCAATTAGTGTTGGATGGCCCATTCAGTACATTTTTTTTAATGTTCATTAAAAATACTTTTGGCTACTCAGGGCGACCTGGGTATTTTCTTGTTATTAATATTTTCTTTGTAAGTGGCTTTTTTCATTCAAAAGTAACGTGGAAAATATTATTGAACTTGAGATCTCAGACGCATTATCAGCATTCTGGGAATTGTACACTATTGACCAATCAACTTGACGAAGACTAGACTTAAAACTAAAAATATAGTCGGGACTTAAGTTACATAACTGAGTATAATTTGAAGAGACTATACAAGAGATTCATTTGGTTTGATATTTTATTTTTGCAAAGTTTAAGCACTTTTCACCAAGCTTCCCCGAGCCTTTCCTATGCGTTCCTATCTATTTTACTTCCTCATGTGGACAGGCAATTATACAAATCATTTCCCCAAACTACCCTCTTAAAGACAGGCTTTTTGGGAAACTCCCCTCACAACCGTCCCGAAGTCTTGAGTCAACAAGTCTTACGAAAGGTAAACAGAAAATCGTGCCAACTCACAAGAAATAGTAGTTTGTAGACCAATGATTAGTATTTCCCGTATTGCCCTTCTAATATTGAAAAAGAATAGAGGGTGGGGCGGAATGAGAATTAGGAAGAAGAAGAAGAAAGGTGTCTACGTATAATTAAACAAACCATAAATAGAAATTGAGAGAGAGAGAGAGAGAGAGAGAGAGAGAGAGAGAGAGAGAGAGAGAGAGAGGGGGAGGGGGGAATGTTGAGGGTGAGAGAAAGAGGGAGGACATCAGGTCTAGGGGCGAAGCGAGAAAGGGCAATTCAATACGTGGATTGTACCCCACAAGATCTTTCATTTATTCTAAGACCTAGCATTTTGCACACACTTGAATTTGAAAATGGGCTGAGCAAGCACTCATTCAGCCCGACGGACAAACATGATGCCCCCGAGCAATATTCATGTGATAAGGAGAGGGGTTGTCGTTCTTAATCATTTTCACCGCTCTTTTGTTTCTTGACGCTGACGCCCCTCTTATAAATTATCTCAAGGGGGGGGGGGCGGTTGCCTTCACATTAGGTGCTTGTTATAACAATTAGAGAAACGGGTCAGACAGAGTTTAAGTAAAATCTGATTATAAATAAGGAAGTTTTAAATTTCTTAAGTAAATCCCTAAAAATATGACAACTGCAAGGGAAATAATAGGGACTTTTAGATTTGCACGTTGACAGCTTTGACTGTAACGTGTGACGTCATTTTAAGGCACTGCGCATGCTTCACGTCGTCTCAGTCGGCGATCGAGAATGCGTCAACCTTGATTTTCCTAATCTAGTACCGGTACTAGTATATGCGGCGTGCGCATAAAATATACAGTTCCTCAGGTAGACACAAGGAACATCCCTTCCCTGCTATTATGTAAAAATGTGTAGAACAGGTGTCACATGCATATTCACCTGTTCTACACATTTTTACAAATAGCAGTGGAGGGATGTTCTACCACAGCAATAGGCCTCTTCGTAATGTAACCAAATTTAATGCATAATTAGTGTTTGTGAAGTGTCTCAATACAAATTATTTCATTCACTGCGATAAGAATAATAGTATTTCAATAGACAGAATCTGAACTGCATACATAAGTTGTTGCCATGTTGGACAAACATGATGGCTTGACCTACCTAGCAACACTTAATATATGCAGTTGCATTCTGACTATTGAAATACTATTATTCCTAACAGGTGAATGAAATAATTTGTATTGAGACACTTCACAAACACTTATGCATTAAATTTGGATACATTACGAAAATGGCCTATTGTTGAGGGTAGAATGAGGAACTGTATATTTTGTCCTCTTTCTTTGTCATCTGCATGTATGTATATCGTCGAGTGCAATCTAAAAGATTTCTAATTGTAGTCAACATGAGCAGTTTAGTACGTTGACACGCATGATCAGTCGGCGTTCGTCGTGTTCTCGTCCACTCAATCTAAAAGTCCCTAATGTGGTGAGTTTAACTGGCTCCATGGCCAAATATCAACCTTCCCTTTTCCAAATATCATGAACGAAGCAAATACTATTGACTCCTCAGTATAATCATTTACAATGAAATTTCATCATAAATACATTTTCGTATTTTCTACGGCTTTTCTTTCCCGGCCTTCTTCAGTTTCTTTTGGTGAAACAATGCCACTCCTCCACTTTCCAATATCCACTAGCGAGTGCAGGGGTTCGAACCCAAGACCTTCGCAACTTTTGTCAATGACAACAGAATCCAGGAAATTTGCCTGAATAAACGGAAATATGAATCCCCTTGTGAAATTCAATGTCTGGATTCGCCGTCATTACCAAGATTATTCTTTGGAGAAAAAAAAATCTAAGTAAGAATGTTCATATTGTGTTTGCAGTGTCTCTACGGGACATCAACACCAGATTGGCCTTCCAGAGCTCTCTTATTCTTGACGCTGAGGTCGTTTCTTCACCCACGATGCCCTCTGCCATGAAAGCGACATATACGCGATGTGAGCAACCCCCTCCATTATCAAAGCTGAACCAGTTCAGGTGAAACTTCACATTCTCTTAAAACTCCTAAAGTGACTCGGTAACATTGTTAAAGGTTAATGAAAAAAATGCGTAGTTTTAAATGAAATGCTTCTAACCCTCAGCCTGAACCCTCTCACATGCAAAAAAACCTGAACAAATTCTCAAACCACAAAGATATTTATGATTTTCTTTGAAGGCGTCACTGTGCGACACCCTCTAACAATAAACTCTCCCAACCATTTTTGAATTTCCCCAACCGTCTTTCCATGAAAGTAAGACATAAGACTTTTTTTTTAACACTTACATGTCTGGAATGGTATAGAGCTGATTCATTGCTTTGAGATGATTAAAATTATCCTAAAATGTTATGAAATTGTAATAATATACTTGGGAGAATTAAGGAATCAATCAGATCAGTTTTTCTAATTTTTATCATTAATAATGGTCTGTTTTCACTCAAACTTTCAGATTATCTTTAATTGTACATTTAGCATTCAAGTCACTACCTTAGCACCATTTTCTCTCATCTGAACAATGTTACCAGGTCCCTTTAAGTTGATAAATTTAAATTAAGAAAAACGTATATCAATCAAATCAACCGACGAACAAACTGACCAACACATCAACAAACAAACAAAGGGCAAACATCAATACAATGAAGACAACAAATTAACTCGAATATTCTTTTTTTACATCTTGCCAGCCATAACATGAATGCCTCTTGTGTCATAGGCCAACAAAACATGTATTTTGAGAGGAATATTGTGTTTATATGTAATTGAGTTAAATCAAAATAAATTTTGAATAAATCAGATGACTGCTTGCGAGCACGAAAGCAGAATATTGTACATTGGCAAATCCCTGAAGATGGTAATAATACTGTTTACAACATATTCCAATACTCTGGAAATGATTATACAATGGTAACATTATTCTCAGGTACGTTATTACTCCACGCTCAGTAGAGAGAGAATTCAATTAAAATATTAATATCTAATGTTTTCTTCATTATTCTAGACAAGATGGCAAGGATGGGCTCAAGATGTACACGGACCCCAAGTTCTTCTTCGAACGGTGGAAAAACGAACAACACAAAGACATCGACAAGAAGAAGAAGAAGAAAAAGGTATAGGCCTTGGTTTCGATGCCAAGCTCCGATTTCATCAAAGATAACAGAGATAGAGAGATAGATAGAGAGAGAGAGAGAGAGAGAGAGAGAGAGAGAGAGAGAGAGAGAGAGAAATAGAGAACAAAAATTAATAGAGAGAGATGGATGGATGGGGGGGGGGGTCGGGGGAGGGAAAAGAAGGGAGGGGTATTTAGGTTTAAACAAAAGATAACTATGTTACTTTTTACATTAATGTACCCCCTGTTCTTAATGGCAAGTGACATGTCCCCTTCCAATGACTAGACGGATGCTTAGCCACAGATTCAACTAGTTGAAAAGTAATTTTCTTTTTAAACTCATCTATACCTGCCCTATATGTTGTTTCTCCACAACAGAAGAGACCACACTCTAGCAATATGAGCAAACCCAAGAAAGTTTTGACAACGAAGGAGAAATACAAAGACCGTGCGTTAGGGGAAGAATTCGCAGCAATGGAGAGAGAGAAAAGGGCCCAAGAAAAGGCATCCTCCGGTACCACTTCAATAGCAAAAGATGACAATTCTGGAGAGGAGGAGAAAAGCAGCAGAGGAAACTCCCATCTGGCAGGTCCTACCAAAACCCGAAAGAAAGAAACGCCTGATTCCATTCGCAAACCAGGCATGGCACCGCCCCCTGCACCCGGTCCTCCTCCGGCGCCAATATCGAATGGAGGCGTGCAAAATTCAAGCGAGATGTCCCTACCGCCCCCTCCTCCTCCACTGGATGACGATAACCCGTATTCGGAGGTAGGAGACATGCCGCCGCCCCCGCCTGGTACCGGCTACATAGCACCCCCGTCATCGGGGGTCCCAGGTGCTCCATCAGTACCGGCTCCTCCACCACCTTTACCTTCTTCAGCTGGCCCTACACCTCCCCCACCTCCGCCCCTTCCAGGTATAGCGTAAACAGTCAACATAAATTGCAATTGATCGGTCATGAGCATTTTCTAATGACCCACATCAATGTTTTGTCGGTTGTTTTCTTTTGTTGTTGTTGTTGTTGTTCTCCGCCTTTTTTCTTCTTCTTGTTATCAGTATCAATATATCATCCTTGTTATCATTATTGAATTGATTTGAATCGAATTGAATTGAATTGAATTGAATATAATGTCACATATTTTATTTCCCACTCATTGACAACGATTGTGGTAAAGAATAAACGAATGGAACGGTACAGTGAATAAATTAAACAAGCAAGAGGCGACAACGAGGAAAGCAAAATGATTGTTTTGGGAATGCCAAGTACACGTAAAGGACAAGGTACAGTCATCATCATCAATATCATCATCATCACCATCAGTATTATTGTTAATATTGTGATTATTATCATTGTTCAGCTGCTGGAGCTCCACCACTACCACCCCCAATTCAAAGACAGACAAGTGTGACCACCAATCCCAGACCTACTACTGCTGTGTCCCAGGTCACGGGGGCACGAGATGATCTCTTATCAGCCATAAAGTCAGGTATTATAAGATTTGTTTTATCCCACAAACCTTGAATCGTGCAACACGATTAGTCTAATTGAGGTCAAATGACTATCTTGAGTAGTGATAGAGTATCGCAAAATTTGATTGTAAATGTATCATTCTGTACACTTTCATTTCATGTTTAGTGGAAAATAAATCCAATTAAAAAAGAAATTCAGCTCTTGTTATCTTCACCCACATCCTACAATTTGATTGTACGTGACTTCATGCAGTTCATCCGTTAATATATAAATGTTGCGGTACACTTCCTACCTCATACTGCGAGTTCGTTATATAGACTCCTCAAAAGAGTTTGTAAACTCAAGTTTTATTGATATTATAAGAAAGCGTGTTTCTTCTTCTTTCAAATGATACCCCTTTTGTTATGAGTTTTTTTGCAGTCATAGAATGTGCATTACATCCAAATAAGGGACAAGGTCAAAAGTGACATGTTGCAAAAATGAACATCTCTTTGTTCGGTTGTGCATTCTTCTTTCTTTGAAGAGTGTAGGCATGGACCTACTAGTCCCTGGTGTAGGGATGCTGCGTAACACTGCATTGTATAACAATACCAGTGCTTACCAATGCATTTTGCAACTTTTCACTTTTGACCCTGCTCCTTATTCTGATGTACTGCTCAATCCATAGCTGTAAAATCATAACATAATGGGAGGAATACACATACTTTGTAATGATACTAATTCAAAGCGATAATAATGACGAGAGAGATATAATCGATATAACTTGACTTACCATACTTTTTTAGGGGTTTATCTATTAATCACTTCTTCGCCTAAACCTCTTTCTGTTCTTTAATTAAGAATGTATTGTTTTAAGTCCATTTGGGGCCGAAATTGCAGCTTGGAGGGTTAGGGCATATTTATCTTTTGTAATTCGCATGTATGGTTAAAGTATGCAAGTTTTTCCCCCTTTTTTTTGGGGGGGGGGTGCCTCGTGCCCCTATAGATACGCCATAGTTTCAAGCGTCTTAACAAAATACAAAGTCGATTTTACAGTAATTTTAACTAATAATTTATATCATAAAAATTGATATGGTTGCAGGCATGAAACTTCGCCGAGTGGAAATTAAGGTGAGAGACAAACCAAACGAGCCCGAGAACAACAGCGTAGAAGCTATCCTACGAAGACGGATCGCGGTCGAACTCAGCTCCGATGAGGAGACTGGTAGTGATGTCAGCGACGATTCCGATTGGGACGACGAGGAAGACGATTAGGACATATTTTTGTTTCAATGATGTTGATGCAAACTAACCCCCTTACACACGAGGCGTCATTTCTACGGTATAATTTACTGCGCCAATCAAGGCTTTAATGGCACTGTATAATTTACTGCGCCAATCAAGGCTTTAATGGCACTGTATAATTTACTGCGCCAATCAAGGCTTTAATGGCACTGTATAATTTACTGCGCCAATCAAGGCTTTAATTTCATTTAGTCAATACACTAGAGATTCAAAGTAATTTGTGCACCGTTTACTTTGCATCCAATTTAGTTACGATGTTACTTTCACATCTCACGTCAGGAACTGCGTCAGCAAAATTAAACCTCGTGTGCAACTAGCGTTAGATGCAAATAGGAAACTAAGTAACAATGTATATTGCACACGAGACGTCATTTGCTGGCGTAGGATTGCGTCATGCGCCTGGGGAGCTCTTTGACGCATCATGTGAGAGTTACATTGTATGCAAAATTAATGCAACAAGGAACAGTTTAGAAATTGCGCCGACGTATGTGCAAATTGCTTCCATAGGCTAAATTAACGCAGCTAATAACACGAGCAAATTGACGCATCTTGTGCAACGTGCACGAAGTGTTTTTAGATGCAGTGATCGTTTGCGAACTAAAATAACAGTTGAAGCTAGGTTTTGCTAGGCACTAGGGCGCGAAATTGTTAACAGTGATATTATCACTACTGCAATCAAAACTTAAATGTTGTGAAATTTGAAGAAAAAAGAGAAAGAAAGAACTTGTTCGTGCACTTTTGCCCCATATAGTCCGCCTTTGTTTTAATAATGTTCGCGTTTTGTAGAGATTTTATTTTTAATTGCTAATATAACCATTCAGATCTAAACGGTACATATAGCAACTTGTATGCTTGTAACTACAAGATCATTTTATACTCAAAGATTTATTCTCTATTTTTATAACTTTGACTACGTGTGACTACTTCGCATTTTCTTAAGAGGTGATGTAATCCAATTTAAACTCTCTATACAATTTCTTTTTTTAATACCTTTATATGTTTATATTCTTTCTTCACTGTTTACGAGTCAGGTTGCAAAGAGTTGAATAGAATGAACTATGTTATTCCTTGGGGCATTGATCATATTTTGGGAATTTTCAGAAATGATAATAATGATGATGTAATATATTACCCATAATAACCGCACTACAGGATTAAATACATACAGAAACAAAGACAGTACATACATAATTAATCGTTTATATGAAGACACAGTATACAGGACGTATATCTTACATAGCAGCAGATATATAGCCTTACATCAATCAACTTGTTTATGAAAATGAATTTAGGTTGGAATCACACACAACTTCACGGGCTGAATGATGTAAATCTACCATTATCCTTCTTTATTTTTGTAACACAGTATTTATTTTTATAGTCTAGTACTAATTGTTGACTGAAGTAACGTAATAATAAAACAATGCATGACCTAACATTCGAATATCTTAAACAAAAGATACGGGATATGAAATGCTTACCATTCTGACATGTGCCAGTATGTGTCACATGAGTATCGCGTAAACCATTACAAAATATTATTGTTCTATTTTCATTTCTCTCTTTCTCTTTCTCTCTCTCTGTCATGTATAATGCTCTTTCAGAAGCAAAAACCTTTTAAAAGATACAATCTTTCATGGCATTGGTGAATTTTTGTGAATTAAAAAGGTTTTCTGGATGTTTTGATTTCCAGATCTAAGTAATAGGCCTATTCAAAAATCTTACCTTTGCTTTGGCTAAAGTTATACTTTTGAAAAGTATTGATATGCAATTTCATTGATAATCAATTTAGGTATATTATATCGGTTTGTTTTGTTTTGTTTTTTTTGTTTGTTTTTTATCTTAAAGGAGATGATTAATGAACATTAGTGTAACATTGAAATTTTAATGGCTGATGCTTATCTCATCTTTACAGATAATGATTGGAGTGGGAAAATGTGGAATTGTTTTTAGAACGAAAACGAAATACATAGAATGATAATAGTCACATTTTGTATAGCGCTTAATATGTTTCTTAACGCTTTATATTGTAAATATTATATTATTACCCCGGTCATTGGATTAAATTGCTAATTCGTAAATGATGACATGCTCCGCTTCCTGGGGAGTATTCCGACCAGGCGCCATTTTACGAACACACACATGCCAATCCAACCACACATTCGCATCAACATACGCATCCTACCGGGTACCCATTTAACACCTGGGCGGAGAGTGGCATATATAGATTACTGTCTTGCCAAGGGACGTTATAGTGCCGCGGTGGGTACCATATCCAATAGAACAGTGACTAGATTTTACTATAATGAGTAGTGTAGAATTGTTAAGTGTAACTGTGCCAATTATGTGGCAGGATGAAAGGCGAGCTGTGAGAAAATGGACATAAATAATACACTGTTGGTCATAATGGTGGAATAATTATTTTTACCCCAAATTATTTATGGAATGATTTTGATAATGATTTTATTCCTAATAGATGTTAAATGTAAAATGTTATTGAATTATAATTTGCGAGTGTTTGTTTTTCGTGACTGCTAAAGCATGTGTGTGCTACTATGCTAATCAACTAGGGGACCTACGACCCAGTGGCGGATTCAGAGGGGGGGGGGCCCCGGGGGACCCGCCCCCCCCCCCCTTGAGAAAAAAATCATGTAAAAACACGTGATTTTTACCTTTTGGGGGGGGGGGTTGGGCTCCCCCCTGGCGCTCAAGGGGGTGGGGGGGGGGGGGGGGGGGGTGCAAATTTTTAAATTTTCGAGGACCAACAACAAAAAATGTGCTCACTACCCCCCCCCCCCCCCCCCCCCCCCCCCCCCCCCCACCGAGCGACTTTTCGGCCGGCGCGATTTTCACATTTTCGGGAGCAAAAAAAAGAAAAAAGTTGGGCCCCCTCCCCTAAGAAATCCTGGATCCGCGCCTGCTACGACCCTACTGATAGTAATGCCTAACAAAAGGCCATTAATATGGCTGATCGACACGGTTTTTATCCTAGGACCTCACAGTAACGGGGCCATTGCTTGGCCACTGAATCATGATTGTACGCAGCGGGGGCTAGGGTACGTCGCCGCCCCCACAAATACAAAAAACAAAGAAAATGCAATAAATTATCAATAATCCATTGCAATTACCCCCGGTCCCCAACAGGAAAAATTCATCTGTAGGGCCTTGCATTATGGTTCAAGGCATGGCCACACAGAGGATTTCTTTTTCTGTTGGGGATCGGGGCAAAATTCAATGATTTATTGATAATTTTTTGTATTTTCTTTGTTTTTTGTATTTGTTGGGGCGGCTACGTACCCTAGCCCCCGCTGCGTACAGTCATGATTCAGTGGCTAAGCAATGGCCTCGTTACTATGAGGCCCCAGGATCAAAACCGTGTCGATCAGCTATATGAATGCCCTTTTGTGAGGCATTAATCATCATTACTATCAGTTATGACTTAGGGGCGTAGGTCCCCTAGTTGATTAGCATAGTAGCACACACACGCAAAACAAACACTCGCAAATAACAATCTGAGAACGTATACTATTATCTAGATCTATTAGGAAAAAATCATTGTCAAAATCATTCCATAAATTGGGGTAAAAATAATTATTCCACCATTATGACAGTGTATATTAATAGGACCATAAGACAGAAGGCGAGATGAATACATGTTGGCAAGAGGAGAAGAGAGAGATATTTACAAGACAAAGAAAGAGATAAAGTTAGTAGAGTAGAAAGAAAGAGAGTAGAGCAGACCAAAGAGTTACAGAACAGAAGCCTGTATAATAAAGAGTTGAGATGGATATAAATCAATCCCAACTTAAAATTAATCGAAACTCCTATCTCTCAAGTACACAGTTGCGATTAATTTCACGTTTCATTTGATTCGAATCTATCGCAACTCTTTATAAGAAGAAGAAAAACGGTGCTCAGAGAGAATCAATACATATAATTGTACTCATAACATGTAAAAATAACTGAGTCATCATGCACATACGTGCTCTACTGGAAATAGAGAGAGAGAGAGAGAGAGATTTGGACAAGGTGGGCAATACATTATCCATGAAAGGTTAAAAGAGTTAAAAAAAAATACTTAAGCAAACATTGTCTAAAGGGTGAATTCTCATTCAAAAATACATTTAGGCTATAATTATGTTATCATTACATGCGCAAAAATGACTTTAATTGTTACATATTCATTGAGGAGAAAGAGAGAGAAAGAGAGAATTGTACAACGTGCACCAATATATCCAGGGTAGCTCATTTCCCCATTGTTATTAGTGGTCAAAACAAATTAAAGTTGTCAAAAGGATTAATTCCCCTTTAAAAGACATTTATTTTTCTAATCACTGCATGACATTGCGCAAAATACGAGTCATGCTGCAGTGGAAGAGAGAGAGAGAGAGAGAGGACGAGAGAGAGCGAGTGAGAGAGAGGGAGAGAGGGAGACGGAGAGGGAGGATTGTACAACGTGCACTAATATATCCAGGGTATTCCATTTTCCAAATGTGACATGTGTTCCGGGGAGAGGTCTGATAAGTACACCTCTGGGTATTAGACCGATACACGTGTCTAAATTCAAGGGTATATTCATGGTCTAGTTATGTCACCATAAAGTGTCTAAAACATCGTTTTCAATCTGAAAAAGCGATTGTTTCCTTGCCCCGACAGGACATGTTGTTTTTAGAAGCATACCCGGAAATTAATGAGCCCACGTGAAAGCGCACGTATGCACGGCTTCATTCGGGTCTTTTATTCATTCCTCTTTGTTCTACCTAAAATTGGCTTTTCATTCGAGATATTACAACTGCAAAAATTAAAGGAAACATCACCCCAAGAAATAACTTTACTTATTCTAAAAGATTTATCGCATTCTTGCCCATTACAAGATTCCCACCTAAGTGTATGAGAAAGGCATAAAGCAAGAATAATGTATAGTTTCTCAGCACGACATGGACATCGCCATTTTCTCGATAACGTGACGTACTATGTGAAACTGTTTATCAAGTAAATGTATTCAAATTTATCAAGTAAATGTATTCAAATTTATGGATGCTTTCCTCTCAGTTGTGTATGTGGTGATGAAGCATTTCAGTCACCTGCTATTATGCAAGTTGGTGCTCTTCTGGGGTAAGAGTTTTAGATTTGCACGCCGACATAGAGGAGTGCTATACAAGTGACATCCCCTTAACCCTAAAAAGGCCGGGCTATTTGAGGTCTTAGTACGGCCGGGGGGGGGGGGCATTATGCCCCCCCCCCCTCATAAGATGTCGGACGTGAAGCGACCGATCTCCGCGAAAATTGGCACGCATGTCAACTGAAGTGTATAGAATACTATGATAATTTCATTTTTCATTACCCCGGTCCCCAACATAACAAAATCCTCTGGACGGCCATGCATTATGGCTCAAGGCATGGGCACACAGAAGATTTTTTTATGTTGGGAACCGGGGTAAAATGCAATAAATTATTGAAAGTTAATTGCATTTTCTATTTTTTTTTTTATTTATGGAAACTGCCCCCTACCCTAGCCCCCGCTGCGTACAGTCATGGTTCAGTGACAAAGCAATAGCCTCGTAACTGTGAGGCCCCATGATCAAAACCGTGTCGATGTGCTATATTAGTGCCCTTTTGTGGGGCATTAATCCTCATTACCGTCATTTATGACTTAAGGGCATAGGTCCCCTAGTTGATAAGCATAGTAGCATACACATGCTTTAGCAGTCACGCAAAACACACTTTGGCAAATTATTGTTCAATAAAATCTGAGAATGTATACTATTATCTAGATCTATTATTTTTAAATAATTTTTAAAATAATTCCATAAATTGGGATAAAACTAAAATATTCCACCTTTATGAGCGACAGTGTATATTACGGGAAAACAGGACGCGAGCGGCGCGCGCGTTGTATGCAATACATACAAGTCAAACATAGTGTATTGCTAAGTGTTTGGGTGTTAATAATTATTGTTCCTCGAAAACCAAGGGGAAATCGTCTCATCGTTTTCCAGACCAACACAATCGCAATAAAATATTCAAGCTATAGGTAGCAGCTCTGAAGGTGGAGAAAATTCTGGACAAAAAGTACAAGTACGACAGGAAAAACGATGTGATCTGCAGTGATTATTTTACCGTTTACAGCAGGGAAACATACGTACGCCATAGCAGTCGAGTCCATGCGATACGTCACAGAACGGGCCGTGCGCAAACACAATGGCGACGTACTGAAAATTATCAGAACCGCGAAAGACAAAGGATTCTGAAAAAGAGTTACGTCCTCCATTTTGTCAAATGTATGATGTTTTTATTTTTTTCAGATAATGTTTTAAATGACCTACAAACTAAAAATAACATGTAGAGGTTAATTACCCTTTAAGTATTAACTAAAGAAAGCAAAATTGTCTCAAAATGTTTTCAACAAATAGTTTCCAATAAAGTTAGAATAAATGTTCTTACTTCTTTTTATGAAATGATTATAAAATTGCGATTTTTTTTGTATAGATATATATTCTATTCTTAGAACTGAATTAATCAATACAGATTTATCGATAAAGTTCTGATGAAAAAGTTTTTATGAAAAGAGATTTTTTTTCAAGTCGTTCCAATTTTATGGGCAACATTGTTTATAGGCATAATGGCACAATGACGTTGCTTGTCGTAATATAAACTTTACCGTCTCACCGTTGCGATCGAGCAAGGCGAGTAAGTAACAGTTTTGCCACTTCATTACAGTGAAATTGTTAGTTCATCATGGTAATATGAATACAAATCAAAAACTGCTAAATGCAGCCCCCAGTCCCCAACGTATCCCAATGTATCTTTCCACCTACAATGATTCCTAGATCACAGTTTTGTACTGCCGTTGTACAGCGTGTCGCAAAATATTTTGTGTGGATGTTTTAGCTTAAAATTGCCAATAAAATTAAGAACAAACAAACCAAATTCAAATAAAAACAACAACAACACAATACAAAACAATCAACAAAACAAATCAAAACATCAACAACAACAAATAACAAAAATAACTAATATGATAACAACAGCATCAATAGTCCCCAATTTTCCAAATTGATGACGAAGCATTAACATTATTTTCTAAATGTTACATAAACAAAAACTCCAGTTTGTTAACCCTAAAGCGACGCCCCTACCCTTGTCCTATTGCCCTCCAAATAAACCTCCTATTCGGATCTTCACTCCCAATAATTACCGCTGACAGGTCAGTCTTTTCGACTTCTTTCAATTCCGTTAGAAGTGTAGCTACACCATTAAAGGAAACCAAAACCTTCATACTAAGTTACTTTTATTGTAAAGTTTAAAAGATTTGAATAAAATCAGTGAAAATTTGAACAAAATCGAGCAAGGAATAAGAAAGTTAGAGCTTTTTGAAATGACTAGTCACTTCAATTTGATGACATCATCTGTGAACAACTCTCCATGCCTTTTGTACATAAAATTTCACAATTTGTTTTGTTTTCTTCGTATTTATTTGTGTTCTCGATCCGACTTCATAACATGTGAAGTAGAATATCATTTTGCATTCTATATCTTGCTTTCAGGGGAGTACATTATCTCAATCACAAGAAAGAAGGAAAAACATGAAATTTGATGTACAAAAGGCATGGAGAGTTGTCCACAGATGATGTCATCAAATTGAATACCGCCCTCTAGTGACTAGTCATTTAAAAAAGCTCTTACTTCCTTATTCCTTGCCCGATTTTGTTCAAATTTTCACTGATAATTTTCAAATATCTTAAACTTTACAATAAAAGTAACTTAGTATGAAGGTTTTGGTTTCCTTTAATGAGTTGTGTGACGTAATCAATGTATAACGTAATGGCTTGTGGAATCAGCTCGTTTGCTGTAGATATGTTTCACCCGATTGTTTCACGTATAATCTTCTTTCGCCATTTCTTTAAAAAGTCTTTCTTAAAAAAAAAATGCAATCTTGGCGGGAAATACTTTATCACAGAATGAAACGAAACTGTAATAGAGGTTTAATACCCGGCCAATTTCGCAACTTTTTAATCTATTTGATTTAAAAGATGTTTATTTTTGTATTTTTCATGACGTTTCATATATATTGGTTCCGATAGCATCTCGTGACACTCAATCCAACATTAACAGAATTTCCTTGAAATCTCTACAATAATTTCTTTTATCTATATTGAAAGATAAGACTTGGCTATAATTTGTGAAAACATTTTGATCACATGCTCTGGCGCAAAGAGGGAAAGTATATCAAATTCATGAAATCTGGAAGGAGGTCAGCACCCCATCAGCTGATCAACAATAGCACATGAATGTCATGTTGTATGAGTGTTTACGAATCGGAGATAGAACAGCTGCCGTTCCATGACATTTCAATTTCACGTTCGATTTTGAACCCATTTTTGTGTCAAGAAATTAGTCTTTTCTATCGGCTTAATTTTACTAGCTTACAGTGATTTAGTGGAATTTTATACAAAATTACATGAATACATGTTTATTGAAACATACGTTAGAAACATGATTATAGGAATGTGATGCCACAAACAATGAAGATTGCACGATTTAATGATATTCCGATATAAACCTTCGCCAATTAAATGGCGACAAAATTAAAAATTATTTAAAAAAGAGAGAGAGAGAGAGAGAAAGAAAGGGCAAGAGAGGAAAGAAAGAATGATAAAAAGAGATAAATTTGACCTCTTCCAGTTTTCGGTGTACTTGTTAATGTGCATTTCATCCACAAAGTAACAAGTGAGAGCGGTGCGGTGCCCCCATGCCTGGTCCTACGCCACGTCATTGACTCTACCTGATTGACTCAGTGGCCCAAGAGAAAAAAAGCACCCACAAAATAATGCGCCCGAAATGATTTGAGGACTCTATATTTATTTGATGAATTCCGGGCGGGTATGGGAGCCGTGGGCGTGGCAGCAGCCTTTGTCAAACAGAGCACACACGACAGTAGCAAAAACAAACAACATTATTCAAGACTTTCACGCAAATAAAAAGTGCATGTCTAGGAAAGAAAAACAGAAATGTGTGCCTAAAAGATCACGAAAATCACTGCTTTGAATTAATACAATTAAATTCACCCTATAAAACTGGAATTACACCGATGTGAGTGAATATATTTGTTTTGGATTAGAGTAATACAAAGCTATATATAAATTTACTGCGGAATAATGGTGACGTTAGTGATAAGGGACAAGTGTGTATAGGCATAGGTGTAGAATATAGCCCTAAATGTAAAGATCTCCGTATGCAAATACTATTGGATGATGGGTGTAACAGTATAATCTAGAATTAGTGAGATTTATTTGTTTGTCTGTGCCTGTAATCATGGAAACCGAAATTAATCTGATGTTAATGACTTGATGGTTCTCAATCCCAAATAAGGCATACAACAAGAGGCGTACGACACGCATGTTTATCTCTCTTACCTCTCAAATTATTGAAAGACTGCACAGAGTGTTCGTGGTTCGAGGCCCAGCCGCGGCACTGATGTCCGATGACAAGGAATTGATCTCTATTTGGCACTCTCAATCCAGGTGTAGTAAATGGATACCTGGTAGGAAATAATGTAGTCCCTTGATATCTTTCAGCCCCATAGGGCAGCTAGGTTAAGGCCAAGGTAACAGTAGTGCCCTGGCTTAAACATCCTCTTGGGAATGTTTGTAATTAATGTATCTCATTTCTTTGTTTCAATCAATTTTATTTAATTATTTGGTCTCAGATACCCAGGGCAGCCTAATCAGTACCAATATTTTTCTTCCTGTGGGCCCTTGTTATGATCCCAGCATTGCAAAGTACTTATTTAATGCACCTGGGCCAAGAAGGACAAAACTAATGAAGGCAAAATACCTTGTCCAAAGATGTAAGCACCAAGGAAAGATTGAAGCCGGGATCTCTGTCACATGAGATACGAGAGCCTTCACCAATATACCACAATGCTCATAAAGACATGACACAAGAATCTGACAGTTATTTCCTTTGATGATAAGAAATAGTCGATATTTCTTTGTGTCATTCTTGTAGATAATATCGCAATGAGCCTACATTTCTGTCATTTTATCATAAACAACGATGGTATTGTGCCATTAGGTGGTGTCTGTAGAACAATCACGTCTTTCTGATTATCTCATGAGAATGTACAGGTCGAGTACGTTGAATAAATATTAGGTTGATAAAATCAGAGTGGGAACTGGGGCACGTTACTTTAAGAGCTGCCACAGGATCCCATTAAAGACATAGATCATATTTCAATAGCATTTACAATATGCAATAAGGTGATAATGGCAAAAATTCCACACAGTAATGAAAAGTATAGTTTGATATAATCATGTTCAGTATATAGAAAGGTATAGTTTGTAATCCCTCAAATAGAACATAAATTGTATTTTATAAATGAATGCTTCCTGGGAGAAATTTCAATTATTTAAACATATTTGTGGCAAGCAGTAGATGGCAGGTTCAAGTCCCGCTGGTTCCAAGATTTTTTCTGACTTGTTTTTCAATACAGATCGATCAATCGATCTTATTTACTGTAAGCCACAAATATGTTTAAATAATAAATTGTATTGTATTGTATTTATTAAACTTCATTGATGTAAATCAATAATCTGTTTATAAACATATACAAAATCAATTTACAATGCAATGTAAAAAATCAACATTCTGTTTGTAAAACAAAAGGAAAATTATATACAGCAGGAAAAAAATGTTTTCTTTTTGTATTAACATGACACATAATACATAAAGTAAATAATAAAGTGTACAATAATACATTTGAAGATTTAACCGGGTTCACATCTATGCAAATACAAAATCGACATAGAGCGGAGAAACAAACAGTAATTAAAGCCGACAAGTGACAAATAAGTTATACGGGGAGAGGTCAAATCGAAACATGTCGTAAAATTCTTTAAAAGGTTGTGAGGTATTTCGTTTCCAGTCTGGTACGAGATATCTTACTGATGAAGAAATTGATTTTTGTTTAATATGTGCTGGATTTCATTCAAGATCTTTGAAAAGTTTCAAGATTACGACGCTTACTAGCGACACAAATATATTACAGGAGTGACTTCAAACAGTGGTTACGTCACCGTATATATATATATATATATAGAGAGAGAGAGAGAGAGAGAGAGAGACTTTGCTCATTGTGCCACATTGCACCTCATGACAATGCAGAATTTCGGGGATAGTTACAACGCGTTCGCAAAAACTATCGAAAAACGACCTCAGAACAATTACAGTACCCTTTTGTTTGTAAATTTCTTAGGAATCATGTTCGGGTGACGTAATGTGTCATGTCAACATGTAATGGGCATGACTATTGGAATAACCTTATAGGAATGGAAAAGAAAAGATAAGAAAAGAAAATGGGAAAAAATAAGAAAAAAATAGTTCTTTGGAGTTGAATCCATTGCAAATTGTAGTGGAATTCACTCCAAACTAGTGGATGAATGACTATTTTTTAGATTGGATACTACGACATTTCTTTTAAATATATATTTCCAATGCAAACGGAGTTATCCGTAACATTAATCCCCCAAAACGCTTTCTCCTATACATTTAAAAAGTAGAAATAATCATTTTCACACATCATACGTTTCGAAATTTTTAACCAATCCTAATATTAGGTAGGAATTCTCATATCTACCGATGGAGAAATCACAAGTCATAGACGTTCTCGAACTTATATACAATTATGGTGATGAAAGCTGTCCTTAAATAAAGTCTCTGTCTCGAAGCTTATTTCGACGAGGAAAGTAAATAGATGGAAGGTGGCGTCTCCTGGTATTTGGTAAATATTGTGATGGACACCTGCATATATTCTGACGCACCTCATAGTATGTTGATCGCACCTGCATGTGACGAAAACACACCATTTCACTATTGCACTTTATTACTTTGTATGTGTTTTAGGGATAAGAAGTGGTGAAACCTTCCTCAAATAATGAGTTTGATATAAACATTTTAAATGTTTGCTGTTGGAAATGAATGAGTTGTAAATTCAACATTGGAGTGGCAATTGCTCGATTGTACTTTCTACATTCCACAGACCATTCATTTTGGTATTAATCTTATTCGTCCATGGAGGTTACATTTAACAAACACGATGTCATGATTGTTTGAAAAGCTTTCCAAGAACGAACAAATGCGTTATGTGCTCATGTGGTGCTGACTTGACGACCAAAGACATAACATTCACGCGGGAGCAATATGTGTGATGTTTGCTACATGAATGTTGAGACTATGTAAACGAGGGGAAAGGAATTTCTTAGATCACAATCAATAGTCACGTTGTGTCAATTTTATTTTATTGTCGGCATCCATTTTTCAAATCATTATTAGCAAACCAAGAATCTTGTTATGAATTAAATTGAAGTGAATTGAATTAATCAAAAACCATTGAAACAAACCGGCATCAGTATTTTGTTTTAATATATATAACAAAGTAGGCCTACGTAAAATTACTATTTTAATAACAGTATTCCATTTGTCGATGTAGCACATTATATGATATAACTCATTTCAGAAGTCTCCCCTGAATGGTATAATTTCTCTTTTAAAATTGTTGTTTGAAAACAAACTCTTGTTTAGAACTAAATTGAGGTGAACTGAATTATCAGACATCATGGATATAAATACATCAATATTTGGTTTTAACAAGAAAGAAAAAGAAATTCTTCAAATGTTTTTCTTGTTCATTTTTGAAATTGGGACATAATATCGGTGTTGCAGTATGTCGCCGAGCTCTCCGTCTTGACAGCCAGTACATATTCTAAGATGAAATTGCGTTTTCTCAGAGGCGAAGGCGTAATTGATTCTTAAGTTTCAGCTCAGTGATGAACGCCATCGAAATGGGAAATATGTCTCCAAAGTGTTTACCTGCTATAAACTTCACACCTGTGTGTGGAAAATTGCACCAAATTGATTCCTATCAAACAAATTGAGGAGTTATTGACCCTTGACCGGTGTGTATTGAAAAACCAGACAGGAGACAAATTAGGTTTTGAGCCCCGCTCACACACAGCTTTGTAAACCATCTTATAACAACCTATATGCAGCGAAATAAAACCATTAATAACGTTTCATTGGCCCTGTTCAGAGTACCAAGATTCATCGCTTATACGACAACCGTATAGCTTTATTATAAGTACTCCATTTTGTTATGCTAGTCTGAACGTCGTGTAACGAAAACCCGATAAGAATCAGGGTCCGTTATTGTGAACATCGTATCGTGCGAAAACTGGCTGATAATTAATCAGCTGTCATGTCAACTGACCTCTTCTTTAATCTATTTTCCTCTGTTTGTTTAATAGTTTACTATGTTTCTTTACACACTACTTCTTTCGCGTAACCACGTTCCCTTCGATATAGGATGATGCATTTATAATATTGTTTGTACAAGTTTCCTGTAGTCTGAACAGACTAACATGTCAAACGGAGGTGAAAACAAAAAAGTTGCGCGAAACAGAAATCCTTCCCCACACTCACTTTAAAGGTACTATGTCCCATTTGCAGGCCAAAAAATGAAAAGGTTAAATTCCAACGGCATTTGAAAGATAATACTAATTTAGAACTTCCCTAAAAAAAAAAGGGGGGGGGGCTTGAAAATGTCTATAAGTGGGAAAATAACGACTATTAGTTGTCGAATCGACTTAAGAGCTGTAGAACCAGTAGTAATTAGTATAATACTAATTTAGAACTTCCCTAAAAAAAAAAGAGGGGGGGGGGGCTTGAAAATGTCTATAAGTGGGAAAATAACGACTACCGTATTAGTTGTCGAATCGACTTAAGAGCTGTAGAACCAGTAAGTAATAGTCTGAATTTCAGACCATTGTACCGAATGGTCGTACGTTATGCTGCGCAAAGATTCAATCAGTTTAATTTTGGCCATTAAAAGAAGTGGGTTATTGATGTAGACAAATGCTCACGAACCCTTTACAGCTCATTTTATGTATGGTATTACCAAAGAAGAAAAAGGCCAGTCAGTCACTCAATAGTGTCTGACAGTGAAGTCTAGCAAGTAAACGGGTTTCCTTGCATAATTTGAATATGAGGGCACTGCTAACGTTTAAATTTCACAGATAGGACATACATGACATATTCATAATTCCTGCAAAGTTCTACAGAATTTGATGTTGGCTGCAAAAGGGACATAGTATCTTTAATGTGAGTAACAAGATGCAGAAATGAGAAACGCACTATACTTTGGCCTAGACCATATTATTTTGCCGCAGTAGGTTCTGAGGCGGTTTACTGGGCTATGTGTGAACGATCTTATATGGGATCCTAATGCAGTTGAGCAACGCAGAAATCGAATCAAGCCAGCCCACATGTCAATCAAATCAAAAGTAATCTTTAGAAGAGGTTATTGACCAGGAACTATTTAGATGTACAGAACGCATCCTCCTTTTTATGTCCATTACATCTGGTTATGTAAGTTAGATGTTTTTTTTCTTCTTATTATTGAATTTAGTTATTTTGAGCATGGAGAAGTGGGGCAAATCATTTTGAGGTCACACGAAAGATTTCTGTCATCCACCCAGTAAAGACTAAAGGCTACGGAACAAATAACTATGTACCAATCACTTTTGGCTCTAAAATATTTACAAGTACTTTTGGTTTGATATACAGAGCATCAACATGAATACATGACATTATTAATGGGCTCATTAAAATCAAATCACTAAACAATAAAGATTAAAAACATGATACTTTGTTACCTTTATTAACTTTTTATACATTTCTTTAAAAGATAACTGGTTGCCTTATATTAATCATGTAGAACAAAACAAAATAAAAAGGCTAAATATAAGCCTAAGTTAATACAAATAAATGTCACAGTTCGGCCAACATTTTAGGTATTCAGAAACATTCCGCTAAAAAAATACCATAAGGAAGTTCAACATAATTAGTTTGTTGCTAGATGTTAGTCACGTGGGCCCTACGATTCAATGCTGAACCGCAGCAGCTTGAGAAAGATTGACAGTATAATTACTGCATAATTGTTAATAATAAGTATATGGATAATGGGTACATGTAAAACAATTGGAAGCATAAAATGAATCATTGAACCATACCAGACAAGTAACACTGTCAACAGACATGGAGCTGAGCCTTAATGTCAGGTATATACGTGAGTACTCCTCCGTCTGACGTCATGTTCAATGTTATATATTCATTTTCGTATGGCTGAAAAAAAATAGTTGTTCACATTCTCTTGATGTAAGTTTACCTTCTTTATATTCATAATAGTTTGTGTAAGTTCAATTTTGAAAATATCTATTACTCATCCTTGTACTAATATATTGAAAATTGCTATCACAATAGGAGCAGAGATACATACTTTGAAAAGTGGAGTCCGGATGGGACCAAAATTAATTTCACTGATCGGGAGTTCCTCTTCAAAAACTGAGAGGTTGCTTGATAATGGATGGATCTCGGCAGGGGCGTCGCCAAAGGGGGGGGGGTGTGGGGTGCGACACCCCCCCACCTGTCAGGATATTGTCGGTAAAATTAGGTGCCGTCGGGTAAAAGAGAAAAGGGGGAGGGAAAAAAAGAGAGGGAAACAAAGAGAGGGAAAAAAAGAGAGGGAAAAAAAGAGAGGGAAAAAAAGAGAAGGACAAAAGAGAGGGAAAGGGAAAGAAAAGAAAAAAAAGAAAAGGAAAAGAAAAGAAAGAAAGGAAAAGAAAGGAAAGAAAGGAAAGAAAGGAAAAGAAAAGAGAAGAAAGAAAGAGAAAAAAAAGAAAAAGAGGGAGCTAGGAGAGGAAAGAAAGGAAAAATGAGAAAAGAAAGAAAAGAAAAAAAGAAGAAAAAAGAGTGAAAGGGAAACAAAAGATACGGGGGATGAAAGAGAGGAGAGAGAGGGGAGGTAAGAGTCTGAGAGAGGAGGAGTGGGGGTAAAAGAGAGAAGTGGGTTGTTGGTTGGAGTCGTCTCGTCGAGGGAGCAGGAAAGACACGGCTAAATATGTTGCTGTGTCGGGTCAGCTGTGTCGGTATTCTTGCTCGATCCTCGTGTACTATATCAATGCAGAAGTTTGAAGTCGGTGAGATGTATATTGTCGGTCGGCCGACAAGTTTTTTTTCCCAACGAACTATGACTTCTTATCCGCTGTGACGACTTCGAGAGTGACTACAACTACAATATTTGTATTCTCGAAGTTTCACTTTCCTATAATATCAGCTAAAGAAATCAGAGGTTTAAAATTTTTGAGGAAACTAAATTCAAACAAGGTTTAAGAGTCAACAACGGTACGACGATCGTCTTCCTTTCTTTATATTGTGATGATATTGTGATGATATATTGTGATGAAACAAAAATTGTGATGAAACAAAAATTTCGCGCTTCGCACGGAAGGGGAAAACTTCATTTAGACGATTCGAGAACGGTACAACGAATCGTCTTCCTTCTCTAATAATTTAAGGAAACGTCAAAGCTTCCGCGCTTTGCGCGAAATGAGAAACTGAATTCAGACAAAAAGGACTTATTAACAGTCGAAAACGGTACAACGAATCATGTTCTTTCTCTAATAATTGGAGGAAACGTCAAAACTTCCGCGCTTCGCGCGGGAGGGAAAACTGAATTCAGACAAAATGAATTGGGTTTATTTAGAGTCGAAAACGGTACAACGAATCGTGTTCTTCACTATTAATATGAGGAAACGTCAAAGCTTTCGCGCTTGGCGCGAGAGGGGGAAACTGAATTCAGATGAATAGGGCTTAATAAGAGTCGAAAACGGTACGATGAATCGTCTTCCTTTCTCTATATTGTGATGAAACGCCAAAAGTTCCGCGCTTTGCGCGGAAGGGGAAAACTTCATTTAGACGATTCGAGAACGGTACAACGAATCGTCTTCCTTCTCTAATAATTTAAGGAAACGTCAAAGCTTCCGCGCTTCGCGCGAGAGGGGAAAACTGAATACAGACAAAATTAATAGGGCTTATTTAGAGTCGAAAACGGTACAACGAATCGTGTTCTTTCTCTAATAATTTGAGGAAACGTCAAAGCTTCCGCGCTTTGCGCGAGAGGGGAAAACTGAATTCAGGCAAAAATCATAGCCTTATTTAGAGTCGAAAACGGTACAACGAATCGTGTTCTTCTCTATTAATATTAGGAAACGTCAAAGCTTTCGCGCTTTGCGCGAGAGGGGGAAACTGAATTCATATGAATAGGGCTTATTAAGAGTCGTAAACGATACGACGAATCGTTTGCTTTTTCTCATAATTTAATGAAACATCAAACTTCCGCGCTTTGCGCGGGGGGGGGGGGGGGGGAACTGAATTCAGACAAGGATAAACAGTCGAGAACGTCACAGCAAATCGTCTTCTTTTTTATAATAATTGAAGGAAACGTCTAAGCTTCCGCGTTTCGCGCGGGAGGCCCAACACCCACACACCCTAATGAGCGCCTTTAAGTGATTCTCTTGCTCTCTACCGCCCCTCCCTAAAATAAGATCCTAGCTCCGCGCCTGCATTAAAATATATAGCTATGATGCTATTGAAGAAATTGACTAAATTGAAGAAATAATTGGTAAATTTATGTCGTCGAGGAAAAGTACTATAGATATTCCATAGGAAAAACAATTTAGCCTTCGGCCCCAGGTTTCTAGGGTTGAATTTGTAGATATTGGACAATTAATTTTGTCGGTAATTGGTGGCTAGTTTTGTCGGTAATCGTTGGCCTCTACACCCCCCCACTGAAAAAGGTCTAGCGACGCCCCTGGATCTCGGTAGGAGGAAGGTGTAGGTATAACTTAGCATCTCTGCCGAATCCTTGAGATCATGTCATGTAAAAGAAAATGAGAAAAGGATATTGACTTCTGGCAGCGGGTATGATCGGAGAAGAAGTATTATTGGCTATCTCAATTATTCTCAAGGCTATCTAGTTTCTTGCGTATTCAGTGAAGACATCAAACAGTTGGAATTTGATTGAGCTATTAGAAGAGGTGATTGAATGTTTGCTACGGGGAAAGTCCAGCCCAGACTCTCGACAAAAATGTCTTTTGTGTTCCTTGGTACGGATGAGACTGATGAACCATAGGGCATGGGGACACACTGTGTGAGCCTTTTAGGAATCATCATGAGCGTGCTTTCTAATTACAGATTGGTTTTGATATTGCTCAACTTGTGTTGATTATCCATGATAAAGCAGTTGATTCGAACTGGCTGTACAAAACGGTATTAAACGGGTGATATAAATTAATGCCCCATTCGTAAAGGTAAACTTATCGACTTCCAGAATATTGTCATCTCGTATATCCACCTGAGATGGGACTGACGAAAAAAAATCCTCTTCTTTATTTTTCTAATTCCAATACTTTTCTCTCTTTTTTTTTTTTGGGGGGGGGGATTTTAAACATGATGATAAATATTAATTCCCTATTCACTTGGACGATATCCAGTGATTTACATGATCATCTGGGGTTATTCTTGATCATGGGCCTCTGTAAAAGTGCCAACTTGTAAATAAAGTACATTTTCTTCATCGATCGTTACACCAATGACCTCATGTGAATGTAGGCCAGTGCAGAGACTTGCACTTCTCCATCATTACTCAATCCAACGGTGTTTTAGTAATCTGAAATTGACAGTTTACTATCACCATTTTGCCTGATTATCGAGAAATACTGTAATAGTGCTATCTCATTTCCTTTGTTTGTTTTCCCCTCTTTTTGATGGGGAGGGGGGGGGGCTCCACTTGTTTGACAACAGAAACATCATCATGCTCATGGGAATTTGGGTAATCACACTACAGTTTCCCAGTAATGTAAACGGTGTTAATAGGTTGCCCAGCTCTTGAAAGAACTTGACAAGGATCGCGGCGCGACGACATGGACCAGGGGCGGATCTAGCTTTTTGCTAAGGGGGGGGGGGGTTTGACCAAAATAATGACGATGCGGAGCATCGTCCACGAGCCGCGAAGCGGCGAGCCGATTTTTTTGTTGGTGTTTATTTGAACCCCGTAAGTGATGTTTTCCTGGCATCTATTAACACAATGGAGACCATAAAAAGCAGTGCATGATAACGTCTTTTTAAATCAAGTAACAGTTAAATAAAATAATGACGATGCGGAGCATCGTCCACGAGCCGCGAAGCGGCGAGCCGATTTTTTTGTTGGTGTTTATTTGAACCCCGTAAGTGATGTTTTCCTGGCATCTATTAACACAATGGAGACCATAAAAAGCAGTGCATGATAACGTCTTTTTAAATCAAGTAACAGTTAAATAAAATAATGACGATGCGGAGCATCGTCCACGAGCCGCGAAGCGGCGAGCCGATTTTTTTGGGGGTGTTTATTTGAACCCCGTAAGTGATGTTTTCCTGGCATCTATTAACACAATGGAGACCATAAAAAGCAGTGCATGATAACGTCTTTTTAAATCAAGTAACAGTTAAATACACAGTTATATCCAGAGTTATCATGTGTTTGGTTAAGTTACCAGATGAGTTGAATATCTTCTCACAATATTTGCACTTGAAAGGGTTTCTCTCCAGCGTGCGTTCTTTTTTTTTTTTTTTTTTTCTTTTTTTCTCTTTTTTTTCCCTTTTTTTTTTTTTTTTTTTTTTGGGGGGCCGCCCAAGGGGGGGTTTAAACCCCCTAAACCCCCCCCGTAGATCCGCGCCTGTGGACGCTCCTGTTTTGGCTTTTAATAATGTTCCTTTGTTGTTGCAGTCTTTCATTTTCTAAATGATTTCTCAATAAATCTGTACATAGGTCTATATATATAAATTTTAAGAATTGAGAAGATACACAAAATTCTCATTTGATCGACGAATCGAAGAACTAACATCGGTAGGTTGTACGACACATCGGTTCCTGTGACAATTGCTCCGCGGTAATTACCTTCATTCCTAACTTCAACCCCGGACACAGTATCCCTAACCCTGTGAGGGACTTAACCCAACCCCAATCTTACCCTAACCCTACACTTTTGGCGAAAAGAAACCAGCAGCAAAGAAAGAACAAAATAAAATAAAAAGGAGTGTGAAAAAACAAATGTTCGAAATGTCAGATGACTGCCTCTATACTGTGCTTTGAGGTGTACCCTAGTTTTTCCTCTGACATCAGAATTTTGTCAGAAGTTACACCTCGTGACATACCAAACCAAAAGTTTCTTATAAAATAATAATCGGAAGACATGCAAACACTCATTCTTTAACAATGTTACTGTTGAAATCTAGGATCATTTCGTTCACAGAGGTTGCTTGCAGCGTGATACAATTATCCCTGCAAACATCACCTGGGAAATAGTTCAGTTCAAATCATCACGTGTTGCAGTGGACTGAAAGAAAAGATGAAATGTACTATTTAATAGGGGGATCCTTCTACGTGCCTGTTCGATGCCATGTTTTTAACAATACTCGTCAAAGATCACACGTTGACATATTTTGACATTTATGACACCCTCGCTGGCTCCGAGCGGAACCTCCATGTCATACTTCATCAGATGTGACATTTCTAAATGGATTCGAAGTTTGATCTCACATTTGTATCCTTATGGATATCAAAAGTCGTTAGCATTGCATGACCTACGGAGTTGATATCTTTTGCTTAGAGAAATGTTAGTAATATGTCGTTTTCCCAGAGGTTCGGTATTTTTCGAAGGTTCCGAAAGTTCATAATTCCGAAAATGAAAAAAGGGTTCATCATTCCAAAAAGTAAAACAGTGTTTGAAATTACGAAAATCAAATATAATTGATTATTTCGAAGATTCGTAATTCCAAAAACGGTTGAAGGTGCATTTTTGGAACCACGGAACTTCCAGAATTGCAAACCCAATTTCACTTTCGAAATTACAATTATGGACCTTAATTCAATTTGAAATGACAAACCTTTAGAAAATAAAGTCGTTGGATGTGACGCGATAAACAAATGTCCGAATAATATGAATTTGGTGTAAAAGATGCGCTAGACGAAAAAAAGGTCATGAAGCACGAGGATACCACCCCCCCCCCCAACAAACAAGAAAATACGCGAAGTTATCACAGAAAAACGATATAGGGGGATCTATCCCTGTCCCTTCTAGGATTAAACTCTCGGTCATCTAGATTTTAAGATACGCCATTCACTGATGACTCTAAAATGTTATGTAACATAATGATGATACACCATTTGATATTACCCATATATCCGTCCGAGGGGATGCTGAAGGCGGCTTCAAAGGAATGATCTTATGGGGTAAGCCTAGTTTTTTGAGGGTGCTGGAACCATTCAAGAATAAATTCCTACCAGGTACCCATTTACGATACCTGGGCCCTGTCTTACAAAGAGGTTATATCAATCGCAACTATGTACATGAGAGAAGGGAGACTGCAAACTTGCGATTGATTGGAGGACTAGCGATTGATTGGAGGACTAGCGATTGATTTGCATCCATCGCAACTCTTTGTAAGACAGAGCCCTGGACAGATATAATGCAAAGTAAAGACATCAGTGCCACGAACCAGTGTGATCCAAAGTCTGGATACGTATAACAATATAACTCATTTGGTGGATATTTCATAACAAACCAGATAGCAATCACTTTCGAAAAAATTAAGTCAAGGGCAATTTAAGCTCTTAAAACTCCTTGCTCTAGTATGTCCCATAGAAGTCCTTTGGGGATTACGTAATAAGTCAATGTACTGTTCCCTCATTTCAATGGTTGATGAACGGCCTATTGAAATTGCCTTGCGTTGATTTCCCAAACGTCTTGGCACTCAAGTTAACAAGGAATGGATGGGAGGGGAACTATAAATACAATCATCACTATATGTGATATATTTGCTATAAAAGGACGTTCTTTGAGTTTGTACATTGAGGAACATCAGGACAATTTCCGATCAAATCTCCAAAGTGTCTTCTTTATGAAAAATGGGTAACCAATTTGGGCTCCTACGCATTTCTATTCATAGTTGTTAGTCATATAAATTATACCCTGTGCGACCTTTTTCATAACCAGTGGAATATATCACCCTCTCTTACTCTCTCTCTCTACGATTAATTTTTCGTCTCCTCCGCCCCCTTATGGCCCCCCCTCCTTCTTAATCATTTATTTCTCAATTTGACGATGTTTTTTTCATTCCAAAGAGGTGAAGACTGTCTGACAAAGTCTCTTTCTGATTAGTAAAATCTCTTCGCCTCGTCCGAAAAGGCCCTTGTCTAATATCTTTCTCAGTTCTTGAACATTTTCCCTTAACGATTTGACCTTTCCATTTAAGAGAGCCCTTTAAGAGAGATACACGTCATGGCATATTGCAATAGCACTTAAGATTTATGAGACCAAACTTCACGTATATGCATGTTATCGATCTTGAATTGAAGCCCGATCAATGCTTTCGTCTTTGGGCTTCTGATCAGAATATGAATCGGAAACCAGTGGGCGTAAAGGCCAGTCTCGAGGGGGAAACTTGATCAAAATAGTCTATGAAAAATGAAGAATTATGTGAAGCAAACGAAGCTGTGAAGAGAAGTAAAGAATGATAAATACCTTGACAACTTTGTTAGAACGAGAGAACCTGAAGTGTTTATTAAAAATAACATACATTGAGTCAGGTCACGGATTGCGTAATTATTGGTAGAGGGGCGTTGCAAGAGGGGTAGGTACAATTTGTATAGGTATGGGGCACCCTTCCCTCTAACTCGGGCATTTTTGTTCGGAGAGGGGGGGCTATGAAGAAATATCCATCTTAAGTCAGGATTTATTTTTTAGAAAATATGTATAAACAAAACACCTAACAAAACTCAATAATAAGACAAAAGAAAGAAATCAAACAAACTAAAAAAAAAGGAAATCTTTCGTGGAAATAAATACATCTGTGAAAAGTGTCAGCGCACTGGCCGGTCGCCATGGTCTTGTGGTTAAAGCATCGGCATCTCAATCTAGAGACCAGAGTTCGATTCCCCTTTAAATATTTCCAGGCATCAGGGAATATTCCTGGTGTTAAAAAAAGATCATAACTATCATTAAATACAAGTAGATAAGTTGTGCAGCTAAACGTAATAACTTTGAATCAAAAATCAAGAATATCGGTATTATTACAGGATAACAGGTTTAATAGTAATTTCAGTACATCGTCAGATCTGAACACCGTGGATGATTCCGCCCAATAGCATAGTGTTCATAAGTATCATCAATTTTTTAAAACCCACACAATTACCCCCCCCCCCCTCCAAAAAAAACCTCTTATTACAGTCAATGTTGGCATGGACGTGATCATTACTTTTACCTCTTCTAGTTACCAGATCTAGTTAACTCCACATAATTTTTAAGGATCATGTTTTTATTTGTTAGTTATTTCATCTGAGTATTAAGTTTCAATTTTCGTATTAATAGAGTAATGCAATTTATGATCTTACGGTATTCGTTAAGGTCTTCCAGGGATTTATATCTATCATATTTTCTTTTTCTTTTTAAATCTTTCTTTTACATAATGAGCTCAATAATTTGGGATGTTATCCATGGAGCGAATTTATATTTTACTCTAGTATGGTTGTGACATGAATCAAGGAAGGAAGTTTTCAATCTATTCCATGTATTGCTGGATAAAATCCTAGCTCCCTCTAAATTATGATATGAGATATGTCATCGAGAAGTAACTTTTTGACAATAATTGTTTGTAATTCCTAAATTGGATAATGTTATGCTTATTCGATTGTTTCCTCAAGTTTAGACAGGTATCTTTTTTCACCGAGAGATATTTGAGAGACACCTGTTACTTGATGAACATCTGGTTTCGTTGTAAACGGTTTATTTATTAACTGTGATAATAACAATACGTTTTCGATGTCATCATTCGACTTTCTACCAGTACCACCAGAATAAAAATAATAAATATTGACATCACCAAGAAATACTATTTTTTGTTCTCATTTGCCTCTATTAGTTCTAATACATCGAACAAATTGTCACAAAATTCTAGTTGTGCTCTGGAGGTCTGTACAAACTTTCATGTTTGAGTTTTAGTTCAATTCATACAGTTTCTAAGGGAATCATGATCAATGCCATTCCTTTTACAATAAGAAAGTATTACGAAGGTAGATGCAAACGGCTTACTTCGAATCACCGGGTCATCATCGCGTCCGGTCGGGTGGTCGCGTTACACGACCTTTCGCGAAACGAATGCAGAAGATCCTGTAAAGTTGCACATTAAAGGCCAAGTCCACTCCAAAAATAACTTAATTATAAAAGAAGCAGAAAATCAGACAAACTAATCAAAAAAAGTTTGAGTAAAATCAGATAACTAACAAGAAAGTTATGAATTTTTAATGACATGAAAAACTTTGAAGATCACAAGACAAATTGGCAACTCACTTATGAGTCTGTGACGTGTGCCTCACTATCTACATGTGCCTCACTAGATAATTGTTTTCTTTGGATTGAAAATATAAATTTCCCATTTCCCCCCTAAGAATACAATTTCCCCACACCAGCAACCAAGTTATATTGAAAGTAATATGTTTGTGTGTAGATGCACTAAATACAGAGGTTTTTTCTTCAGTTAAATCATGAAAAAATCGAATTATGATAAACTAGTTTTTTTTATAAGAATCAATATTTATGAATATACAATATTCAGAAAATAGTATCAAATCTTCAAAGTTCAATATGATACAAATCATATAACTTGGGCAAAGGCATGGGTAAATCAAGTTTTGGGGGATAAAAAGGGAAATGAATGGACAAAAATATATAAAGCAATTGAATAAAAGTGAGACAATGACGTCACAAAGTGATAACGAAATTGGCAATTTGTGTAGTGATTTTCATTGTTCCATAGTTTTTTAATACTTTTTCAAAAATTCATAACTTCCTTATTAGTTATCTGATTTTACTGATTATTTTTGTGATCATTTGTCTGATTTTTCCGCTTGCATCGAAAGTTATTCTTTTTTGGGGAGTGGACGCTACCTTTTGTAGATTTGCCGTAGGGTTTTCACAAAGTGTTGGGTAAATGGGACCAGACCATAATAGGGGTTTATGTCACAAACATTACCACCGAAATTTCGTGAAAACGGGGCACGTTTTCACATAATGTTCGGTAACGCGACCACCGACCCGATGATTCGAAGTAAGCCGATGCAGACACCACCACCAGGTTTGTCACATTATCATGTCTCACTAAGCCATATCTATCGATTCTAACAGCATCCTCTTTTACCAAACTGTTTAACCATGTTTAAGATACAGAGTATATCACGTCCAAATTTGTTTAAGAAAAAGGTTATTTCGTCAGTTCTATTAAAGTAGATATTCATTGATTTTAAAAACTAATTTAATTTCATTATTGCAAAGTTGAAACTTTGATTCGACAAGGTTATCAAAATTCAATGCTTGGAAACATTCGAAGTACTGATTATTATAAATTATAAAACGCTACAGCCCCGGCATAGCACCTGAAGAGATCCCCGAACGCTGCTGAGATGTGTGAGATCACATTATGGACACGATTTGCACAAGCAGACGATGTCCCATGACATCTCACACATTTTCAGTGCCTGTGTTCTCATCTTCTCTTGAGTTCTTTCTCTTACTACACTACGGTCAGGCTAAATGTATAATCTATTGCCTCACTCTAGACCCCGCGCATGGTTTTATTTTGGTGACAAATGCAGCGATACAAAAATAAAGGAATCTGTCGCTTGTAAACAAAATAAGACGCCATTGAATATTCAGCTGCACACACCGCGGTATTTTTCGGCGTTTCAAGAGGGAACAAATGTCGTCCTTAATATCATTCCGGGGATTTTTTCAATGTGAAATTCTGGTTTCTTTGATTGTTAATTAACCCCTGTCCTGTGTATTTACAAGTAAAAGATTTTAGTTATCGGAATCGGGTCACATCCCCTTTTGAATGGTTTGACATGCCATTACATTTATATACACTAAACTAATTATAATTTGATAAATAATAGCTTTGCAATTATGTTCATTCTTAATGGGATGTCGTCTGCTTGGGCAGTATTGGTCCATATAGTGACGTCATTAAAACATCGATAGTTTTCCGGCGAATCTCTCGTATATCTCAGCTGCTATGGAGGTGGTTGTATTATTATTTGTATAAATCACCCGATATGTAATTGACCTAAAACTTGTACGATGGCCATCTGTTAGCTTACCAGTTTCTAGTGATACATTAGTTGACATATTTGTGATTTTCTTTGAATTTCACCTTTAAGTATACTGTGGACATTTCAATGTGAAATCTTAAGACCAACATGATTCCGAAGAATGCCTGCATAAATTGTTATAATCACTATAATCAGGATTATAATCGATAGTAGTAGAATTTATTATCATAATATAATAAGGTAATATTGGTCGCATGTGTTGCTGTAGGAAACATGCGATTCTGTAAATGTTTTAAGATTCGGTATGGAATCGCAAAATGAAGTAACGGAGTTATACCATGCGCTTCAGAACAGATTCATCAAAGCTTTCATGAGAGTAATTATTGCTATTCGGGTTTATTCCGTTTTCTTCAACAAAGTCATCATTTGATGTCACATGTTGCGGTAATGTTAGTGTGTTCAGATGAATTATAATTTATCATAGCTGAGTGCATTGGTGACTAGTACCCCTTTAGGTGAGCACTCTCTTCCTGGCCGAGATTGCAATATTGAAATGTGGTTGGAATTTATGTCCATTACATTGATGACATTGGATCATGGTGTTGAATCTCTAACTAAATCTGCTGTGGTTCATCTCACGGCAGTTGAAACGGCCAGAATATTCAAAAGTTGATGACTCCGAGGCATATTGGGGAGAGTACATTGGTGTCCAAGTGCCGTTCCTTACTCCTACGTCGAAGAGATGGCGCCCCCTTGTGGTGGGTTCTACGCCGAGATGGTTGAAAACGTTTGGCGAACGAAGTCGAACTCCAGCTTCGTTTAACTTCAAGGGCATGCCGTCTCGGCGGCTCGGCAGACATGAAATTCTTGAAAGATGTTGGCTTTATCAATGACTACCCATCCATGTTTAGCCCGCATGGATTGCATCAAAGTATTGACTGCATCAACTTGCTTTAGACAGGATTTCTTTTAAATGATAGAGTTCCAGATGATCCGCTTCACTGACGGGCAAGACTTTTAGAGATACAAGCCATCAATTCGACCATAGCGACAAGTTCATGCTGCTCATGTGTATGTTATGGTTTCCGACATGAATGATTATTTCATTTGGTTTGAGATCATTGGGTAGGGGAGCAGAGACTCCAAATATCTGCTCAACTTTAGCCCCCGGGAGCGTTTTACAAACACATACATAATGTATTTCGAGTTTGAAGGTTTCTTGGGTTTTTTATTTTCCACAGCATCGAATCGCCCATTACAAGTACATCGGTCAGTTGGTTTGACGTTTGGACGATATTGACGTAGTTGAGATTTGACACTTGACATCGTTAGATCATCAGGTATCGTCCTGTTGTTGTGACTGGCAGGTTTGGCATGTTAAGTGTTAAGTATTTGTACTAATTTCCTTTGTCTGAACGATAGAGGTTTTGATCGGGCCACTAGCATTTACATGTTCAGCGCGAGTGGAGTCCCCTTTGTGAGTCAGTTATAAATGACTTCAGCTTAAAGGTAATACAAAGTTTTGGTATGGGGTCATGAACTTGGTTCAAATGAACATATTGGAAGCATATGCGATCCTAAAATATTCAGCGGTTGAAATAGAGTCTAAAGTTATGAAATTGTAAATGATAAACTCTTTATGTTGTATAGCTCCCTCTCAGAGTCAAGATATTAATTAAGCTGTAAAACAATGGTTCTTGACTAAAATCGACCGAATAGCTATTCCCGTTTGGAAATTATATATCACAACTACATAGCCACATCTACCATTGTTCGGCCGTAGGCGCTATTTGACATGTATCAACATTTACCGGGAGCACCGGAAATTTTTTATATTCAATTTGTCTCGAAAGCAGAAGTATTTTAGGGGCTAAATTTTCTAGTGCTTATAATACATCCACAGGGGCATCCAAATATCTCAAAATTGTAAAGAATCACTATCCACCCAATTTTCAAAATTTTTCCAAAACTTTGTATTACCTTTAAGTTCCAGAGCTAATAGATCTGTCTGGAATTGCTACATAACTTTCAAATAAAGGCTTGTATTAATCACTATCCGTGGGCGAGTCAACTGGATATAGTGTTCGCGCGCACGCGCGCGCGTGTGTCTATGTGTGATCTGCTATGGTAAAACCAAACACTTCATAGTAAAAAAAAATGAAAAATGAGTTATTGGTATTACTTGAAAGAGTGAGGAATTACATTTTATATGATATCTCATTCAAGGGAAATGGTTGGAATTTGACGAAGTTATTGCTATCTGTTTGTGATTTTAATCACCAAAGTTTATTTCTTTATATCAGAGGTTTTTTTCTTTGTATGTTTCATTAAAGCAAAACATGAGAATCATATATTTACAAGATTCGATAAAATGAAAACAGATACAAAATACAAAATACAAAATACAAAAAATATATTAGAGTTTAAAGTTGAGCAATCAGTTCCTTTCTCAAACCAAAAATAAACACATATTCACTCAATATTAACTTAGTACCACCCATTTGAAATATTCATGTTTTTCTCTTTCTTCCGGTATCAAATGTGTCAGGGATCAGCACATAAGTGGTTAATCAGGATGGAAAACTACAAGCGATACTCTAAGAAAATGTAATACTTTTGAACTCATAATTTCAACTAATCTCGCGCGATAAGGGGCGCATTTAGAATTACGAGGGAAAAAAAGGATAAAATTATTTTAAAATCATATTTTGACTTCATTTATTCCCCCAAAGAACTTTAAACACATTAATGTATCTGGAGATTAAAACATCTTTTGTTAGTCCCTGAAGTCAAAATTCCGTGTACCTAGGCTCCAAAAACACAGTTCTATTGATTTACTTCTACTTCTTCTTCTCCTTCTTCTTCTTCTTTTTTCTCTTCATCAGTTTATTCTACTGCCTCCTAAATAAATATAGCAGTAGGACACCGATGGCAGAAGAAAATGAGAGCTATGGAAAGTCTCGAAGAGATAGAAGGTATAGCTTGGAATGCACTCGCGAACGATAGAGAGAGAGGGGGATACGAATATAATAACCGGCTCCAGCTGGTGATCAGCTGATCGCTGCCCGGGGTCCTATTGAAGCAGAGCGAGAGAGAGAGAAGTTTCGCTCTATGATTCACTACCTGACATCGACGAGGGGTAGCACACACTCGCCAATGATACACGAATGGCATTGAATCGTTAAATTCACATTAAATTACAAAGTGATCTTGAATATAATTTCTTTATCTCTTTTCATGAATGTTCTTCTGTCAGCCGAGTGAGGAGCTCGGTTGGGACTTGTACACATTATGTGCGAGATGGGAGGTGCCGTAGTGGAAGGAAGGGGGAGTGTGCTGAGCTTTTGTTATGGGCTCATCTGCCTGTTGCTAAGGAGTCGTGGACCATGCGCACGCTTGTTCTGTCGATTGGTCGATACGTTCTCCTTGCCAAGCCTGGTCAGCCAATGAGCGTTGAGTACGGCCAGTGGCCCCGGCACTGACCTGGGCAAAAAGACAAGAAATCTTCGATCAGCTGTTCACTGCTACTCGGTGAAGCAACCATTGATGTACACACACGCACACACACACGCACACACGCGCACACCCACGCACACTTACAAAGCTACGCACACCCCACCCTCTTTATGATCTCCACGCCACCGGTAGGAATAAATACGCGGGGATTTCACCCACAAGATTCACTCGGACCGGGTCACACATTGGAAGAAGAACACATCACAACCCCTTGCACTAAAACAAAAAATGGCCCAGCTCAATCATTACGTCTACCTGGCGCTAGTCATCGTCGAGTTCGTCTGCCTAACGATAGCGAGTCATCCCCCGTCATGGAGGCGAAGCGCCGGCATCATCCCCATGTCCGCCCATCAACAGCCCGATGAAATCCTCGCCGAAAACACCTCATCAGACGTCCACGCCGAGGACGGTAGCCCAGACCCCGATCTGACCAGCACGTCAAACGGGAGCGAAGACGCAATGACCCCTCCACCGGAATTATCCACCTGTCCACCGTGCTGGTTACGGGAACAGCAGAAACAATTCCGCATTGAAAGTATCAAAAGACGCATCCTGGAGAAACTACAGATGACGCATGTTCCCAATATCACAGGACCTCCGCCCAAGAACCCAGCCATTAAAAACTTGCTACAAAATTATCCACAGTACCAGAACAATCCTTCGGTCCAGTCAGATTCACCACAGACCGAGTACATCGATCCTGCCCCAGCACAACTTGAAAGGATCCTCATATTTGCCAAAAGACGTGAGTAAATCATTTTGTTAACATTCATATTATTATTTGCCAAAGATGATTATCAGAAGGGAGATTGATGTGCACAAGGGTTCCCCTGGCTATGTATGGTCGTAATTTTGTTTTTAGGTACTCTCTATCATTTCAAATCAGAGGACCCCTTCTGAAAAGAAATATTGATTCATTTTGGTAAAACCGTGGACTAACCTATAAGAAACCCATGGGCAACCTGAAGCTTGTGTGAGCAATTTCCTTTCGACAAGCACCATGCCCACACGATCGAAAGTGTTCTAGGGCACCTATACATTCTTTAATGTTTATACCATAATGATTGTATAGTCAAGTAATTCAAAATATCAATTTTGGTTAGTTGTGTGCGTGCCTGTGTGTGCGTGCCTGTGTGTGGGCGGGGGGTTTCAAGTGCTCCAGCACACCGTGCACTCGCCGCTCTTGCTAGGTTGACAAAATGCGAGGAAGATATTAAACGGATGGGGGGGGGGGGGTCTAAATTATAACGAAAGAGCTTGTCTGAAGTTCATATGATAATAATTACGTTCGATTTGTGTAGCGCGTAATAATCGTAATTTAATTCTCTACGCTCTTTACAATATGAAATTGGTTAACACAAGCATTAGAGAAAAGCACAACACTACTGCAAGAAGAGATAGATCTTCAGTGTTTTCTTAAACATGTTAAATATTCTTGACCCTTTATTACTCCTACTTCTTATCCGGTATTCTACAAAACTCTATGTTCCAAGCTGATAGGGATTTACCTGGTAGTGCAGGGTGGGATAAAGTGTGGACAAAAAACTTTAATATTTTATGCTAGATAATCTACCCCTACAAAAATCTTCTTAATTTAAAGATACTATGTCCATTATGCAGCCAACATCAAATTGTGTAGAACTTTGCAGGAATTATGAATATGTCATGTTTGTCCTATCTGTGGAATTTAAACATTAGCAGTGTCCTGGTATTCAAATTATGCAAGGAAACCAGTTTACCTTCTAGACACTATTAAGTGACTGACTGACAATTTTTTTCTTTGGTAATAATATACATAAAATGAGCTGTAACAGGTACATGAGCATTTGTCTTCATCAATAACCCAATACTTGTAATGATCAAAATTAAACTGATTGAATCTTTAAACAGCACAAAACGAACCACCATTTGGTTAAAGAGTCTGAAATCAGACTATTACTAAGGTGGTTGCAAGCATTATAGTCGATTATACAACTAATGGTTATTTTCCCACTAAAATCCATTTCAAGCCCTTTCGTTTTGAGGGAAGTTTTAAATTAGTATTGTCTTTCAAATGCTTTTGTTTGGCCTGCAAACGGGATACAGTACCTTTAAAGTGACTCGGTAACATTGCCTCAGGTTCTGAAACAAAATTCTAGACTTAGCTCATGCTGCAATCATGATTATAAACCTTTAGGTCAGTCAGGAATCCTTTGACTTTTACAAGCCGTTTGCCTGTCTGATTATCAAGATATTTATGATTGGACATCGAAATTTCATTTCTCGTTTTCCTAATGGTTTATATTATATTACAGTCTATTGGGGGTAATGAGTATGGTAAAACGGGTCACTCAAATATTTTTACTTTTATGAGGCACTTCATGATCATTTTGAAGCGCAATTTTTTAGGGCATTAATATTACACCATATCACAGACACTGATAGCACGTAAGACCATGCATCTCAGATTTAACATTGTTAAACGATGCCTTTAATGTGTCGACAAATTATCTTTCAAATGTTAACGATATGATTTGAAGTAAATGTCACAAATCTTATGTTAATCTGCAATTGTGAATTTTAGAGCTACAACTTTTTTAAATATATTATAATGGATCAAAAGCTTTATACGTCTTCTTTCTATACGTAGATAAAATCAGTTTGTTATCAAAGGGATAAAAGGTTAACCTTCTTAATAGAACATCAACGATAACCAATTAAACATTGGTTTCACTAAATGACCCATATACGTGGCAACGCCATACAAATAAATTCTGGCCTAAATTGAAGGTTATTATGCCTTTCCCTTTCCTAGGTATCTTCCCATTCTCAGCGGGGAAACATGCTACATTTCTTTTATTTCTAAACATTCCTGTTTTAACAAAGGAATAACGATTTTATATAGAATGATAATTGTGATAATTTGGGGACATCTCAATGTGATGTGAGTTGGTCTTGCGGTACGTCACAGTCCCAGGGGGACCCGGTTCGGAACTGAGTCCAAATTTCGAATGGTGGGGTCAAAGGTCGGTCCCCAGGCATAACAAAAATCACATCTGATTGATGCACTTCTGTATACAAAATATATTAAACATAACAATTAACAAACACACACACACACACACACACATCGTGAGTAGTTAAGAGAGGGAAGGGTATTGGTTAATTTAAAATGGCGATTGGTGTAATGTGACGGAAAGTGTTGAAAGTCCAATTCAATGTTCGACTGAGAATGAGGGAGTAGGCGTACAGATATTTTATGACTATCTTAATTTCCCGTGAACACAAGGGCCTCCCCTTGTGATGTCAGTGCCGGTCTTACTCGACAAATAAGATGCGAATTACCAAGGCCAGCGAAGGGTACGGGAAGGTGTCCTACTATCTCGGCCCTTCCCCCTTTCTCTTTCATCTTCTCTGCCTTTCTTTAGTTTCTCTCTTGTTTTCGTATTTTCGCTGTGGTGGGGGGGGGGGGGGGGCACGTGCCCCTGTAACTATGCCACTGACGTGATCTCAAATGAAGACACTCTCATTTGTCTAACGGTGCAGGAAGTTTATAATTCACACGCTTTTGTAGCTTCAGGTGAACCGCGAGCGGGACCATCTATTGGCCTGGCATGACATTAAAGGAACCAACTATCGTTGTGGATGAAGTATTTAATAGAATATTTAACCAGAATAACAAAGAAGAAATAAAGCACCGGGTAAACTTTGTGTAATAGTGACACTTTTCTGTAACATTCATTTAGTTAGTGCACTAAAACAAAGAAATACATTAGACACAAATTTCTCTTTTTATACATTCGAGAAAATTAATTTTCTTTTAAGCAAGCTTAAGTAATTTTTACTATATCTGTAGTGAACTACGCTGATCAACCATTTCAATTTTAAAGGAAACCTCACCCAAAAGAATAGGTGTAGATATTTCGAAAAATGAGATGTATTCATGCCCTCTGATGTACAATATTCCTTACGAAAATGTACAAGAGATTCTTGGCATGGTTTTTAAATCTTTAACAAACCCTTTACTTTTCAATGAGGAAAAATAATAGCTGGGAATATAGAAATCATATTGGTGAAAAATATATGACAGGGGAACAATTGTAACTAAAACATTTAAAAATACTGAAATATAGCAGTTGACAAATCGATTTTATATATGAGAAACCTTCACCCCATTTATGCAATCTGCGTTCTGGTAATTGTAGTACAACGAATAAAAGCAGGTGAATGAAAGGCTTCATCACCACACACACCTGGGAAAGAAGCATCCCATCAATTTAAATACATTTACTGGATAAATGACTTCAAATGAAAGACGTCATGTTATCAAGAAAATTATTAAAGAAAAACAAAAACTTCGTTGGGGAATCTTGTAGATTTTGGGGCAAGAATATAAATCTTTCAGAATAATTTAAGTTATTTCTTGGGGTTAGGTTTCCTTTTAACCATTGGTTGAATTATTTTTAGAATGCGTACATTCTTCTACATTTTATTTAGTAGCACCTGTAAGAGTTTTGAAGCTGCAGAAGTAGAAAGTTTGAAAGGAAATTCGCTAAGTAAACGTTGATAAAAATGTTAGTTGAAAGAAACATAAATGAAGGATTATTTTTGTATGGACAGATATTTATTCTTCTCGAATCAGTCTTGCTGTTGTATTCTCTATTAAATTCAATCTCGACTAGTAGGCATGTCAGGGAGAAGGAATGGTTAGGGAGAATACATGGATCATTAGTGTTCCTAGGGTAAAGTTTTCCTTTAACTCTAAAAAGTTAATCGTAGCTTTAAGTACGATTAGATTAAAATACCTTAGAGTAAAAATTAATAAGTACAAAAATTACATCAAGAGAAGATAGCATTGGGGAGAAGAGAAACGTGATTAAATTCTCAAAAGATATGACAGAAAACTTGTCCTCCATGTTTTTGCATTAATAATCTGTAACCAGCGGGTAAATGGTTTAACGTGTGCCACGGGAATGATCTCCCGGTCTGGACTCAAGTGTTGCCAATATCGATCGAGACCTTCGCAAGAAGGTTTTCAAAAGCACCCCCGTCTATTGAAAGCCATGTTTAAGGGTTGTTGTAAGATATGACGTCACCCGGCCGATTCATCAATAAACTGAATTCGATCGTGACAGAGAGAGAGAGAGAGAGAGAAGGTCTACCGCATCATGCGGTATGTGGCACGCAAGATATGAATTAAAAGGCAGGGAAGAACTGTGAGTCATAATTGGAGATTTTTGAATACTCTAGGAATAGATATGTGTACGAGTGAGACAGATGAGTGTTAGATCCTTTCTTCGATTTTTTTTTATTTTTTTAAACACGTTACAACATAGTTGGTATTCCTTTTGATGACAACCCAAATATCGAAAATAATCATCAGCAATAAATGCTGGAACGTCACGATTATAGGAAACAGATTCTCGGTTTCACCTCGTCGCATCATTTTTTATGTATTGGGCGTGTCAGATAAATCATTTACGTCTTAGAATAACATGTAACATTATTAGCAGGCCAAAGTATGAGACTGAAATTTGGGGTTTCAGTTGAAAGCGGTAAAAGTCTTATAAATGTTATATTTAACAAAAACCCATTATTTTCCAAATATCATATTTGGAGACGCGAATTTTTTGTAACTTTAAGAAATTTGCCCATTATTACGAAGTACAATGTCTTGTGCAAAAAAATATGTTACATATCTATTCATTAAGAAGTTATAGCAACACAAAGTTCTTGACTTGAATTCAACATTTGAGAGTCAACTTTGTTAGATTGATCGGGTGTCAAATTTAGAAAGAAAGAACAGTTAAGTTGTTTACATAATTTCACCCTTTCTGTATATGCGAACAGGACTGCATGTCTCTTACAATGGGCTGGGTCAGATCATTACCCACCCTCATATATTCTTTTTGACATTTGATTTTGATTAATCGGGGGAACAATCCTGAAATCTACTGCTTTCGGTATTTATCTAATAGTCCTGAATTTATGACCTTGTCCCTCCTAATATGACAGGGCAGCTACTGTAAAGTACAATCAGTCGAATTAATAACAATGTTACTTAGCCTCACAATAATAGCAACACCATTTATATGATTTCATCTTGATTATTTCCTACACGTTTGTGTGTCTCGATTATGAGAGTGAGACTGAATGGATGTGGGGACCCCGTATCGGTGCGGAGTGGAATAATAATTTGGCATTCAAATATCACTCATTTGATATAAAAACCCTTGACTTTCTTAATTTCAAGTACCGTAATAAATCCTGTTTATTGCCACTAAGAGTAAGACCCAATACGAACAGTTGATTCATAAAATAATATCGAATAATATTTTGTTCTTCTAATCGAAATGTCGATTTGCTCTGTATGGTATCCAAGTGATTGCAAAAATACACTCTCACAAAATACTGATAACAGATTTTCTCTTGGCCTTTTCTGGGCACTTGACATCCTTGAACACGTGGATACTGAATTTTGTGTTCTAGCCAAGTAGCCGAGGCGCCGCGTTTCTCTTGCTTTGTCATGGCTGTTTACCAAATCTTGCCATTTGCTTTCAGAAACAAATAATCTGTTTATAACGGTACAAGTACAACAAAAGATCTGCTTGGAGTTTGAAAAGCGCATCCATTTTGTTGGGCCGGCTTGCGATCAAAAAGTACTATTTATAACATCACCGAGTACGCCTTAGAGTTGCCCCTGTGTAAAGAGCCTACTTAAAATGACAGTCAGACAATAGACATTGTCCTTCTCACACCTGCACAAGATTGACAAGTATTCTTCACGATCTGTCACTCTTGCGTCCTATTCGAGTCGCAGGGGCGGATCTAGCTTTTTGCTAAGGGGGGGGTTTGACCAAAATAATGACGATGCGGAGCATCGTCCACGAGCCGCGAAGCGGCGAGCCGATTTTTTTGTGGGTGTTTATTTGAACCCCGTAAGTGATGTTTTCCTGGCATCTATTAACACAATGGAGACCATAAAAAGCAGTGCATGATAACGTCTTTTTAAATCAAGTAACAGTTAAATAAAATAATGACGATGCGGAGCATCGTCCACGAGCCGCGAAGCGGCGAGCCGATTTTTTTGGGGGTGTTTATTTGAACCCCGTAAGTGATGTTTTCCTGGCATCTATTAACACAATGGAGACCATAAAAAGCAGTGCATGATAACGTCTTTTTAAATCAAGTAACAGTTAAATACACAGTTATATCCAGAGTTATCATGTGTTTGGTTAAGTTACCAGATGAGTTGAATATCTTCTCACAATATTTGCACTTGAAAGGGTTTCTCTCCAGCGTGCGTTCTTTTTTCTTTCTTTCTTTTTTTTTTTTCTCTTTTTTTTCCCTTTTTTTTTTTTTTTTTTTTTTTTTTGGGCCGCCCAAGGGGGGGGGTTTAAACCCCCAAAACCCCCCCGTAGATCCGCGCCTGCCAGTCGTGTTTATACGCTCAATGTCAATATAACAAACTAAATAGTTTGGCCATCGAAAGATGTAACGAAAGGATTACTGACGCATGTTTTTCCCTTTAGCATCTTGCTACTAAGGTAGACTCTTGAAGAAACAGTTTTCTCTCTTTACCAGGGGGTGTTTCATAAAGCAGTTCGTAAAGTTACGCATGACTTTACAAATGGCTTAAATATCAAAGCCAAATGGGGCGCTCAAATAATTGTTAACTGCATGGACGAAAGTTGCACTGTGCAGATATAGATTAACATTCTTAACGCAAAGTGTATTTTTTGCCATAATTTAATTAAGGTTATTGGCAATATAGTCGCACTTCGTTAAAACATCAGGAAAAACTTTGGGCATCCTATCTGGCACTTCGTATTCAAGTCGTTCGTAAAGTCATGCGTAACTTTACGAACAGCTTTATGAAACACCCCCAGATCTGTTTTCATCTCTACTGTAAAGAGTCCTGAAGGTGTTTGTAACCAGTTTATTAATGTGCTCAAACTAATAGCACACGATAGGCTACTTATTATAGGACGAACAAGATGTTTAAGTGGTGTGCTAAATGTCAAAATGAGAAGATCATAACAGACCATAGATGATTTTCTTTTTTTATATACACAATAACATCTAAAAGTAAAGAAGATAACCTTTTCTTTCTTCTTCTTTTTTTCCGAAGAGGGGACGAAGTTATTCTTAACGTTTTCGGCGTGCGAAAATTATAATAATCTTTTCTTTTAGACAACTAAACACAAATTTGAAAATCATACGAGAATTAAGTTTGCTTGATTGAAAACAAGATATCCGCAACTGTTCGATAACTTGCTGCAACACCACACTACCATTAAACTGCTAAAAAATAGTCGGGCAACACCACTGTGACAACAAAGACCATACTCCTGTTTCTTTTCCCAACTTGTCCCAAAATCATTGAATATATCCTCAGGTAGGCTACATTGTCGAAGTATTGGACCTTATAGAGGAGTGACGAAACGCCCTCCAGAGTACTTTCACTGTTGGAATATCTCGGGTTTATGAGGCAACAGGAGGATATGACCCTTCTAGAGATGGATCGGCGCTCAGTTTGTCGTTTCTGTTTTTATGTTACTAGCTTTCCTCGAATGATCATGACGCGTTATCTATTTAATTTATTCCACAGCGCTCCAGACCCATGGAACCGACGCCCCGTCATGTTGCTACTTCAACGTTGCCGAGAAAATAGTGGGATACCACGTGTCAAGTGCCAAGCTTTACTTTTACGTGTCCCCCGCCAAAGTAGTCCAGAACACACTCCACCAAATGACAATCAAGATGATCACGGCTCGACTACACCCTCCAGGACAGACCAAACTTCGTCTAGTTGCAAATATCAAGGTGCAGCTAAGTTTAAGAGTCGGGTCGTGGAGGAGCGTTGACTTCACCAACGTTGTGCAAGGCTGGGCGGCCGAACCTGAGACCAACCTTGGCATCGTGCTGGAGCTCGAAGACGATGCAGGCAATTCTGTGCTCATAACTGAAACTTCGACAGAAGAACCAAGAGTGAGTAATGCTTCATGTCTTTGCTCTGACCATTCCTTCTTCCTGACATGCCTACTAGTCGAGATTGAATTTAATGGAGAATACAACGGCAATACTGATAGGAGAAGAACAAATATCTGCCCATTAAACAATAATCCTTTGTTCATGTGTCATTCAACTTACATTTGCATAAACGTTAACGAATATCCTACAAGCGTTTTAGTTCTGCAGCTTCAAAACTGTTATAGATGCCACTAAGTAAAATATATAAAAATGTACATATTCTTAAAATAAATCAACCGAATGGTTAAACGGAAACCTAACCTCCCCATCAAAGTGTATGAAAGAGGCATTACGCAATAATAATGTAGTTTCTCAGCAAGACATAGGCATCGCCATTTTCTTGATAACGTGACGTACTATGCGAAGTCATTTATCAAGTAAATGTATTCAAATTTATGGATGCTTCCATCTCAGGTGTTTGTGGTGACTACGCATTTCGTTCCCCTGCTATTATTCTTTGTACTGCAATTGCCAGAACGCAAATTGAATTAATAAGTTGGTGCTCTTCTGTTGTGAAGGTTTCGTATAAATGAAATAGATTTGTTGACTGCTCTATTTTAGTATTTTTGAAAAAATTAGTTGGAATTATTTCCCTGTTTTATATTTTTCACAAAATATAATTTCTACCTTCTCAACTATGAATTTCCCCCATTGAAATGTAAAGAAACGTTTTGTTATTGAATTAAAAAGTCTTTCCAACTAAAGCTTGGTGCATGAAACTTGTACAACTTCGCCTGGTTCGTCACAATTTTAAGAAAATGACTTCGCCCATGTCATGCTAAAATGCATCACATCATGCTAACAATATCTTTATTTTGTATATCTCTTTATTCTCTCGTACATTAATATTGAATATCACAATCTGAGCGGTCCCATTTCCACATATGTTCTGAAAATGTGCAGCTGCAGTTACAACTTAAGCATTTTACTCTTACTATCGTCTATATCATTCTCTCGTTATATCAGAGGCCCTTTCTGCAACTGCGGCTAGACGATACCAGAAGAGTACGGATGAAACGTCAGAGTGAACAGATGTGTGCTGAGGATCGGCTGGAACGCGAGTGTTGTAAGTACCCCCTCGTTGTGGACTTTCAACAATTTGGGTGGGACTGGATCATCGCTCCTAGGACGTACGATGCCAACTACTGCTCAGGAAGTTGCCCTGACCACTACTTTTACCGCTACCCTCACACCCAGCTAATCAGTCAGATGGATCGCTTGGCGGTGGCAGGACCGTGTTGCTCACCAAGCAAAATGACCTCGGTAAGTCTTCTCATTTTCGACGAAGATGGTGACATCAGAAATGCAGAACTCCAGGACATGGCTGTTGAAAAATGCGACTGCGCCTAGAGGGGAAATCACCTCTAACCAGTAGAACCTACTCATCATGCCCAAAGCTATCGTCCCGAGTCCAGACCAATTCAGTTTAAATCAAAGATGTTTACTTTCGTCTAAGACTTGTTACCAAACGTCGGGGGTTTCCTAGCTATGGACGATAATCAACTGAGCAAATGAGAATATTCATTGAGGTATTAAGCGGTGATTTATGGAAAATATATTTGGTAAGCAAATGACGATATGTCTTGGTGTATTAACCGGTCACTTGAAGGTACTATGTCCCATTTGCAGCCAACATCAAATTTAGTAAAATTTTGCAGGAATTATGAATATGTCACGTGTGTCCTATCAGTGAAATGTAAACGTTAGCAGTGTCCTGATATTCAAATTATGCAAGGAAACCCGTTTACTTTCTAGACTTCACTGTCAGACACTATTGAGTGACTGACTGACTTTTTTTCTTCTTCTTTGTAATAACATACATAAAATGAGCATTATTGATGTAGATGTAGATTGATGTAGATCAATAACCCACTTCTTGTAATGGCCAAAATTAAACTGATTGAATCTTTGCGCAGCACAAAACGTACGACCATTCTGTACAAGGGTCTGAAAATCAGACTATTAATAACAGGATTGCAATCACTTAACTCGATTCGACAACTAATGGTTATTGTCCAACTAAAATAATTTTCAAGCCCTTTCGTATTGAGTGAAGTTCTAAATTAGTATTATCTTTCAAGTGCCGTTGGAATTTAACCTTTTCATTTTGTTGGCATGCAAATGGGACATATTATAACCTTTAATGGAATCTATTAAAAAAAAAAACTCACCTTTAGATCTTCCTTCCATCGCATATGTGGACTGTGTGAAATAAGGCAATCGTTATCTATAATACTCTAGTTTTGGTGCACCTCAACTTTGCAATTGCTTTACGTGCCCATGCACTGATGGTATTAAATGGCTACTTTTGACAAAGTATGGGCTGGTATAAAGAAAGAAAGATAAAACTATATACCACTCACTACGCCATATGTTACATCCAGTACGGAAAGTCATGACAAAATGCTGAAATAGCGAGGCTACAAACATGCATGTATTCTTGAATAATATACTTGAATCATAATGCTTTCAAAACAATGCTGTGTGAAAGAGACTTGTTTATCGATGTGTGTTTTATGGTCAATGATGTCTTACTTTCCAGGATTTCTGCAAGAAAAGACAATATATTAATATATACATATTTGCAGAAAGATAAACTTTAATATTGTAGTTCTCGTTCTGAACAGGGCGAGGTGAAACTATTTCATATTTAATTTCTGAGTGAGACACTGATGAAACAAACATGTGATATCAATATTGACATAACCCATTGTAATGTTTCGTAATTGCGCACGTTATTGCAAACAAGATTGCAGTCACAGCATAAAGTGAATCACCCATTATATAGATTTCAGATTGAACATGGTGAAAAGTCCATTCATCATAAACGATTTAGGATCATAATAAGTGCGTTTTCATGGGGAATTTGAAGCCATTCGGGTGTTTTCCCTAATAACAGGTGTTGTCAAATGTCAATAATCAAGAGTGTACTTCTACGACCGACCGGTCTTGTGTAATGCACTGTGCCCTGAACTTACTGCAATAATACATTCTCACTATAATAACGATTCCCTCACCCTCGAGATATGGAGGCAAGCTGGAGTAATTTCAGGAGGGACAACGGATTCCCTGCCTTAGAGACATGTGTACACATTAATTCGTAATTCAACCAAATCTTGTGTCAGCGAATAATGATGCAAAACGCATGGACATTGACTACTGTGCGGCTTGAGGAAACTTGACAACAAAATGAGAACCAACAAAAAATGAACGCAGCAAAATTAATTTTCTACTGAATAATTGTGTTAAATACAAAACCACTTACTTCACCACCTAAGAAAAAGAAATTTATCACTGGATTACGGTGGGAAATTGATGGGTGGTAACGATATTTGGATGGTGAGAAATAATAGATGTAGCGTTACTAATAATGGAAATAGTTTGCTACTATATAGTACCAACTCAAGCTGTTACGCAACATAATTTGAAACTTTAATTTAGAACTAATATTAAATGATTTCTGTGAGGGTCATAATTAGTATAGTTTCAACCTGATCTTAACTGAACTTTGATTGTGATTTCGATAATCTTGGTCCCCCATGGTTCTTAAGAATTGTTTTAACAATTCAAAGTGTTGCATTAAAGCCGGGCTAATATTATTGTGTTCAGGCGCGTACGCAGGGGGGGGGGGGGGGGTTTGGGGGGTTAACCCCCCCCCCCCCCTTTGGTATTTTTATGTGTATAAACCCCCCCAAAACCCCCCTAAAACCCCCCCCCCCCTTTTTATTTTATTTTTTATTTTTATTTTTTTTATTATTAAAAAAAAAAAAAAAAAAAAAAAAAATTATCCCCATAACTGACCAAAAACAGGTGACCCTACCCCCCCCCCCCAACGGAGCAAAATGTCAAATTTTCAAATTTCGAGGTCATAAAAAAAAAAAGTGTCCTCTTACCCCCCCCCCCCCCCCCCCCCCCCCCCCCCCCCCCCCCCCCCGCTTATTCAGCGGTGGGCTGAGTCGTTACGAAATTTTCGGCCCGATTTATAAATGTTAAAACCCCCCCCTTGAAAAAATCCTGCGTACGCGCCTGATTGTGTTAAAAAGTGATATTACATGTTTTTCTATGTGGGCGCCTGAGAGTGCGTGTTTGTGCATGTGTGTACGTGTCAGCGGTATTTTCGTGTGTGTAAACGGAGTTTTACCCTTCGACAACATGGTTTTAAAAGCCCATGTCAATCTATTTCGATTCATTTTTGTTCTGTATTTCTCTATAAAAATTACGCTAAGGACTCAAGGTGTCTGGGAAAGAGAAGGCATAGTAATGTGCAATGTTCTTTATCTTTTTGTAACGAAGGATTTAAACTTATGTAAATAAAATATGCCACCTTCGTTTGCCAATCCAGTGATCATGATTTTTAACATGTCGACGACTGTACTTATTTGGACATCTGTTTTCTGTATTCTACATTTAGAAATAAGTTTTGTATCAGCCTTGAAATTCATTTACTATAATCAGTGATTGAGATATTTTCACCCGATTATATAGCCATATTTTTGCATATTAATTTTAGTTATTAAGATGGATGTCCATGTTTTGTACTTCGAAATTCATTTGTCCTAGAATGCTATACATAATAACGTATACATTCAGCATAAAGAAAATAAATACTGCATTGTATTAAATATAAAAGACAAAATCTACGGAGAAAATCAACAACCTCAATTCAAATGTAAGACGCTCAATAACAGGGCGATAATGTATTTTAAGAACAAAGGCCTTTATTTATGTTCTTATATTTCACTAGTTTCTAAGCTTCAAATTGATTTTTTTTTAAATGTATACTTTTATATAATTTTGAGACGATAGTTTAAAGAAAAGGTAATACAATCATACATATTCTGTAAGATACAGATAAGTGTACTCAAACATAATTTTAATGTTATATCAATTCTATTATGACAATACATGTTTGGATATTGTTTTGGTGATTCATATTATCAAACGAAAAATAAATGATGTACATGTGTATTTTTTGTTTTGAACAAATTTTATTTCTTCTACATGCCTTTTTAAGAAAACATGAAACTGTTTTTCATATCATGCTGACTCAATGTGTGTGTGTGAACATAGCATTCCCTGCCTTATGTATTTTTGTGAAATGCCATTCGAAAAGTATGTATTCTAGTCATTTGTGCATTAGAGAACGTCCTTTTGAAGGATTTATTTGAATGTTTATAAATTAAAAATGTGTAATTTGTCTATAAGAATTGTGTTGGAGAACAATGCGTTTTAAGCCCATCGCAAACGAAACGATTTGATCTGAATATAAATGATTTGTGAAGAATTTGCATTAGCATTCTATATGTAAACCCAAATAAATTATCTAAAATCTAAATGAACGAGATTCTGAGTAGTCATATGAAATAAATTAAAATTTCTGGTTTTACAAGTCTTGTGATTGGAAACGGTAAATCGGCTCAGGATCGTAGAGACGTCAGACAAGTCGTGCGATTGTTTACGACGTGTAGCCAATTCGGTCTCAACTGCGAATAGAAAGTTAGCAGTGTACCAAAAATTGGATTTCAGAAATACATATCATTATTCAGAAACTCAATCAGGAAAATTACATTTCTTTAAAATGTAATATGTAATGTAACTGTGAAATCTCCCCAAATCGAAACGCAGTCGGATTGCAGTGGAATCGTACATCGTGCGGTGGACTTAATTCATACGGTATTGAGCTTGTTATCTGCCAGTTATACAACGCTTCTTCCAACGAACTTTGACGATTGTATGTTTATGAATCAAATTATTTGATGGTATATTTCGATGTTATTCAGTCATGTGACTCTGTAAACACAGTACAAAAAATATATTTACGAAAATGCAAATGCAATTGCTTAATAAATCCAAAGAAATAACATGCATCTAGATGTTCTATGTTTGTTTTTATATTATATGTGCTCTGTTTATGGACATAGCTTGCAATTCACGGGTGCAAAACATTCATGATTTCTATAACTTTTCTTGACATCGGGTTTGTAATATCTCAAAATACAGAACGATTGCAAACATCTCAAAGGAACCGTTTATTTTTGCCCCAAAACATGGAAAATCATCAACACAACACAAGTAATAAATACAATATTACCATCACAAAATCTATCTTTCTTATGTATTAGTTCCCTTTGATTTATGTTTTCCTAACCTTTCCCTCATTTTTCTTTTCGTTATCATAAGTAGGATATATACTATGTGTACCGGAGATATGCTGCTACACGGCATGCCTACTTACAGGCTAGACCTGTACTGTTAAATGCCTGCCATTTTCCAATGATTTTATCTTTTTGTACTTTCATTTTATTATATCCATTGCTTTTTATATGTATTTTGTATTCAATTTTTAATACTTAAAAACATGTAATAGGAAATAAAATCGAACTGAAAATATTAATCGATATATCATATAAATGTATATTCCAAACAGTTAAACTATACACCTATTTTAAATTACAATTTTTTAAATATATAACCTTAAGTTGCGACACCAATAATAAGTATATTCTTTTGAAAGTAATAACGTTTAAACCTGTACCTGAACAAGAGAATACGCCCTAAAACATCATATTCTTTTCCCCAAGCTGTATCTTTGTTGGGTGTTTTTTTTAAAGTGTTTTAGAATACAGAACATTTTCAAGGAATCTGTTTGATTCATTCACTTGGATACAAGAGAAAGAAACAAAGAAAAAGAAAGTAAAGGGGAAGAGGAGAAAAGGAAAAGAGAACAGAAAAAGAGAAAAGAGAAGAAAAGAGAAGAAAAGAAAGGAAAAGAATAGAATAGAATAGAATAGAATAGAATAGAAAAGAAAAGAAAAGAAAAGAAAAGAAAAGAAAAGAAAAGAAAAGAAAAGAAAAGAAAAGAAAAGAAAAGAAAAGAAAAGAAAAGAAAAGAAAAGAAAAGAAAAGAAAAGAAAAGAAAAGAAAGGAAAATAATGGAAAAGAAAAGAAAAGAAAGGCCCTCTAGACATAGCAATACGGAATCCATGAAAATGCCATTATGCGTGGGATTAGTGTGTGAAAATACATCGATACAAGCAACAATATTGTTTGCCCAAGTGTTTTCAGAACTGATTACAATCGACAATATATCCATCTTCGTGATACCTGAACAGAAGAGGATTTGTAGAACCTAAAAACAAGGCATACGATAAGTTTTCAAAAACACATCAATCAATCACTGAACTTTTACCTGCCAGAACAATTCACGTATAGAGCTTCGACAGATACAAAAAGTCCTAATGAAAAAGTAAATGGGCAGGATGAGATTGAATCCCTGTTATTTTCTGTAGCTTATACGGTAGGACAAATACTTAGTGCACTAGGCAAAATAAAGGACTTGTTTACGAAATCGTAGCTCCCTGTCTTTTGTTACAAGAAACGGTTAGCTTGGGGCAGTTTTAAACGTGAATATGCATTCCCCCTTTTGGGTATCTTTTTTTTCTTCATATATTCAAACACTGTAACTGATTGATATTTAGCAAACGTTACATCACCAAAAGATTTTAATATAGTCTGCAAAAATAAATTATATTACAATATTTAATTATTAAGGTAGTTTTCAGTTATGTTCATGTATTCAACACGAACTTGATGAGTCAATATGCAAACCTGATCAACGAATCAAAATTCCATCCGCAAAATTATGTCTCAAAGATTTACGCTCCCGCAAAAAAAATTATACTTAATACTACTAGGAAGAAATGATGCAAACATTTTTAAAAGATTACCTTTCAAGTCCTGTAGACTGAGTAATAGGACAGTACACGAGAAAAAAGAATCGGTTCCTGTGAAGCTTTTATAAACACATCTCTTAGCTTAAAGTATAACATTGGCTTCATACTTTTGTTCTCGAAACCTAATGCAACAAGCGCTTCTCAAGACGGATAAATTTCTTCGTTCATCCTTATCAATTTCATTTATTTTTTAGGCTATCATTCCAATACAAAAGAGAAATATAAATGTATTACGATCTTGATATTTCGCAACTATCACGCTTCGTATAGGCTATACCAAAATATGATACCATAAAAAGGTTATGAAAGTTTGTGTTGTAGTTATCAAACAGCGTAAATCCATCACTATTGAATGATGTGGTCTCGAGGATTTTTTTTCTTCGCACTAGACCAACTAAATGTGTGGAAGAAATATAGCTTTCATAAATACATTTAGAAAGAATGGTACCATGATTACGACACATCGACTAACATATCTATGTGGTGTTAAGCAAACGCAGTCCTTTTCCACTTGCTTGCTGATCTTTTCTTTTTATCAGGAGATCTGTTTTCGAAACCCCGAACTTTTTGAGTGAAATCGTTTAATCGATTGTTCTGTTGGGAAATATAAAATGTTTAAAAAAAGAGGGACCATCCTATTGAAGTACACTTGTATGGAAGGGTTTTCAATCCGACAGAGTTGGCTATTTATTGATGGCACGCTGAGGCTTATAATGTAATAGCATCGTCCCTTGGAGTTAATTGCCAAGCTTTGAAATGATGATCTTGTTACAACCAAACATGACAAACAACAGACAATGGACACAACCCCCTCCTAACAAAGCAGGCTATTGATTGTGAAGGCAATCGTTTTAACAAGATAGCAAGGCAATATAATGATTTACAAATAGTATATGTAATCGACCGTGCCTATAGTACAGCCCCTGATCAGAATCAGGGAAGCCCTGGGAGAGACTGAAAGGTAGCGATGGAAAGCCAACATGGTTAGGACCAAAGAAATAGAAGAGCCTTCTAGAGCTTCTTCAGATTGAATGTAATGGACCGTGAAAAGAAGAATCCTTCGAAAGCGAAATAAATAGACATGTCAGGAGCTACAGGGAAAGAAAGAGAGAGAAAAACAAATACAGTGGAATGACAAAGAGATTAAGGAAAATAAAAGCTGAGATATTGATAGGTGCCTTTTCATGATTTAGTGTTGCCTCAGGGTATGTTGAATTTTCCCCCCTGACGGTTTGCGGTAAACACCCATTGTTCAGACTCAAAAGCGACAGCTGATCGCGAAAAAGACCTAATTCATTTGTGTGCCATTTCAAATTGGTGTCACCCCCTCACGAACGTGACGCGTCAGCCCATGTCATGTCGTACAAGGCTTTGAGACGAGTTTAAAGGGAGTAACCACGGTATTGCCCGCAATTCTTAAAACTTGAAACAATTACTCATTGACTAGCAACGGGCATTCTAGAGGGAGTATGATGGAAAGTTTTTTTTAAAAACACGTTGCCGAATTGGAAAATAACGATGCAATGAAATACCGGAGCTGGGTTTTACACAGAAATACCAAGCCTCTGTAAATATAATTGATGTTAGACTCTCATTAAAAAGATGCACTTTTTACATTTCAATGTCATTAATATATTAAAGTATTCTTCATAACCTTCTTATTTCTTCGACACATTGCTTATGACGCCTTTTTAAAGGCCAAATACTCGATTGCTTATAAAACGTCACCATTAACCTGATCGTCAGAGTAGCGTTTTTTAACATATTTTGAACTCGTACACACACACGAACGCACACAACACACGCACCTCATCATAATATGTGCGGTACAGTACTTTCTCTACATGCTTTAATTGAAATAGTGTTACTTTTGTCCATATTATAAAGATATTATATTCAGAACAATCGTCTTCTCTCTTTCAACTTCGCTTTTCAACTTAGCTTTCTACTGCTCATGAGAGGCCGATTCCTCGATTGTCTGAATGTCCCACCAAACTGATGAACACAGGAGCCCTTTTAACTAGAGATATTGAACACACACACACACACACACTCACTCTCTCCCTCTCACACACACACATACTTACAAAAATAAACCCACAGACACACACAAATTTAATTCATCGTTGAGACACAAAAGACAAATTGAAAATACAGTGTTTACACAACCTTCTCTGCAGTTTATTTCATTAAATCCATCTCTGCTTATGTTACTGATTGGAAGACCTCCCTTCTACCCCTTCCAACAATGATGTCAATAATAACACTAATAAATCCCAAATAGGGCCGTAGCGTGGGATCAGTCATCTCGTTGCCGGGAATCATCCCAATTTATCAATTTTGTGAGAAGTGAAGCGAACGGGGGGAAAAGACACTTTGGTGTAGCATAAAATTTAATTTCGGTAACAAAAATACAATAAGGTTATAATGCCATATACTGCCCGAATCATGTCGATATTCGGGCAGCGAGTTGCCCGGATATCTTCTTATTACAATGTAATATATGGGGATATTCATGAACCTCGCTGCCTGAACTATCCCGTTTCTGAATCTTGCGAGCGAGAGAAGCGAGCGAGGAATAATACACTTTACTATCTCTGAAATGTTACTCATTCATAAAAAATACCCGAAGTGAGATATATATTTGGGCACTTAGCGGTTTCTGATACTTTGTATCCATGAAGTTGACGTTATTTCAAAACATTCTCGCAGCACCCGGTTGAAAACTCTGTACTAGACTAGAGGACAAGATTTGATTTGTCAGAATGTCTAGGCCGGGAGTGAAACGGACACACATTCATACTCTCTCTGTCTCTTTTCCCGAATGTCTTCTATCTTTTACTCTTATCTCCATTTCCTTTTTCTTCTCTGATGTACGCTACATCAAGGACACAGATAGGATTGCCCCCAAAGAAATTTTCGATAATCGTTCCATGCACCTTTTACAACAGTTCTCTCCACGTTACTGATTCACATAATACTACAATCTTTGAAGAGTGTTTTCGAGCAATCTATCTTCTTACATGTATATATATATTTTGTTTTCTCCCTTTTCCTTAATCTCTCCCATCACTCTTATCTCTCCTTTTTTGACATTCGATTGGGGGGCGGGGGCGTAGCTACGCCATTGAATCCCAACAATAATTATCTCTGTTATTCATATTCGGGGTTATCTCTCCTTACGTTGCACTTTAGTATAGTGCCGGTGATACCAATGATCCTTAACGGCTGAAGTGGGACCCGTAAATGGACAGACAATACAATTTGACACATAAAATAAAAAGGGGTCATCCAAATATACATCAAGAGATAACATTTGGCAGATGTTCATGTGTTATCACGATACAGGAATGTGGAAGGGCAGACAGCAGAGCACGTCTGAAGAAAATCAGACATTTCTTCCGGAGTAGAAATCGAAATAGGGAAAATATTTACAAGGCAAGCGAATCGTTTTAAGAGATTTTTCAAAGAACAGTACTATTTGGTCTCGAATGACTGTTTATAAGCTCTTTAGCACACAAGTAATATTAAGTTTATGTTAAACAGTATGTCTAAATTTATATAATACGCATTATATTTGGCATATGATGATAGATATTTATGATGAAAGTTATAAAATATGGTATGTTGCAGAGTTGGTACCTTTAAAACTACCGAGGCTGCAGCCTCCTTAGCATTCTTAAAATTCTGATATTCGGGCATCAACCAGACAACCACCTAATCTTCATATTTGCGCCGCGAGGTGTCCGAATATTCAATTTATTCTGTTTCAACTACAAGAGAGTGTCAACATTTGGAAACTGGAGAGTTGATATTCGCGCAAAAAGTGTCATCCGTCCCGTGAAAATGTGCCAGTACGCCTATGATCGTCTCAATCCTTAAACTTCGATGGAAACCAAGAAGACCTCGTAGCATCCGGCCAGCCAGCCAGCCTGCCAGCCAGCATCAGGTTGGAGGATCGTTCCCCGTATGTTTGCCTTCTTCTATCGTCAGCGTCTCAGGACGGTCTAACTCATTGGCCCTCGATGAAAGAACTTCGTCATACTCATCTTCAGAAATCAGCCGCTGGAATTGCGAATCGTAGTCGGAGAGTCGAACGAGGATAATGGCCACATAGCCCTCCGTGTTGGGCTACCGAATTGAATAATAAATTAAATTGTATTAATCATCACCATTTATGCTGAATTCAATACATGTTAATTCGAATTTGATTCTTCTGCAAATCCATGTAAAAACAAAGACAGTCTGTGAAACCTATTTCGAGTACATTTCCCATCCTATAATTGTACTTAGATATCCTTAAAGCTGATGACTAGTTTTGAATATTGTTTCCTTTAAGAAAACGTTAAGTTCTGATACACGTGGATTTTCTCACTTATCTTATTCATATTTCAAATAATATAGAATGAATTTCATACGTAAGGATCGTTCTTAAAAGCCCTGATTTAAAAAATTGACTAAACTAGGATAACATTTGGAGTACCGAAGTATGACATGATATGGCGAAGTTGTCAAGGTTGCTGGTTCACAACGATTTTGTGCTTAACAATGGTGTGGTTATTACACAAGCCCCAAACACTGAATTTGCCCTGCTCAAGTCCGTTGCTTGAAAGATTTCGCGGAGCACCTTATGCGCAGTCTCTGTTGTTATAGAGCCTGTAACCTGGACGACGAGCGAACGTGACGTTAGCACTTCGGTAATCTATATCGCATGTATATGTGGTCCGGAATACTTATATCTCTGTGCAAGGCCTCAACTGTTTGTAGTTTTTAATCAGCTTGAGTCCATTCCTTTTTATCAAGACTGAGTCCATTTGATCGTTCCAAAACAAAAAAGTGAAATCTTCTTCTCATGTCCCAAATAACCACCCCTTCAAATAACCTCCTGACATTTCTTTTGTCAGGCAATCGGTTTGTATTCAGTTTCATCTTTCATGAAAATGTCAAGAATTCACAATTATTCATAATGTAGCATATATAACCTCTTGACAATTTCTTTCATAAGGCGATCGTAATGCACTCAACTTTTATCTTTCATTTGAATTATGAAAGAAGTAGGTCAAAGCTCGCTGTTAGATGCTGCTTGTACGTATCGGCTTGCTGTTGTCGTAAAGAGAGGCAGATTGGGGAATCATCCCTTCCCAATAAATGACTCATCACATCAATATAGCCCTCTATTATCCATTTACATTTGTATTACTTTAATCGATCGCTGTCTAACAATCTACAAGCATTGTCCAACCATCACTTCATCGCTTCTGGCGACAGTTCGTCTACTCATGTAAAGCTATAAGACTTGATATTCCTCTTACCGTCATATAATGGAAGTAACGTGGTCTTTGTATTGTTTGTTTCTTTTTTTCTTCTTCAATATGTTCTCATGTCGAAATCAAATCAAAACGCCATAAATTATTACTTTGAAAGTTGCCAAATGTTTAGAAACTGAATGTGTGGTATTCTCGCCAGAGATGCTAGTCATTATTACTTCCACGATTCTACACACCATATGGAATATAGATACAAATTCGAATTAATAGTTTGGATAAACTTAAGAACTCATTTCCCAAATATGACTGATGACAATGGTAATAAAATATAATGAAGGACCTTAATGTTATCCTCATATCTAGAATAACGCAGTGAATACATTCAAACACTCGATTGGAGCTGTCAAATAAATAAGAAAAAACAACGAATTCGACCTACTTTCAGTCAGTATTTATGCTCTTCTGATGTCTGATCAAGCAATATTCGGTGATCAATAAAATCATAATTCGAAATAGAAGTATAAACCTATATATCACCTTTTGTGATTATTGCATATACTGTCATGAATACAGCCCACACAACGGCTACTAATACATTCGAAACGCCAAATTATAGAACACCATCCACTTCAAACCAGTGTACTTTTACGCTCTATGCCCATGTGATGAATGTGCAAAAGGACATTATTCACAAAAGCCACGAGATAAATGGATGTGTACTTGTTTTTCGAGGTTTGAAAACAGCTTGCATAATATATCTGATATATCGTGAAATGAATCGGATCTTCGCACGATCAAATGCTTAGTAAGACTGCTATGACAAAATGATAATCAATAACTAAATTGTAATGTCACCTTTGGATTGGTTGTCTATACGGCCTGAACTATGCGATTTTCTGATTTAAATTGACGTGCAAAAGTGATGACTTTGTTTTCTTCTTCACTTTTTGTCAACCTGTTAGGAAGCATACGACTCAAAAACTTTTAATTAAAATGATATTTAAAAATATATATTAATTAACGATATCTAGAAATATCAGTAGTAATATTGATTGGGGAAGGGGTAAAATTTGTCAAAAACATTAAAACAATTGCTTAATTAAGATCATACAAAGAATATTCAAAGATTGCATGGATGTTTTCAGGTTGTACATAGGCTCATGACAACATCTGAACGGAAGCGAAATTCAGGGCATTTTTTCCACGGCGAAAAATAACAACTTCAAAGGAAATTTGGATGGACTTAATTATAGACCACAGTGAGTGATAAAAACAAAACAAAGAAAAGAACAGGAACATATTTACGCAACCCTGTTTAAATATAAGATAAAGCAAAACAATCATATGCAATTTGGTGATTACCTACCTTTTCTACGAGTAATTGTGGATGCGAAAATAATATTTCATTCACTTCCACCAGCTTGCCTTTGATGCAGGAGTAAATGGTGTAAGATTTTCCGCCACTGCAGTGGACCTTACACAGGATGGACTCACTCTGAAGGTTCTGTGCCCCCTGAGGAAAACAATAAGTCCGCAGATGGAAAAATGAGAAATTGAAAGCAAACATTAAAGAGAAAAAAAGGCAGAGATGTAGAGGGGAAGAGGGGAAGAGGGAAAGAAAGAGAGAAGAAGAGAAGGAGGGACGGACGGACGGGGAGAGAGAGAGAGAGAGAGAGAGAGGAAGGGGGAGAGAGAAGGGGGAGCAAACCATCAGTAATTCGCTAAGCAAAATAACGAAGTAAACGAACTGTATAATTTGACGCAATTCGAAGTGGGTTCGACCCTTCAATATATTGTATTTGTCTCGGTGGTTTTCGCTCATTCTTAGAAAAAGTTATACCCTGATATTTTTTTTATCATGTTCAATCTAAATGGGAAAATGATATTGTTTGCGGTGCATCTATTTGGTCCAAGGCTGAATCAATAATTATTCTCCATTAGAAACGTGATAAGATTATCAAAATAATTCAAAAGGTGAAAGAATCGGATATTTTAAGGAACAACATCAATTTTAATCTCGATTAAAAAATCACCCATTTCATGTCAGATCGTTCTTGTATTCAAAACGTCCATGTGGTTTTAAATCTATTGTGACCGGATCGGCTTCGTATTGCAAGGCAGGAGTGACGTCATATCAAATGACATCACGTTGAGCGACTTCAAGCACGTCAGGGAATCCTTTATAGAGAGCTTTTTGTTCTTCGTGTACTTAAACAGTTGAAATAGCTCCTTGCAGAAAGTTGGTCAGGGTAGAAACAGACTTATCAAAGCAATAAATACGATGTCTGCGAAACTCCGAAGAAACTAAAAGTAGTTATGAATGTTAAAAGGGATGAAATCACTGGTACACATGATAACATTGGAATCTCCCATCGGCAATAACCATATTTCCCATTACATTAGTAAAAATAGAACAGAAAAAAGCACATCGATGACGGGCAATTTAAAGGGCAAGTCCACCCTCATATTAAGTCGGTTTTAATAAGAACAAAAAATCAGGAGCAGGTCACTTAATTTTTTTAGTAAAATCTGAATAGAAATAAGAAAGTAGTTATTTTATTTTATTTGTGATAAATCAAACACAAATTCTTGCAAGGTCCCCTCCAATTGGCTCTGTAGTAAAAACAAAATTTAAAAAAATTATTAAAAAAAAATATATATCAGGGATATATATTTTCCCTGAAGAAAATTTTAAATTATACATTCAACCTAAATATAATGACTAAAAATATGTTTCTATACAACCCTTGTATTAAAAAAAACCCTTATCCGTGATCAGTAACGTGAAAGCTTATGACATTTTCTGTACAAATTGCAGAGAACCTCGCAAGATAGGTCAATGTTGCCAATTCGTGTTTCCCTAATGACAACTTCAAAATGTAATAACTTTTCTATTTTTAATCAGATTTTGCTCAAAATTTCACGATTGTTTTTCTTTTCTTTTTCTGCTCTTACTAATACCAGATAATTATTAGACTTCCCCTAAGACCCCTATAACATCATTGAGTCTAATGAAATCTACTTATTACTGACCGGGGAGGGGGCTCTTTTACTATACCCTTAGCGTACTGAGAGAGATATTTGTGACACGCGCCTATCTCTCTCAATACGTGATAAGTTTTAATAGCTTGCATGAGTCTGCTTTTCGGATAACAGTGCCCTCGGCCTGTTGTTGTACTTGTTGATTACAATTTTTTTACAGAATATTGTAAAAAATAGCACATTATTTTTAAATGCATCCTTCGCACATTTTTGTTTTCACACAACTCATTAACAAAATAGCTCTATTCCTTCATCAAGGACCATTAAAGTGAAACTGGGAGAGAAGCTTAAAGGCACACTGTCCTACTTGTAGCTACTTGCTCCCTCTATATAGAAAACTTCCCAAATCGGTGCCTGTTGGTCCCCCATGATCCTCTTTTTCTTATGTTAAATGAGAGCTGAGTTAATGAGATAGCCACCTGTCACAGTGACCTCGCTGGCTCGCTGTGTGGTCTAATCCCTTCTAGCTGCAGTAGTAACGCCTACCTTTAAAAGGTGCACCATGGAGTTTTTTTTGCGTTTGATCGATTACAACTCTCAAATGTAATAACTTTTCGTTATTTTCATGACTTTTCCTCATATTATACTTTCACGGATCTGTTCTCCCATTTTTACTGCTTTCGTTATTAACAACCTAACCTCCGAGTGGACTTCCCATTGAAGAAAATCAGGGAGCTATTCCACAGGATTGGAACGTTCAGAACACTTGTGTTTTTAAACGCGTTTTAAATCGCCCTTTTGTGTATGTATGTGCGTGTGTGTGTGTGTGTCTGTATTATCATTTTTTGCCGAATTATTTGGTTTTGCATTTATTTTACTTGATCGTACTGTTGCTTACTAAAATACTAGTGGAATGAAATATTTCTCCACCCTGTATCTCTTTGCTTGGGCCTTCTGAAAAGTTATCTGCGGGTCGGCGATCGAAAGTACATGGTAATGTGGCTCAAGAGTTGGTCTCAGTTTTCCTATAGGATTTTTCACTAAACGAACTTCGTGAATATGTTGGACCGTTGGTCTGCTGGGATGTTCCTGTTTAAAGTCTTAAAGTCTTGAAACCTTATACATGAGCATTGTTGAATTATACACATGCTGTAAAGTTTAGACAATAAACATGTATGCCTGCCCAATGTGTCAACACACTGACAGAGTAAGCTTTCACACATATGTTTTTTTTTTTACCATGTCCAGAAACGAATTCTGCAATGTGAATATATTAAAAAACATTTCAATTTCATTACAATTCATCATAACATCTAATCCAAACATAGATTATGACATACAAGGCCCATTATGAGTGTCTTACTCAGTGGGGTATCTATAAGGGGTGGCAGAGGGGGTACGTGCCCAGGACGGCACTTAACCCTAATAAGGCCGGGCTATTTGAAGTCTTACTACGGCCGGGGGGGGGGGGCCATTATGGCCCCCCCCCCCTAAGATCTCGGCCGTGAAACGGCCGATCTCCGCGAAAATTTGCACGCGTGTCAAGTGAAGTGTATAGAACAATATGATAATTTCAATTTTTTGAAAAAAATCCCTAATTTGCGTATTTATGGTAATTTATGCAAATAACGTCATAAAATCACATTTTTACCCATAAATCCTATATTATTCATATTTAAGCATTCTTTTTCACTACATATATTCATTAGACCATTTGGAACAATAATACGACAAAAAAAATTGGAAGAGCCAGCTTATTCCTTATGTTATCTCTTGTTTTGATAATTTCTTATGTATTTCATTGTTTTTTTAACTTATTTATGTTATTGTTTTTTTTTTTTATTATTTCTTCCTACAATTCAACTATTTTGACTCCCAAAACAACCACCTAAACTTTAAACAAGACCCAATAACCAATGTTTGATCTATTTTTAGGAAAAATGACATTTCCATATGTTTTGTACACAAATCACAAAAATGAGCGATTTTCGGGCTGACATGCAAAGACAAAAGGTCACGTGACCTTGTAACTATAGGTCCGATTTTTTTTTTTTTTTTTTTTAAAGATGCGCAAGACTCTAAAGAAAAAAGTCAGCTAGCGGCGAGGCGCCATCCATATGCATTCTCGAACAATCAGAAAAATCGTGGAGGGGGGGGCCATAATGGCCCCCCCCCCCGGCCTTATTAGGGTTAAAGGGCCGCAACAAAAATAAGGAAAACAAGAAAGAGAAAGGAGAGGAAAGTGAGAACAAAATATTGATCTTAAGTGCATGAATGAATCATGGTTTGAGAAAGAAGTCAATAGAAAAACTACATGTACTTAATCCTCATAATAATGTAGACAAAATGAGGGAAAAAATCTGCTGTTCGAATATACAACCAAGCATTATTCAAGTTCCAATATTGGGGCAGCGAGATTGAATTAAGTTGAAGTTACATTTTGGCCAAAATGAACATTGTTTATACATGTGTATATATACATTTTGATTTTGTTTTATTCGCTTCGCTCGCTTATGACATTCATAAACAAGATGCTTAATACTCAGCCACCAGGTCTACCCCCCCCCCCTACATGGACATTGTTTTTATTTTTTGCTCGCTCACTTCACTCACTCGTGAAATATATAAACAGGATGGTTTACATTCAGCCACCAGTCCTGAGCCCCCCCCCCCCCCCGCCCCTCCTCTCATATGAAGCTCATATTTTGGATACAGTTTATATAGCGTCATGGAACCCGTAACATAGATCAAGAGCAAAACATGTTTTGGTGATTGATACACTTTAATAAGCGAGTTCGTAAATAGCTCTGGACCGCATGACCCCAAAATATCCACAGATCTTTTACACGATGGATACTTCCCACGTGTGCATTTTAGAATAATCACTGCCAAAGTGATGGAGGTGCTTCACGAATACCTTTTGTTTGCCTCTTGAGAAGAATACTTCCACCTGTGTATCAGATATATGTACTGTTGGTGCATAAATGAATACTGATTACATAACTTTCATGAGCACGATCCGAGTATTCGTGTCAATGGTTTTACAATTTGAGTACGAATGACCTTGATCTGCCCATGCGCAAATCCTAATTACGAACTCGCTTATTCAAGTCCACTCAATACAGGCGTGAACAGTGAAGGTACGTTCATATTCGCTCTCTCGAACTCTTGAGACAATGAGCGTGCCCTTCACAACATACTTCAAGGACCATTTGAATAAACAATTGACGCATCGACATACATTAATTTATACGACCTAGTTACACTTCCAATAACAAGAGATGTATGAGTACAAACAGAATATCGCATGCTTAAAGAGAAGTTTGATTGAATGTGTCTTTAAAAAAGATAATTTGTGATTTATTTTTTTCCTTCTCTATTCTTCTCATTTAATTGTTCAAGAATATCACAAACAAAATTTCCTGAAAAGGATAGCTCGTTAAATGCACTCATATTCGAAATATGACAGGAAATAGCTGAAAGTGTTTCAACCAAACTGTCATGCCACCTGTTTGTGTAGTTCCATATACTGATTTCTACAAGACTGGCTTGGTAAATTTCTTATTGATGATTAAAAAACCTCACATTATACGTCAATGCTTACCAGCTTATGTAATCGACGTTTTCAAACCACTTCCACATGGTTTCTTTCACAATGTAATGGAATGACTAGAACTCCATGTTATGTTTAAAGAAGATTTGAGTACCCATGCAATTTAATGGTGAAAGAGAGTGTCTAGTAGTTATTCGGAATCGTACCGTCAAAACGAACAACACACGTGTATCAAGTATTTTGGGATCATCAAAAGTCTAAAATTTGCTGAAAGCGACAGAGGGTACGTGGGACTATTAAAGGTAATACAAAGTTTTGGTATGGGGTCGTGAATTTGTTTCACATGAACATATTAGAAGCATATGCGATCCTATAATATTCACTGATCGTTGTCGCGGTCGAAATTGTAAATAATGAACACTTTATCAGCGTGTCCACACACAAAACAATTTATCCCGAAACTCTATAACGATACGTCGTATAAAGAATCATCATATAAATTCCAGGATGTCCACACACAAGAAACGTCGTCACTAAAGAATCATCGTATAAATTCCAGGGTGTCCACACACACAAAAAAGTTATCCCGAAACTCTATAACGAAACGTCGTATAGGTGCGCAGTTTGCTACTGCGCAACTGTGCCACTGGAACAATGCATGCAGTATATTTATGTATGTAATCAGCTGGCTGCGCAGCGGTCAGCTGGAAGCAGAAATGAGAGCTCATAATCTCCTTTCGCTCGAGGTCACGTTAAGCCCCGCCCAGTTAGACTAGTTCCGTCCACACACAAAATGTCCGTGATTCTTTCCCCCTGTCCACACACATTTTCCGTGACTAATCATGATTAGCTATACCGTTTCGCGATAGTGATACCGTTTCGCGATAGTTTTACGATCAAAATTGTAGGTGTGGACGCTCACTAACGATACGTCGTATAACGAAACTAGTCTAACGAAACGCAGGTTTGGGCATCGTTTCGAACTGAAACTCAATAAAGAATCACGTCTAATCACGGAAATGTTGTGTGTGGACAGGGGGACCCCCTGGGGGAGTGTAACTAGTGTAACTAACTGGGCGGGGCTTAACGTGACCTCGAGCGAAATGAGACCAGACCTCTTATCACTATCGCGAAACTCTATAAAGAATCACGGAAAATGTTGTGTGTGGACAGGGGGCATTTTATACGATGATTCTTTAGTGACGACGTTTCTTGTGTGTGGACATCCTGGAATTTATACGATGATTCTTTATACGACGTATCGTTATAGAGTTTCGCGATAAATTGTTTTGTGTGTGGACACGCTGTTTATCGAGTTTCAGTTCGAAACGATGCCCAAACCTGCGTTTCGTTAGACTAGTTTCGTTATACGACGTATCGTTAGTGAGCGTCCACACCTACAATTTTGGTCGTAAAACTATCGCGAAACGGTATAGCTAATCATGACTAGTCACTGAAAATGTTGTGTGTGGACAGGGGGTATGTTGTATAGCTCCCTCTCAAGGTCAAGATAATTATTAAGCTATAAAACAATGTTTCTTGACTAAATTCGACCGATTAGCTATTCCCGTTCGGAAATTATATACCACAACTACATATTCTGAGATTTTCATGGTCGCAGCTACCATTGTACGGCCGTAGGAGCTATTTGAAATTTATCAAAATTTACCGGGAGCACCGGTAAATCTTTATATTCAAGTTTTCCCGAAAGCAGAAGTGTTTTAGGGGCTAAAGATTCTAGTGTTTTTAATACATTCACAGGGGCATCCAAAAATATCAAAATTGTAAAGAATCACTATCCACCCATTTTTCAAAATTTCCCAAAACTTTGTAATACCTTTAACATGTGGCAGCAGACTATCTCATTTGGGTCCGAAAGTGTGAATCGTTTAATATTTGATATTATGGGAGTTCTTTAAAGCCCCACTGTACTACTTGTGGCTACTTGCTCCCTCTAATAGAAAACTTCCCAAATCAGTGCCTGTTGGTCCCCCATGATCCTCTTTTTATTTTAATTGAGAGCTGAGTTGATGAGATAGCCACCTGTCAGTGACCTCGCTGGGTGGTATAATCCCTTCTGGCCAAACTAGTACAGACGACCTTTAAGAGCAACCCTTTCCATGGAACAATGAATATGCTGAAAGCATTTGATGTTGTTCCACATGAGCAAAGGAAGAAAGGTAAATCTCAGGAATTATCTCCCATTATCAAGAGAAGACAACCTTCTCTTAAAGGTGAGGTTGTTCTGGATATGCGTGCGATTGAATGGTGAAAGAAACTGTCTTTAAAGCGATTGAAAAAGGTTGATCACGTAGCACATAAGTATTGGTGTATAATGTGAGGTTTTGGAATCATCAAAATCATAACGAAAACTGGCCCAGTCTCGCTAAAAGTCACAAGCACTCTACACGGAAATGTATATTATGGGACTACACAAACATGTGACATGAAAGTGCAGTCCACAACCTTTAGCTGCAACTTGTTACACATACAGGTTTATTTCGGATAAGAGGGCATTTGAAAAGCTATCCTTTCAAAGGACATTTTTGTATATGATATACTCTTTCACACCAACATAAACAAAGAGTTGAAAATCCCACAAACAATTTTTCAGCTTTTTCCAGAATGATAGGGTCATCGTGTCCGCTAGGGTGGTCGCGTTACACGACCTTTCATGAACCGAAAGCGGAATATCACGCGACCTTTCGTAGATTTGCCGTGGGATCACAAAGTGTCGGGCAAATTGGACCGAACCATTTGTAGATGAGAGGGATTTATTTCACAAATATTAGCCCCGAAATTTCGTGAATAAAGGGGGCTTGTTTTCACAAAATATCGGGTAACGAGACCACCCGACCATACCCGATGACCCGAAGATTCGAAGTAAGCCCTTGAACATTTACACTCTCTTGAATGACTCCTTTAATAAACATGTGACAAGAGAGTCACTTTCACTCGCAATCACATGATTTCTACACCACTTGATTAACACATATTTCAATACAATTAATCAATGACAGAGTTGGTAGGATGAGAACTCAAGAGAAAGTTGCATGTCGGTTTCAATAAATATTTTCAGTTTATCCGACTCATAGTGGCCACTGAAGGTCTTCTTGGCTAAGACTTCGGTTAGCACATTCCAATAGATGTCCAAGATCTACTCTTCCTTTTATCTACCATTCTGTCGATTCAAGATAAATAGCAGCTGATGACTGCAATAACATCATTAGTCATTATTAGCAAACACCGTGCATAACACATAGTCCCCAAGTACACATCCTTTAATCTGTTATAATGCTTTACAGATGCATCAAACAAATGAGGACAATCAACAAGTTTTAGACATTTTTTATATTTTGTTGTTGATTACCTCTATAACATTACAATTGCATTCTTTACGTATCTAATGGTAAATCATCCGATAAGTTCTTTCTTTAAACAAAATATTGGATGGGATGGTGTGGGTGTGCTTGTGAGTGATAACACACATCAGTTGCAACCTCTGAATGATTACAAGCATATATACATGTATATTGTATCTCTAAAAGTCACAGTTTTCGTGATAAAGTGAACATGATGAAAAATAAATAAAAAATGATAGGCACAAATTTAGACATTGAAGACTGTGAAGGAGACAAATGCAATCATAACGGATTAATGGCGATTCTGGTCGGTGAAATATATATGTAGGGATGGGATAAATCAACAGATCCATACACTTCCCAAAATTCTAGATTTACAAGGTTATGATGATGATTGGATGTCAAGAAATACGATAATGTTTACAATATCACGCCCAGAATAAATCATTTCAGATGCGCTGGAAGGGTCTCATGCACAACACAATGCTGCTTAGACATTTACGCTAGCTTCAATTACTCCGAGTATTACTTCGTCAAAGATATACATGTAAGTTTAGGATTAGGGTTGCAATCGGGTTTCAGGTTAGGTTTAGGGTTAGGGAAATATATGTATTATTCGGTCCATGGTAGGACCAAACAAAATTCTTTGCATACTCAAGTAAAGGCTATAATAACATTCACATATATAAAATGACCTTTACCTTTTTGTTCTTGCCTATGACCTTGTTGTCCATTCTATTTGTATTAGCGGTCACTTGAAAATCGACCTTTTCAACTTTCATCTTGTCACGAACTATAGGGTGCCCTCCAGCGACCGTTATCACGCATATTCTGAGTGAGAGAAGAAAAAACAAAGGGAAATCCTTCAGTCTCGTTCAGTGGTTCTTTGCAATCAAGAAGGATGTCTTGGTCACTGTAATATTGCAGTTTTTAAGGGGGCAGATGGATTGTTAAAATACAACATTGCGGAAAGTCTAATGTGTATTATTTCACCGATTATCTTTTGCAAATAAAAAACAAAAAATAAGAGCAGGTAGTTTTTTTTTAATGAACAAATAATTCGAAGATAGGAAATACTTTTGAAAGATCAACCCATCAAGGCACTTTCATCAGCCTTGTCCATCACCTTTTGAAATGATTGTGAGAACGTTACATTGATGCATTACGTAATGCCAACATAATGTATTTGGGATGTACAACAGGGTAGGATATTTTGAAGGTGCCCTAGGTTGGTTTCTCAAAAGTCTTTGTGATCGAGTATAAGACAACTTATTAAGAAAGTCACGAGTTTATTTATATAGTGGCAGAATGATTTTTTTTCTTAATTTCAAATATTTTAATCTGTTTATAAAAAACAAAATATACCTTTTTTTTCGGGGGGTGCTGATGTTCTCCTTTAATTTCATTCATTAAAAAAATCGGCAAACGTATGCCTAATATGGAAGACCGTAGTCGAAATCCAATTTAATACATAACTTCAAAGTAAACAGTAAGAGCTCTCATAAAAAAATTACGAAAGGAAGCGTCTACATGAAATTCAAATAAGGCTCCCGCGAACAAGATAATAAAATATTATTGAAAAAGGACATTTGCTTAAACGTCCGGAAAATGACGTCACTCCTACAGAGCACATTACACATCTCCCACGTGAGCAAGCATTCTCTGATTAATGACGTCACGTTTATCCATTCATGATTTGCTTTCATTCGTCATTATTGACATTAAGCAGAAATAGACGGCTTACGATGACCAGCAGCGCGTCGATGAGCGCATGATGTCATCGGCTTCCCGCCGTCTAGTCTAGCTTGTTGCTTGGGGAAACAGCATCAGTTGCTAAAGCAATTCGTCAGTCTCATTAAAAATGTCAGACTAGGGTTTAAAAGGGAAATCCAACCAAGTTGAATTGTGTGAAAACAGAGAAATCGAATACATTTAGTATGAAGCCCGTGAAAGGATATAAGAAAATTATATAGCATTAGCCGCTTTTATATTATCTTACTAGATAAAAGTAGCCAAACAAACCACTTGCAGTTAATTAGAACCCCGGTCAGGTGATTCAATCAAGATTCTACGGAGATTACGGTGCACATTATCCAGTCTTTCAGCCAGTTGCCAGTTTACAGGTGCATACATGCTAACTCAATCTCAATGAGGTTAGCATCCTACAGGGCATGCATCTAACACATGGGTGGAGAGAAGCAATGCAGATAAAATGCCAAGATCAAGGACACAAGTGCAGAGCCGGAGCTCGAACCAACGACCTGTACAAACCTAGTCACCTTTGCAAGTTACCGCCTGTAGGAAACTTCTTCAAAGTTATAAATTCTTAAAATGTTACGATCAAATACAAATAAGGAACTCCATGATTACGATTTGGCGTGAAACATATCTCTCTCTCTCTCTCTCTCTCTCTCCCTGTCATTAACCTGAAAAGTATCAAAGGATTAAAATCCGTCGTCTAGCCTAGGTTGTAAATATAATTTATAAGGTAAACTGCCATTTTATCCAAGAAAGGTAGGAGAATTCGTCATTCTGTTTGCTCTTACATGTAGGTCCTACCTATAAAATGGGATTGGTACATCTTCTTTACTGATAAGAAAAAAGAACGTTACCTCCACCCCCCCTCCCAACTACAAACAAAAAGGAAAAGAAAAATCTTCAAGATAAAAACTTGAAGAAAAAAAATAAGAAAAGAAAGGGGGAAAATAAGGGTGATAAAATATGCAAGTGAACGTAACAAGATTTTTGGAAGAATATTTCTTTCTTTGATAAGTAGCTTTCTTGGTGGGCGCCCCGCGAACTAATTATTCGAACTGATGGCTCAAAGGATTAAGGTGTCAGTCTCATTACCGCCGTGGCTTCGAAAATTTTGATTGGAATTGGTGACCTTCGTGATCGAATGTTCATGAAACGCCACGGTTTCCTCGAAAATGACTTCCGAGATCTTACATTAGTTTAAGAGATGAGTGGCCAACGGGTGTACGTGATAGCGGTTTCGTTTAGGGATGTAATCATGGTAATTGCGAGTTCGGTGATAGAGTACATGCAGAGGATGTTAGACCGACGTGATCATTTTGGGTGAGGGTCACACTAGTTACCCTACTTCTCACACCCCACTGGTGGTCGTAAACATGCTCTGCCGACTTTAGCTCAGTGCTATACAGTGCGTCCCAGAAAAAACGAAACCGAGAAGTATCGATGTTTTATTATAACTTAATCACAACCATAATTAATGAATGATACATATTTGGAAAGCTTAGAGTCTCCTCTTTCAGTTGATGCTACTCACGTGATGCATATTTCACGCATGAGTGATTACAAGCAATTTGAAGGAAGGAAACCAAAAAGTAATTTGGCGGGCGGTATCTGAATTTCAAAGAAAAATTCATATTTGTAGAAAGTTCATTTTCTGCTCTTTCATAATATACCTCAATCAAGAAAAATGAGCTAGGAATAACAAAGTTCTGTTTGTTTAAAGTAGCCCTTCCATTTTCATAATTTTAACAAACGAATTCGTTTTCACTGGGTGCCTGCCGTAGCAAAAAGTAGATTTGACAAAAGACTTAACTCCGTTTCGTTGACAATCAGCCATGCATGAAGACTCTCGTCTACGGCTGATTGTCAACGAAACGGAGTTAAGTCTTTTGTTAATTTCGTTTATTGATACGGCAGGCAGCCAGTGAAAACGAATTCGTTTAATAAAATTATGGAAATGCAAGCACTACTTTAAACAAACAGAACTTTGTCATTCCTCGCTCATTTTTCCTGATTGAGGTGTCATATGAAAGGGCAGAAACTCAACTTTCTAGAAATGTGAATTTTTCTTCGAAATTCAGATACCGCCCGCCAAATGTCTTTTTGGTTTCCTTCCTTCAAATTGCTCTTAATCACTCATGCGTGAAATATGCATTATCTGAGTAGCATCACATGAAAGAGGAGACTATAAGCTTTCCAAATATGTATCATTCATTAAATATAGCTGTGATTAAGTTATGATAGAGCATCGATACTTCTCGGTTTCGTTTTTTCTGGGACGCACTGTATATCGTTAAAGATGTAGGGTTTTGGGTTGCAATCGAGTTTTAGGTAAAATAGATTTTAGGGTTCAGGTAGGATTAGTGTAGAAATGACCCCGGAGCAATTTTGGCCGGAGCATGTATCCTAGAACCATGGACCCTAGGGTCCATGCTAGAACCATCGCATTCCCTCTTTCCTTCTCTTTCTATTTCGTCATCTCCCTCCCCAGCTCTCCCTTTCGACCTTTCCTCTACTGTCAATCATGTTTCTCCTCCCCTCTCTCGTCTCCCTTCCGTCACTCTTATTCTCATTTCCCCTGTCTGCTTCCTTTTACCCTTCTCTATTTTTCCCTTTCCCTTCTATTTCTTCAATCTTTTTCTCTTCACTCTCAATCCACATTGTACTTTTCTTTTCTCTTCTTTCTTTCTTTCCTTTTATAGACATATATTTCTAAAAGCATTTAGCACAGAGGCCTGTGCATTGCAAGAATGTTGTTCATTTCTGTACCTGTAAGATTCTATACAATTATCCTCCGGCAGTAGAGATGGGAACAAATGATTTACCATAACACACAATATGCAAAAACAAACACTGCATGTCACAATGACTATTAAGAGGGTATGCTGGTGGAAGACAGAGACTCGTCACAGCAGAAATAAGAGATAAACCTACAACGATTAACACTGAAAGAGATACATAGGCATATGACAAAATATATGAAAGAGATGAAATTGGCAACTTATGACGATAAACATACAAATAAGGCGATTTTTTTTTTAATCGTGTTTTTGAGGCCGCCCGCTTTTTAAAAAAATGAAAAAACACCAAAAACATAATTTGCTAAAGTGACATTTTTCGGGAAAAATAAAATAAAATATAAAAACTGGCGGCCGCCTGGCGCTAATCTTGAAAAATAGCCTGGTCGGACGGACGTCTTGGAAAATGAGCCGAGCGGCCATTTTTGAACAAAAAAGGGCCTCCTCCTATCATTTTTTTCAAAAAGGAAGCACGCTAAACATGTTTAATTTTTTTTTATGAGCTCTTTATGAGCACAAAAAAGTAACAAGTCGTTAGATTTGTTGTAAGTAAACTTTTCTTGTGAGAGATATTGCAACCCGTGACATCACTCTACGAAAGCAATGTTTTTTTGTATGGTGTGCCTTTTAAAATTTAAAAACATATAGTTACTTACTTGTTGGAATGTTGGAGAATGCAAAAGTCTTCAGCTGTTTTCCCATTCGTGTCTGTACAATAGAGGTATACAAGATCGTAAATGTAAACATGCAAAGTGAAATACACAAATGAACTACCAAAAAACATCTCTCCTTCGTTTTCAACTTCACTACAAATACATACCTTCCAGATGTTTTCTTTCATAAATTCATAATTATACTGTAACTCACTATGAATATGGCTGACAAAGAAAGCGGACAAAATATACAGTTCCTCAGGTAGACAAAGGAACATCCCTTCACTGCTATTATGTAAACATGTGTAGAACAGGTGTCACATGCATATTCACTTTTTACATAATGATAATAGCGATGAAGGGATGTTCCTTTGTCTACCTGAGGAACTGTATATTTTGTCCGCTTTCTTTGTACGTCATGTTCATAGTGACTGTTCTTCACCTAATTTCGTCCATCTGATAAGTTTGTCTTTGTTGTTCTACTAGACTAATAACACTAAAATAAAAAAAATAAATGTATTTATCCATCCTCAAATAAACTGATAATGTAAAGTTAACATACATGTACATGGGTACAGGAGAACATTCACTTCCTAACACTAACTAACCTGTTCGATATCCAAGTTATTCGATAACACCGATACGAGACCGACAATAGACTGAACTAATAATTACATTGTGTCGAATGGATTGGAATCGGTCGGTTTGGAGTCCGAAATGCGGTGAGGCGCCTGTGGTACAAAGTAGCAACATGAATGGCGATAGGTTTTACAAATCATACCTAAAGTGAAGGTACAAAAAGCAATGAGAAGTATTGGATTCTTAATTAAATCTCAATGGCTCAGTAGCACCACCATACAACCTCCAAACCAACCGATTCCTCTTCAATAAGAGGGTTTTATTCGGTCTTTTGTTCGTCTGTGTCGGTCTTGTCGCTTTGGCTAAGGTATTATACGCTGACTTGGGAGTTGGGAGAATATAGCATCCGGCGATATTTCGTGTCAAATTGTCGTTCACAGGTGCCATGTTCATTAATGCCGACAATGTGCTTTAAATTGAATCAATACCACGCGGCTGTTGTTTTCGTGCTGTGACATTCACATGCAGGCTTTTATACAAAAACACATATGCTATTTATGCATTACTGTATAACCGATATCTTGAATTTCGAAAAGAATAGGATACAGAAATGCGACAAATATTGATCGAATTTTAAAAAAGTTTTCGACAAGGATGAAGGATGAATATATATATATTTTGTAAGTTTTTTTCTCCCATCAAAATAGGATGTTGTCGACGGTAAAAAAAATGTTCCGTAAGTATCGCTCGTTTGACAACGAAACTAGAGTATTAAATACGCATATTTATTTATTGAAACAAATGTACATGCACATCGGGCTCTTCATGCATCAACACTGAATACACTGATTTTTATTTGATATAACAAAGAATACAAATACATCCACACATGTACAATGGTAAATAAAAGTCATAACAACATCGACGACGATGAAAACAACAACAACAAGAACAACAATAATAAAAAATAATACAGTAATAATAATAATAATGTTAATTATTATAATTATAATAACATTAGTTCGATTGCCAGTGGATAAAAGAAGGCTGAATATTAATCACTCTAATTTCAACAAGCTCGCTCGAGCATTCAAGAACTTTCTTTTAACCAGAATACCAGATGACATTTAATTTACATCAGTCGAGAGTGGCAAATGTGTATTAAGGTCACGAATACAAAATGTTATTTTAATTTCAATTACATCTTACTAACTAGCCTACTCCTCTAGAAATCAAGATATTTACTTAATTCAATTCAGGTTGTGTTCCAAAATAACAATACATAGGCCTATTGTTAGATGATCGTATTTTAGAATCACCATTTGTAGAGCATAAGGGGGATTAATATTATAGGATTTAATCAAAGAGTACAATATGGGCGACAAACTATCAATTCAGGAATTTCATCATGGTCCATTTCCAATCTCTATTTCATATTCAAGTCCTAGGTATGTCCTATATGTTACCAAATATGAATTAGTTGTATCATGGAATTGTGAACATAAAATAACATACAAATAAAATTTGATGTTTGATTTTGCCTAATTTAAGCTTTAGTAGGGCTATCAGCTTGATAAAGTCATCAGTATTATAGTTTGGGGTTGGTACCTAGTAACACATGGGACAAACAGTTTTGACTCGGCCTCATATGAAAATAAAGACTTAAAACAAAATATCACAAAAACAAGTTAATCAAAGATGAAACCAAAATAATAAAACTTTCTCATCGTTAAAAGCAGACTTATAATCGTTATATAAAAACGTCTATAAGACTATATATGAAATGAGAGAAAATCTCTATCTGAGTCACCTCTCTAGTCTCTAGGTCGGGCCACACTGTACACAAAATATATGATAGTAATGCATGGATTTAATTTCACAACGACCATTTGCAACTCTTGAAAAAGAAATAACCAAAAAAGAGACTTAGAGAGCAAATCAATTCTCACTAGATAACATTGTCTCGCCCTAATGAAATTAACCAGACATGATTAGTATGGCTAATATCCACATGATTTGTCCAGGAATTTTTCCCGTCGTTTCAGGTACATGTATCTCGCAACACATTTTTTTCACACAACCACTTCACAGCCCTCACCACACTTGTGAAATCATCTTGTGTCATTATCAACTTGGAAACCTGAAAGTCATAGCGGAATGATAGATGAAGAGTCCCTGAATCAGGTAAACTAGCTACTGTAATGTAAGTAAATTACAATTGGCCCCCATCAATTTCAAAATGTGTTCATTTTCAAGTAGATCTAGTGCAGCACACTCCAGCAAAGCATAGAGTCAATGCTAATGCGACTTGACCTCTAGTGCTGTATACTTGCTGAGCGGCAGCAATTGCACACAATGCACACAATCGCACACTAATGCACAAAATGAATACGAAGTGGCTGATCGGCAAGTTTGACAGTAGACTCACGATTTGAATTTTTCAAAGTATTTTTTCTAACATCAGTAACTTGAAAAAATTGTATTTTACTGCTATTTTATAGGTATTATCAATGTCACTAAAGTACCGATTTTTTAGTGAAATCAGTTGAGTTGTGTACAGTGGTGTTTGAAATGTTGAGAATCAATTGAGGTCGTCTAAAAAGTTTGTAGTACACAGCCAGGATAGTAATGCTGCTATGTGTGGTGCAGAAGTGAATTCTTTACAAAGTCCAACAATCCCCAGATGCATAGGCGCCGAAAGTGGGGGGGGGGGGGGGGGGGCAGGGGGGCAGTTGCCCCCCAGTCTAAAAAGTGGGGGGGGGGGCAAAAACGCATTTTTGCCCCCCCCCCCCCCTCCAAAAAAAAAAAAACCAGTAAAGGAGTAAACATGGTTTGTATTTTTAATCCAAAAGAACGTAACAATAATAAAAACCTGAAATAAATCACATATATAATTCCATTCAAAGAAAAAGGAAAGTTCACAGGAATTAAATTTCTTAAACATTGCGCATGCCACCTATACGGTATTTTAAATGGAGGTCTCTCTATAATAGCATACGCGATACGGACATATTGTGCGAGAATGGGAAAGCGTGTCCGTTTTTTTGTTATAGGGGTGAGCAGACATGAGCCCCTGAATGCTGGCGTACTGATGGAGGGGGAGGGGTTATGTATTTCTTATTCGAAACAAGTGATTTACAAATGTTGATGTTGTGACATGATTTTCCGGCATTTTGTCTCCATTTTTTTTGTAAGTCATACCTTTTTATGCGTTTGTTGGAAAATAAGAAATTCCCACATTACAGTCAGGCGAAATACGCTTATTTAGAAGCCTTTATGTCATGGTCTGCAAAGTGGCTGGGCTTGAGCCCCCCCCCCCCCCCCCCCTCCTTTTTTAAAAAGTATGTTAAAGAGAAAAAGAAAGAAAGACAGAGAAAAAAATAAGTGACCTGCCAATGTCACAAATAAGGTATAAAAAAATGCTCATCTGACCGTAATTAAATGCTTAAAACCCCAGAGCTTACAGGGGCTCCACCCCGGACCCCACCAAGGGACCTAAGGCGGGCCCCTGGATGCTCATCTGACCGTAATTAAATACCTAAAACCCCCAAACTTCCAGGGGCTCTGCCCCCTGGACCCCAACAAGGGCTCTAAGGCGGGCCCCTGGATGCTCATCTGACCGTAATTAAATACCTAAAACCCCTGAGCTTCCGGAAGCTCTGCCCCCTGGAACCCCACCAAGGGCCCTAAGGCGGGCCCTAAGGCGGGCCCCTGGATGCTCATCTGACCGTTATTAAATACCTCAAACCCCTAAGCTTCCGGGGCTTTGTCCCCTGGACCCCACCAAGGGCCCTAAGGCGGCCCCCTGGATGCTTATCTGACCTTAATTAAATACCTAAAACCCCTGAACTTCTGGGGGCTCTGCCCCTTGGACCCCACCAAGGGCCCTAAGACGGGCCCCTGGATGCTCATCTGACCGTAATTAAATACCTAAAACCCCTGAGCTTCCGGGGGCTCTGCCCCTGGACCCCACCAAGGGCCCTAAGACGGCCCCTGGATGCTCATCTGACCGTAGTTAAATATTAAAACCTCTGAGCTTCTGGGGGCTCTCTTATCTTCTTACCCCCCCCCCCCCCCACCCCCCTTGGAAAACGTCAATTGCCTTACAGAGGGCCCCTAGATGCTCATCTAACCGTAATTAAATACCTAAAACCCCTGAGCTTCCGGGGGCTCAGCCCCTTGACCCCCTGCCGAGGCTCATGCCCTGGACCCCACGCCAATTTACGCTCTACCTGATCGATAATACTCCACTTTGAAAAAAGTTCCGCGGGACCTGCATGTAACGTGTAAGACTGGTGGTGATGCAGATTTTTCGTCTGCCCCCCCCCCCTTCCGAACTTTTTTTCTCATTACGTCACTGCCCCTGGAAAGTGAGCCCCCTGGAATGTTTGCCCCCCCCCCCCCCCAATCCACAACTGCTTCCGGCGCGCCTGCCCACATGATTGTGTTTGGTCCATCGAGGGCAAAAGTCTATGGGTTTGTTGCCACCCCGGCCCCCCCCCCCCACTCCGTGAACGGAGGGATGCCATTCGTGTTCCCAAACTCTCCGGCTCGTAACAAAAGAAAAAAGGTCTACCCGTATTGACTTTACACACCAGACTGAAAAGGGGGGGGGGGGGGGGGTCGCTGGGAACACGCATATGCGTACCCTAAATAACACTGAGTCATGTGAGTGGGGGGGGGGGGGGGGGGGGGGGGGGGGGGGGGGGGTTGCCACTGCACTAGACTTACAGCAGCCACAACAACAATAACATACAGAACAACAAACAGGTGGCCTGTACTTTGAAAGAAAAAATTATATTAAATGACGAGAACAAAATAACAACAAGAATGAGAAATTAATGATGATTAAATTAAGGAAAAAGGAAGAAGGAAAGGGAGAATAACAAAAAAGGAGGGAAATGAAAAGGAGGAGAGGAGGAGGAGAAGGAGGAGAGGAGGAGGAGAAGAAGAAGGAATAGGGGAGACGAATGAGAAGGAGGAGAAGAAGAACTAGAAGAGGAGGAGGCGCATGACAGCCATGAGGAGGAGGAGAGGGTGGAGCAAGGACTTAGGAGCATTACAAGTACAGCAATAGGTGGGGCTACACTGACAGCATATATCATCGCCGCACTTGTAGCCGATCCAATTTAGTGTGCTTAACAATCAATAACAGTAATCTATCATCAACAAATAATAACATAATGTAATATCTTACCGATCTGATATTTTGCAGTAAAATATCTCTCTAGAAAAGAGGGGAAAACCTCATGTTTGTTGGTCTTATCTTCTGCCACACTTTGCTCCATGGAAGCTGCCATTTTGAATGACTTGTATTTGTCTGCAGAGGGCGACATCAGGCTTTTGATCGAGACAAATTATTGATCATGCTCGAAATGTAAATTATGTCCTTTTTTCTTCTTTCTCGTCTTCGTTTATGATCTCAGGGTCTTCGTCTTCTGCTGCTTCTAAATCTCATCCTCCTCATCACCTCCTTATTTTTCTTTTGTTTTCTTTCTTCTTCTTTTTGCTTTTGTTCTTCCTTTTTCTTGTTGCTGTTAGTGTCGTCGTTGTTCTTCTTCTTGTTGTTGTTCTTCTTGTTCTTGTTCTCCTTCTCCTTCTTCTTTTTCTTCTTCTTCGTCGTCTCCTTCTTCCGAAACTTCTCCCTTCTCCCAAACTCATCTTCTTTTCTATTTTCTTCTTGTAGTTTGAAGAAAAACAAAATGAGAGGTTTTTTGTTTACGTTAAATTTTTAAGCCGATGGGCCTACTGAAAATAATTATCGAGACCAATAATTCTACCTTCATTTGTCTAATCATAAGTTTGTTTATCGGAAATTGAATATTTTGACAACAATTCTCGCACAGGTAACATAACAAAGGGTTGAAAAACACAACTTCAAACTGTTCTCCTACTGGCTGCGGTGTGCAAGCGTTTTCAGACAAAATGAATCACTAACAATTAAAGGTAATACAAAGTTTTGGGAAATTGTCAAAATTGGCTGGATAGTGATTCTTTACACTTTCGATATATTTGGATGCCCCTGTGGATGTATTATAAGCACTAGAAAACTTAGCCCCTAAAACACTTTTGCTTTCGAGAAAAATTGAATATAACAATTTACCGGTGCACCCGGTAAATTTTGATAATTTTCAAATACCGCCTACGGCCATTATGATAACTGCGACCATGGACATGTAGTTTGATATAGAATTTCCAAATGGGAATAGCCAATCTGTCAATTTTAGTCAAGAAACATTGTTTTATAGCTAAATTGATATATTGACCTTGAGAGGGACCTATACAACATAAACAGTTTATTATTTATAATTTCATCACTTTAGACTCGATTTCAACCGCGACAACGATCGCTGAATATTGTAGGATCGCATATGCCTCAATATGTTCATTTGAACCAAATTCATGACCCCATACCAAAACTTTGTATTACCTTTAAATATTATCAAAGGAAAATTTACATTTTAATTTTGAAAGGTATTATTTTGGAGGTATATTGTTGTTGTTCTTGTTGTTTTCTCTGTTTTCTCACAGTTAAGAGTTCGTTTGCCTGTTTGTTTGTTTTTCGTTCAAAGTAACATAGTTTACAGACGAAGAGAGAGAGCTTCTTTGTTAGCCTGAGGCTAGGCATCCCAAAATATCCACAGAATATATTTTATACATAAAATTGAATAACAAAAACAAATCAGATGTTCTTCTGGTCTAAATATAAAAAGGAGGTATTCGTGTGTGAATGAAAGTATTTCCCCGATTTTACCTTTAACTAAAAAATGTTTGTACATCAATTTTGTTTTGATGGCATGATAAACTGGTGTCATTTGTCTCTTCAATTGCAAAGTACAGCTAAATAATAATAATAATAATAATAATACATGAGATTTATATAGCGCCATTATCCATTTTAATTAAATGCTCAAGGCGCTTCAAAATATTAGGGAACACATTACATCATGACAAAGAATCGTGTACATTTACATAAGAAAGAAAATGCAAAAATGAAAGAATGAATGTCTGTCTTCAAAACGCAAAATTAAACAAATGGGATTTAAGGTTGCTCTTAAAAGATGTTGAAGAGTCGGAGTTCTTCAGAGTTCTTCAGAATGGAGTTTCCCTCATTGTTAAGGTTAATGGAGATTCAAATACACTCAGCAAAACAGAAATTGGGCACTCATTATTGTTCAACTTTCATAAAAACCGTCAATAAAAATAATATTCTACCAACATCAATTCAAATAAAGTTTTGCACTTTCACGCTTGGATGGCACATTCATTTAAATTGATATAGAAATGATTAAATTACAAATCTGAAAAAAAGTATTGACATAGAAACAATCAAAGAAAAACATTTTTTTGTTGTATTTGATCGAGAGAAGGAAAACAAAAATCGAAACTGAACGATAAAAAAATCCAAGAAGAAATCTTATAGATCCTCGATCGCTTTGCACTTTCATTTCCTGCAATCAATTAGACTTAAATAGTCTCAATGGTCGCGTGTTGAAATATTCACAATGATTTGAGCTCCTGCGAAACAGATGATATATTTTATTTTCGTATCTCGTTTCGCACCGCCGACTCCTTTCTGTTGGCTATTCATATTTTCACATCCTTCCCATAGATCACAATAGTAGAATCACGTGACCCCTTGGGTTGCGCTGGGTCAGGGGTTTAATCAAGCCCGAGGGCAACTTCACCGTCTCTTGGGACTTTAATACCTTGTTTGGGCATAATGCCTAGAATGAATATTAAGGCTTTCTTATATTATTCATGGATACATGTACACGCATAGAGCAGAAAATTGATGCATGATTTCTTGTCATGACAGGAGGAAGGTCAAAGTATAAACAATGTGTTAATAGGACATACGACAACATGAATTAAATTAACAGGCATCCTACATCTTCAAAAAAATAAAGCAACGACAAAAAAGTGGGGTTAATGAAATTAATCAAAACGACACCTCTTTATATAAGAAAAAAATTGCGAGAGAAGAGAACAAGATTTGAAAATAGTATCCTAAATTTTCAATTTCGGTCAGGCAATTTTTGTCTGCATTTTGTCTTTCTTCATTATTGAACATTTCCCATAAAGGGTGTACCCTTATCCCTTGGTCCCAACCTAGGCTTTAGCCGATGCCATAGTTTGTCGTACGCCCTATTGAAAGTTTGTATATTCTAGCACTTTTAAACACAATGAATAATCAAATATGAAATACTAATCGATATCATACATTATGCAGGCGCAGATCCAGGATTTTCCAATAGGGGGGGCCGGAAATTTGAAAATTGCGCAGACCGTTTTTTCAAGGTCATATTAGAAGCACCATACCGGTACAATTGTTGACATTTTCATTGGGGGGGGGGGGGCTATAGCCTCTTCCCGAAAAAGTAATTTTCTTGTTTCACAATTCGGCTAGTGAGCGAAGCGAGCGAGCAACAAATTTGAGCAAAATATTGTGAAAGTGTTATTTATCACCAAAATAAACTAGAAAAGATATCAAAAACTCATATTCGGGCAGCTCGCTGCCACCCCCCCCCCCCCCCCCATTACGACCTTGTATTCATTATTAGAGCAAGAAGACTATTCGTTGTACCGTTCTAGACTCTTAATCCTTGTCTGAATTCAGTTTCCCCCCTCCCGCGCGAAACGCGGAAGCTTTGACGTTTCATTAAATTATTAGAGAAAGAAGACTATTCGTTGTACCGTTCTAGACTCTTAATCCTTGTCTGAATTCAGTTTTCCCCACTCCCGCGCAAAGCGCGGAAGCTTTGACCTTTTATAGTTTAAATTGAAATTATTAGAGAAAGATGAATCGTTGTACCGTTCTAGAATTTTAATCCTTGTCTGAATTCAGTTTCCCCCTCGCGCGCGGAGCGCGGAAGTTTTGACGTTTCATTAAATTATTAGAGAAAGAAGACGATTTGTTGTACCATTCTCAACTCGTATTCCTTGTCTGAATTCAGTTTTCCCCACTCACGCGCAAAGTGCGGAAGCTTTGACCTTTTATAGTTTAAATTGAAATTATTAGAGAAAGATGATTCGTTGTACCGTTCTAGACTTTTAATCCTTGTCTGAATTCAGTTTCCCTCTCGCGCGCGGAGCGCGGAAGCTTTGACGATTCATTTAATTATTAGAGAAAGAAGACGATTTGTTGTACCATTCTCGACTCGTATTCCTTGTCTGAATTCAGTTTCCCCCTCCCGCGCAAAGCGTGAAAGCTTTGACCTTTTATAGTTTAATGAAATTATTAGAGAAAGATGATTCGTTGTACCGTTCTAGACTCTTAATCCTTGTCTGAATTCAGTTTTCCCCCTCCCGCGCAAAACGCGGAAGCTTTAACGTTTCATTACATTATTAGAGAAAGAAGACTATTCGTTGTACCGTTCTAGACTCTTAATCCTTGTCTGAATTCAGTTTTCCCCCTCCCGCGCGAAACGCAGAAGATTTGACGTTTCATTAAATTATTAGAGAAAAAAGACGATTCGTTGTAACATTCTCGACTCTTAATCCTTATTTGAATGCAGTCCCCCCCCCCTCCCGCACGAAGCGTGGAAGCTTTGACCTTTCATTAAATTATTAGAGAAAGAAGATGATTCGTTGTTCCATTTTAGACTCTAAATCCTTGTCTGAATTCAGTTTTCCCCCTCCCGCGCGTAGCGCGTTAACTTCTGACGTTTCATTAAATTATTAGAGAAAGAAGTCGATTCATTGTACCATTCTCGACTCCCTATCCTTGTCTGAATTCAGTTTTCCCCCTCCCGCGCAAAGCGCGGAAGCTTTGACCTTTTATAGTTTAAATTGAACTTATTAAAGAAAGACGATTCGTTGTACAGTTCTAGACTTTTAATCCTTGTCTGAATTCAGTTTCCCCACCCGCGCGAAGCGCGGAAGCTTTGACGTTTCATTTAATTATTAGAGAAAGAAGACGATTTGTTGTACCATCCTCGACTCGTATTCCTTGTTTGAATTCAGTTCCCCCCCCCCCTCCCGCGCGAAGCGTGGAAGCTTTGACCTTTCATTAAATTATTAGAGAAAGAAGACTATTCGTTGTACCGTTCTCAACTTGTCAGAAATTTCAAAAATGTTTCTGTGTCTACTCCTTTTTCGTCCTTATATGTCATCTTACTGCCCCTACCGCCCCTGGCTACGCGCCTGCTTTAAAGGGAAAATGAAACAATCATGATTGTGATGGCACACAATTAGTTTAGTAGAAATGAAATGGAAAAAATATCTATTACACCAACCATGGATAAATCACGGCCGGGAGCGTCATAGTTTTGTGTTATCGGGCGAGGGCCGGCCGGCCGGGGCGTAGCGACCAAGCGAGATTTTGCAATGTTGAATGCTGAAATTATGCATTCTAGAAAATCCCTGAGCCCAATATGTACCTTCTTTCCGCTATATTTCTTTCTAGCTATATTTCTAAATTTCCTGGGGGACGTGTCCCCCTATCGGGACCAGGATTGCCGCCCCTGTCCATGATTACTACCAACATGAGTTCAAATACAAGCACAAGCGAGTTGGTATGAGCTGAATCCAAATGAAGGGAAAAATAAGAGGTGTGAAGCGGCCCTACCGTTAATTTAAAATTTGACTGTTGAGTATATAACTTCTATTTAAAAGACACTCAAAATATTGTGCCCTTTTCAAATTTCTCACTAAAGAGTGATGACCTTTGTAGCGCAGGGGCTGTTCTTAACGTTTAACTTTGAATCCGCGGCTCGAGATTTTATGCGGCCGGCCCGGCCCCCCTCTATTCAATAATTTCGTTATCTTTTCTCTTCTCTTTTCTTTTCTCTTCTTTTTTCCTTTCTCTTCTCCTTTCTTTTCTCTTCTCATTTTTTTTCTCCTCTTCTCCTTTCTTTTTCTCTTCTTTTTTTTGCGCCGCCAATAGGGGGGGGGGGCGCGGCCGTTTCGCCCCCCCCCCTGGATCCGCCACTGCATTATGGAAGAGAATTGAACAGTATTCAAAAGACACTAAATGTACAATATTATGTGTTATTATCATACGAGTGAGCTTAGCGACCACGAGGAACATTGTACTGTTTCAAATCTCCCTTAATTTGTTATCAGTTGATGTTATTCCATGCCATACATAGGCTGATACAATAATGGGTTTTTAATACAAAAGTGGATTAGGCCTACTTGTTATGCATTTTCAATTGTGCATCGGAAATTGAATAAAACGGATTCTACAACATTCAGTATGATTCATTAATCCAGAGAGCTCTCTATACTTAAAGTCTAAATCATAAATGTTCATCTTTTAAGAAAATTCTGGGCGAGGGAGACTACGAAGTCAAAAGGAAGTGTCCCTCCCCTCTCCTGATTTCTTAAACAAAATTATTTGGTTTTCAGAACCGGGGGTGGGGGATGGGGTATTACAAGAACAAATATTTAAAATGCCGCAAGCCTTTCCATGCATGCTATTTATGTTCTAGGTGTCCGGGGGGTGATGGGGCTATTAACATTCGTTCTCTTATTTATTTATTTATTTATTTATTTGTAGTTTTTCTTTTTGTACAGGGTAGGCTTATACCATTGTCAGTTATCGATTTTGAAAAAGCTTGTTTTTTTTTTTTGCGAGAGGGGGACGTCCCCTTTGTAGCCTACTGGATCCGCCAAAAGGTTTGTATTTATTCTGCGAACAATATCGTGCCATATTGTCTAATCACAATTTAATATTGACCTTAGTTTAGAGAAAAACAACGGTCTGATTGAAAAGACTATAATATTCCAGCGATGTCTGAGGATATAATGAGCGGCAGGATGGAACGGCGCGTCCCTGGAAATCATTTAATATTCATATCACGAAAAGGAAGAAGAAAAACAATCGAAGAGCATATAAGAGCGGAAAGATAAGGGTCACAGGTATGGCAAGCCAATACTCAAATGAAGCGAAACAACTCTATTTATCGCCAAAAATGTAAGTATTATCGGAGCTAAACAGAGTTTTACGAGAGTAACTGTGCTTGTCGAGAGTAACTGTGCTTATCGAACGATACATTTAATTTCTCTAGGAAAAACTCTGTTTATCATCGAAAAAAATTAGTTTGTCATTTTAATGCTTATTTTGCTTACCACTTACAGGAGCTCCTCTCTGTTTTTGAGGGGAAAGGGGGAAAGAAACCTATAAAGCAGACGGGCAGACAGAGTGATGATATTGCGTATAGCAGTCTTGGTGTGGTTTCAACGACGGGCTCGTGGCAGAGGCGCGGCGAAGTGCAGGGGTGGAAACGAGAAGAACGCATTACTCTCCTGCTGCCTGCTCCAGCTTTACAAATTGTGTATGTTTGCATTCAGTCCCCTATACATACAGAAAAGTAATTTGATTGCGAATGTCGCATTAAAGGCTTGATGTATTTAACGGCAATGAATGATTTATTTTGAAAAGACCACTGTAGCGAATAAACAGGCCTGTATTGTGAAATTGACATTTATGTTCTATACGAATTCGGATTGCTCAATATCCAAGAATGCATCCGAAAACGTACCAGTGCTGAAGGGCGTAATAAGCAAACATTGTAATATCGAATATGATGTTTTTTAAATATATTTTTTAAACAATAATTTACATAAATATCCGTCTACAAATACCGTCCGGCTTTTCCAGTGACCTCCTCATCATCATAATCACCATCACTATTACCATCATCATCATCATCATCATCACAACAACAGTGTCATTTGAGTGGAAAAAAGGAGATATTAAAAACGGACAAAATAATACAGAGAAAAGGTACAAATGTTTGTTTAGAATATATTCTATTCTCGATTAATAAGAGAAAAGATGACATGTAAATGTTTTCTAGTTTCTAGAAAACGGGAATACAAAATAGACCAATTGTTTTCTTGTTTTGCGGTGTTTTTTTTTTATTTTTATTTGCTTTCCTCTGTTTCATTTGTGTTCTTTATTTGCTTTCCTCTGTTTTATATGTATTTTTTATTTACTTTCTTCTGTTTTTGTTTTTGTTTAAGATTTGCTTTCTTTCATTTCGTTTTTGTCCTCCATTTGTGCTCCATCTTAAAATAAATAGAAATACGCTCAATGTGTTATACCTCTCAGTCCAGGCGCGCCGGAAACAGTTTGGGACTGGGGAGGGGGGGGGGGGGGGGGGGGCAAACATTCCAGGGGGCTCACATTCCAGGGGCAGTGACGTAATGAGAAAAAAAAGTTCGGAAGGGGGGGGGGAGACGGAAAATCTGCATCACCACCAGTCTTACACGTTACATGCAGGTCCCGCGGAAAGTTTTTCAAAGTGGAGTATTATCGACCAGGTAGAGCGTAAATTGGCGTGGGGTCCAGGGCAGGAGCCTAGGCAGGGGGTCAAGGGCATGGGTGTCGATCTGTCACTGATACCTATTCATCAGGGGGGGGGGATGATCTATTTGTAACCAGGTGACTGTTCTATAAAGACTAGTCACATACAAACATCCTGTTTCCACATAGAATGCTGGATTACATGACTCACTTTATGCAAATATCTTTTAACACGTGACCCCGCAACATTACTTTGTTCCTTTGTTTCTAAACACCTTGAACTCGTGAACCCGCTTGACTCCTCGCAGTCCGTGTCACGAGTTTAACCATCACACATCTCTTCTTCGCCTCCTGTTTTACAGGTAATTTACCATATTTGGTATTATACTTATATTTAAGTAAAGCTATGGTCACAAATCAGAGCAGCGGCCGACCGATCAGTAGCCTGCTCGGTCGCTGCTGGAAAAAGGCATCGCCCAGCGATTAGGTCGGTGCCCGGGCGGCGACCGCCCAGGCACCGAGCGTATTTTGGGCGGCGAGTGAAAAGTGAGCAGGCGCCGCCCAAATTTTAACTCCGCGCTAAAACTTCAGCGGCGACCGAGCGATGCCCTAAAAACGAGCGGTGCCTGGGCGGCCGCCGCTCGGTGACCTGGCAGCCGCCGGGCAGAATTGGTTAAAAACTCGCCGCTGGGCCGCCGAGCAGGCTACTTTTGGGTAATGTGACCATAGCATAAATCATTATTATCATGTTACATAACTTTGTGCGGTTGTACTGATGTATGATTGGATATGTTCTGATGTTCGCATTGGTAGATATCGTTGTTTTAAGGGAAGAATTAAGTTAAGAAAGTGTAGCTTTCTTACAACTATTTGTGAAGCGTTATACTGTATGGGTGAATGGTACCCGCGAATATATATATTTCACATTGTACATAACTATTTAGCTTTCTTACTTAAAGATATGAGCTAATCAATATTGCGTCGTTTATGAACCACTATTGTGATTCTAGTTAGCATTTGACATATTCTAGTTGGGGAAATATTATTACGATTTTCCATATTCGATTTGATAACGTTTTGAGAGATTTCTATCTCAGAAGGAGATAACCTTCGATTTGACAATGAACCGGCCAGATTTTGCTAGTCTATAAGTCCGTACTTTCTTATAATATGTATCGAGTTATTATGTCGTTTATTTTGTTCAGGATCTTACATTATCATGCCAAGATAATAATCATGTTAATATGTGTTCCGATATACCAGGGATTGGTGTGGAATTGGTGTACAACTTTATAATCATTTATCTATGATACATTGGTTTCTGCGTGATTAGACTAAGTACGTTCACAAGGTGTGTAAGGGATTGAGCGCATCGTTGAGAACAAAGAAAGGATTACAACTTTTAACTAATAGTACCAGTACAAGTATCACCTTGACAAAGAGGAACTTGGGCTTTTTAGGTGTATTTGTCTCAACTCTGTAATCTGTATAGAGTAGGTACTATAGTATTAGTAGCTGAAGTAAATATGCTTTAGCCGTCACTATTATATATGTATGAGTGTGTTTTTATTATGGTCCAAACGCTCATGTATCTTAACAGTGTAAATTAAGTTAGAGAACAACAATTATTATTCATTTGCACGATATATGTCTAGTTTACGAAAGCACTATATATTTATCACTCGGTAGTCTCCAGTTGTATATTATTAGTCAGACATGTATAAATCTATTTAGTCTATTCCTTTTATGTTAGTTATAGTTTCTTCGTTATAATTAGTTAGTACATATTTGTTATCGTCTTGTTTACTTTATTTAGGTTCAGTCGAGTTAGATATTGGTTGTCTTCGTAGTTCAGCAGTTATACGTTTTGAGTATTTGATATTAAGTTAATAGTTACTATACATTATCCATTCTAGTGAATGATAAGTCTTTGTTTGGTTAAATATTGGAAAGGGACGTGTTGTTGATATTTACTTTGCTATTTCATCTAATGGCTAAGTGTGGATGTAAACTATTAGTAGGATAGGAACTATAGAAGTGTATATTTTGTGAGTTTGTTTGTTGAATACGAATATTCAATTATGTTTATGTATATTATTATTTGTTATTAAAAGCAGTCCGTGTCACGAGTTTAACCATCACACATCTCTTCTTCGCCTCCTGTTTTACAGACTCATCTCATCACTATTTTTGGTACCCTACTTTTACAAACGTAACGAGGGCTACATATTCATTCATCCCCCCTGAACAATAGTTATTACGTAAGGATCGACACCCATGGTCAAGGGGCTGAGCCCCCGGAAGCTCAGGGGTTTAAGGTATTTAATAACGGTCAGATGAACTTCCAGGGGCCCACCTTAGGGCCCTTGGTGTGGTCCAGGGGGCAGAGCCCCCGGAAGCTCAGGGGTTTTAGGTATTTAATTACGGTCAGATGAGCATCCAGGGGCCCGCCTTAGGGCCCTTGGTGGGGTCCAGGGGGCAGAGCCCCCGGAAGCTCAGGGGTTTAAGGTATTTAATTAAGGTCAGATGAGCATCCAGGGGGCCGCCTTAGGGCCCTTGGTGGGGTCCAGGGCGCAAAGCCCCGGAAGCTCAGGGGTTTGAGGTATTTAATAACGGTCAGATGAGCATCCAGGGGCCCGCCTTAAACCCTTGTTGGGGTCCAGGGGGCAGAGCCCCTGGAAGCTCGGGGGTTTTAGGTATTTAATTACGGTCAGATGAGCATCCAGGGGCCCGCCTTAGGTCCCTTGGTGGGGTCCGGGGGCGGAACCCCCGTAAGCTCTGGGGTTTTAAGCATTTAATTACAGTCAGATGAGCATTTTTTATACCTTATTTGTGACGTTGGCAGGTCACTTATTTTTTTCTCCGTCTTTCTTGTTTTCTTCTCTTTAACATAATTTTTCAAAAAGGAGGGGGGGGGGGGGGGGCTCGAGCCCAGCCACTTTGCAGACCATGACATAAAGGCTTCTAAATTAGCGTATTTCGCCTGACTGTAATTTGGGAATTTCTTATTTTCCAACAAGCGCATAAAAGGTATGACTTACAAAAAAATGGAGAAAAAATGCCGGAAAATCATGTCACAACATCAACATTTGTAAATCACTTGTTTCGAATAAGAAATACATCACCCCCCCCCCATCAGTACGCCAGCGTTCAGGGGCCTATGTCTTCTCACCCCTATAACAAAAAAACGGACACGCTTTTCCATTCTCGCACAATATGTCCACGATATGCGCGTATCGCTATTATAGAGACCTCCATTGATAAATACCGTATAGGTGGCATGCGCAATGTTCATGAAATTTAATTCCTGTGAACTTTCCTTTTCTTTGAATGGAATTGTATATGTGATTTAATTCAGGTTTTTATTATTGTTACGTTCTTTTGGATTAAAAATACAAACTATGTTTACTCCTTTACTCTTTTTTTTGTTTTGTTTTTGGAGGGGGGGGGGCGTTTTTTTTTTTTTTTTGGGGGGGGGGCAAAAATGCGTTTTGCACCCCCATTTTTTTTTACTGGGGGGGGGGGTAACTGCCCCCCCCCCCTGCCCCCCCCCCCCCCACTTCCGGCGCCTATGTCTCAGTCACACCGCCACACCGCCATACCGACCCCAAAAGGGCCCTAACCGACCATAAACCGACAAAATATGTGCACGCAGGGTGACGTCGGCAGGGTTCAGTTCGCTATCAGCTTTAGGTCGGTCTGTTATTTGAGTTGTCGGCCTGTGTAAGTTTATTGTCAGGTTCAAGAAATTCTTTGGCTATGATCTTTCAAACATGCTCGAAAGATCCATCATAGCGAAATTTGAAAAATGTTGATCGGTCTGTTGTCGGTCTTTTCGATGTTACTGCAGTAATAAATGTAAATACACTATGTTTTTTAAATATCGTCTGACAGTTGTATTTCTCTATGATAACGAACGATAACCATTCTGTAACGGAAACCATGTTCTTGTTTCAAGATTATCACCACAAATTTTCATGATTTTATATCAGGTTTTGTATTTTGGGTTTATTTAGGTCTAACATCCCTGTTGGATGTATTATACACAATCACGATATGGTTTAATTTCTGTATTCATCGTCTTTCTATCGTGATAGCTATTGATTCTCTGTTTTGCAATGCTACATGAAAAGAAGCAGAGAAAAGATTTTTTTAAATCCCAGCCTACAACGCAATCTGATTCTATCGAGGAAAATTGTATATCAATTGGTATCAGAAAATGACAAAATATTATAACACAAAATTAATGGTTAAAACGTTGCGTGTGACTGTGTGTATTTTTAACATCAGAAATTCGAGTTAGTATAAAAGAAGCCGAACAATAAGTTAAGAGTTATACAAGTTATACAAATGGACGGCATTTGCACAATTCTTTTGGACTGTCGATCACAAGGTCCGTGGTTCGAGTCCCGCCGCCGCACTAATGTCATTTGGCAAGACATTGATCTACATTTGCCACACTTCCCCAGGTGAGGTAAACGGGTACCTGGTAGGAATTTATTCCTTGAAATGCTAGAGCGCCGTATGGCAGCCGTGCTAAAGCCAGGGTAATAATCGGGAGCGCCAGGAGGGTCAAATCTGACTGACATGAGCGCTATACAAGAACCCACTATTATTATTATTATTATATTCCATTATTCCTCTAAAATAAACAGTGAACTGGTATATTGCGGTTCAATATTTGAATGCTTTCATTTAGATAAAAACCAATACATAATGCTATTTGATTAATTATCTTCATAATTCTGGTCTATAATTCAACGTATTTGTTGAAATGGTCTTTCGGGCTATAAGAATCCCGTCGTATTCCGAAGTTTACAAAACGGTATTGTAAATGACCAACCTTGGTCCATCATAAAGCGAACGGCTTGTTATATAGACGAACATCTCAAAATGTAAATGTTGTAATTTGAATAATACGAATTCATTTTTTAAGGATAGTTTGAATCAATCATAAATCAGGGAAAGATAGTGAATTGTATATGTGATATTAATAGAAAGATTATTTAAAAATAAATTGTACATGTATTTTAGGAACAACTAAAGAAAGAAATTTGCTTATATAGAACAGTCCTAGTCATGCTATAGTAGCAAAGAAACACAATTTTGTTTGGGTTGACCTTATCAAAATTAATTAGGGTACAATGAATCAAAACAAATGAGTACTACTTTTGTGTAAAAATAAGATAACGAAAATGTTAAAAACGATGATATACCAAAAAGTGCTTGCTTGTCCTCGGTTTTCCCATTAATGGAATAAATGAGGGAAATTCAAACAATGATAATATTCAGGGTTGCAGAATTCTAAACATATTTTGCTTATTCTCGTAAATATGATACTGGACACGAATAATTATATACGGTTTCAGTATCAACAAAATAATTAAAAATGGTTATATCGAGTTGCAATCTGCGATAGGCGTTATACAAATCTAGATTCATTATCATCATATGAAAAATAAGACATATTGATCGTTGTCAATAACCCTAAATTTATGATTCATTCCGATCATGATAAAGAAGAGCAATGTCGATGTTTATCATAATCATAATCATCTACAGAGTATATATCATCAACCTTCAGATTATTTTTGCACCACATGTTTTCAAAAGTTATATAGAACCTTAAGCCTCACAGAATTTTTAATTTGTTTGGTTTTTCTTTTCAGCGTATAACACAGTTATCATGACCCGATAATCATTGGATAATCAATGATCATCAGACTGAGTGTATTTACATAATATTCATGATACCATGACATACAAATAACTATGAACGGCAATGACTTCGCCCAAGCTCCAGTGCCAAACCAATTATATCTTAACTGTTCAATCCTTCTCCGCACGCACACCTACCTGCGTTGCTATAGTCACCTGATGACGTCATATCGCAGGAGGTAGATATTTTCAGTTGGCGCCTCCATAGCTACGTCACTGCGACGCTTATACAACTATTTTACAGGCTGTAGAGTAGTACATTAATATAACAAATTATTTATGTCTGATCTCTGCATTTTTATTTCTTCACATGTTGAAAAAGATGTTTAAAAGATGAAACCAAAAGCAGAGGTGAAGCATGATTCGTGTAGTGACAAATTAATCTACATTTCTCTTCTTTTAATGCAACTTATTGGTAGCAGATTTTTAAATGATTGAATGTAATCTTTACTGCAGTTGTAATGACATTGCATTTTGTTCGTCAGTCAGTTTACCCAAGATGTTTGCAACATGTTCTAAGCGCATTTCAAATACCATTGATTTTCACGAATTAAATTCATTACATTCTACCTATGATATGTATTTTTAGCGAGTTATTCTTACTGATGTATCAATATCATTAATCAACATTGATCTGTCCCTCTTGGAACTTAACGATTATCATTTCCGTATAAACTAAATCAAAATCTAAGTCGAGTTTTACCTTTGAAAAATAAATTTTACGATCCTCATCGTGTAGCCCAGCTTGTTTTTCTCTTTCTTACCCCTTTTATTTTGCTGAACGGAGGATCCCTGGTCTATCCGCGGGATAGGCATTATCGTGATTGGTCGGTTTGTTTATTTTACCTGACTGCTAAGAAAGCATGTGCTAGGGGACCGACGGACTTTAAGTCCACTCCAAGTGACTTGGTAATGAGGATTAATGCTTTACTAAAGGGTACTAGCTCATCGACTTGGTTTCGAACCCGGACCCTCCATGTTACGAGACCACTGCTCTAACAATGAGCCATCACGTCTTTATGAGGATGAGTGGATCCGAGGAATAGGTGCATGCACGGGCGTCTCCAAAGGGGGGGGTGTGGGGGTGCGACACCCCCACCTGTCAGGATATTGCGCTGCCGTCGGGAAAAAAAGATAAAAGGGGGAGGGGGAAAAGAGAGGGAAGGGAAAGAAAAGAAAAAAAGAAAAGGAAAAGAAAGGAAAGAAAGAGAAAAAAAGGGAAGAAAGGAAAAAAAAGGAAAGAAAAGGGAATAAAGAAAGAGAAAAAAAGAAAAGGAGGGAGGAGAGGAAAGAAAGAAAAGAAAGAAAAGGAAAAAAAAATTAAAAAGGGTAACAAAAGAAACGGGGGTGGGTGAAAGAGAGGAGAGAGGGGGAGGTAAGAGCTGAGAGTGGAGTAGTGGAAGTAAAAGAGAGAAGGGGGTTGTTGGGTGGAGTTGTCTCGTCGATGGAGTAAGAAAGACAGGCATAAATATGTTGCTGTGTCGGGTCAGCTGTGTCGGTATTCTTGCTCGATCCTCACTATATCAATGCAGAAGTTTGAAGTCGGTGAGATGTATAATGTCGGTCGGCCGACAAGTTTTTTTTCCCTATATACAAACTGTGACCTTTTATCCGCTGTGACGACTTCGAGAGTGACTACAACTACAATACTTGTACTTTCTCGAGGTTTCACTTTCCTATAATATCAGCTAAAGAAATCAGAGGGAAAAACTAACTTCAAACAAGGATTTAGAGTCAACAACGGTACAACCTTACTCTAATATTTTGATGAAACGTTAAAGATTCCGCGCTATGCGCGGGAGGGGGGGGGGGGGAACTCAATTCAGTCAAGGATTAAGAGTCGAGTACGTTATAACGAGTCGTCTTCTTTCTTTAATAATTTAATGAAACGTCTAAGCTCCCGCGCTTCGTGCGGAATGGGGAAACTGAATTCAGGATAAATAAGGATTAAGAGTCGAGAACGGTACAACAAATCGTCTACTTTCTCTAATAATTTGATGAAGCGTCTAGGCTCCCGCGCTTCACGCGGGAGGCCTTTCACCCACCCCCTTTAAGTGATTCGCATGCTCACTACCACCCCTCCCTAAAATAAGATGCTAGCTACGCGCCTGCATTAAAATATATAGCTATGATGCTGACTAAGTTGACGAAATAATCCGTATTTTATGTCGCCGAGGAAAATGACCATTAATTTGTGCACATATGCAAGTACTATAGATAGTTCATAGGAAAAACAGTTAAACCTTCGGCCCCGGGTTTATATAGAGTTGAATTTGTAGATATTGGGACATTAAATTTTTGTCGGTAATCGTTGGCCTCTACACCCCCCCCCCCCCCCCCCCCACTGAAAAAGGTCTAGCGACGCCCCTGGGTGCATGGGAACACTTTAATTGAAACGGTAAAAAATAGTTCCTTTTTCACAATCAGGGGGGAGGGGGTGGACTACTTGTTTTTGATAACCTTCCGCTTGCTTTGATTCATGCTTCTTCGGACCTTCGTTGTATAGATGAAGAAATTTAGATCACAGCTGGCGAAAACTTACCCAAACAGGTATTTTTGAATGGTTGTTTTAAAAATGATCTATATCTCAACGTTATATTACCAATCAGAAGAACCTTGTCAGTAAACTTAATAGTAAAAGCATAGTAACGTACATTAATTTGATTTAATCAATTTATCCCCTCATTCATCTTCGTGCATTCATTCCTTCATTCTTTCATTTTATGTATTTGTTATTTCATTAATTCCATATTTCATTCATTAACCCATTCATTTTTTATTTATGACATGATTACCTCCCTGAAAACATCACAATGTTACATTATGTAGTTGATTACATTTCTGATGAAGAATACGTGTTTCATGATGCGAAGCGATTTTTGATTTTTAAACTGGGAGACAAGCTGAAAAGTGGGGGGGGGGGGGGGGGGGGGGGTAAGCGGACACTTTTTTTTTTTTTTTGGTCTCGAAATTTGAAAATTTGACATTTTGCTCCGTTGGGGGGTGGGGGTAAGGTCCCTTGTTTTAGGTCATCCATGGGAATTTTTTTTTTTTTTTTTTTTTTTTATAATAATAATAATTTAAAAAAAAATACCAAAGGGGGGGGGGTTAACCCCCAAACCCCCCCTGCGTACGCGCCTGTATATATATATATATATATGTATATATATAAAGAACAAGTAGAAGAAGAAGAAGAAGAAAGATCGTGATGAAATAAAAGGGATGAAATCATACCTCTGTTTCATAATCATGATGATAGCATACCTCAGAAATGTGTTGGTTTTAAACCAACTATTTTTCGATGTTGATTGAAATGGATTGTGAGAGAGTATAATTTTTTTCCTCCCATCTATACCTCAATTATTAACTGTGAAAGAAAGATTTGTATATACATACGTTTTGATTCATTTATTCATTTCGTAATTAGTGAAAAATGCGACATTCCAACTTTCTAAAGAACAAATAATACTTTATTTCAATTTCAATTTCAATTTCAGAATTTTGTTTCGTTTGATTTGTGAACTATGATTCCATAACATAATTCTATAACATGATTTGCTTTCTTTTTAGCCTTTCTATTCACTCTCAATATGATTGTTTAAAAACAATTTCCCTCGATATGTGTTTTCTTTGTATTCGTTGTCTTTTAATATATATTCCCAATGACAAGTTTGTTTTTATTTTGAAAAAAACAAAAAAAAGAAAATAAATTAGATGTGCAACTATTCCTCTGTATACTAATATTTTGTCATTCTAATTTGCTTTATTTTATAAAAACGGCTTTTAAACGGCTTCATTTTTTTAGACTAGTCGAAAGCACCGTTATCGGGATCATAAAACAAATTAATCTAAGAAAATCCAGGGGCCTTAGCATTTTGAAACTCGATAAGCTATATACTCTCAGTACATATATCTATTATACAAAATGCCAAATGTACATTACTATTTTGCATTGTCAATAGACCGGTCAACTAACATATTAAAATTGTATGCAGACTTTTTAAACAAAGGTTACTCTTGACAAACTAAAGCTTGCCCGACATAGCATGTCATCATGTATGCAGACTGGATTTCAAGTAAATTTGACCGGTCTATCATAAGTTCAAAACATACCTTTGGTAAAACCATTCCTTAAAAAACCAGGTGCCTTGATTTTTAAAATTTCTATGTAAAATCACCTCCAAACATTTAGAAAATTTAGAAAATGTATGTACATAGTATAGAATTGGCATTGTGACACACAAATGTCATAGTTATGTGATAAATGTTTTGTATTATCGACTCAAAGTAAAACTTGATGTTTTTTTAACTACTGTTCAATCGCATATCAAGATGAATCTCTCTTGAAATAATTCAATTACTTTGATTTATCTTAAAACGCAATGAAACTCTTAACTCTCGTACAGAAAACACCTCTATACATACGTTCATCATACAACACCTTTCCGATAAATACTCTTGCATAGACTACACATTCCAAAGCTTTAATATTATTTGCCATCACATTGTATTACTATTACCATGATTGTGTCTCTAGTATGTCAATGCTATTATAATACAAAATGCCATATGTGCATAACGAATGAAAACCGCATATAGCCCGGATTTTGATTGCATTATATTATCGTTTGTAAACCTAGGCAATAACAATAGAGCTTTGGCTATCTGCCAGCGGAATCGACAAGATATGTATGATGCTATACCAATGATCATGTTATTCGATATTGTTTGCGGATCACTGACCTATGACTTCGACTATAATAGTCGACGGCTTGCAAAGATTCAATGAAGCAAAAAGGCTCGTGGTTTATACACTGTTTCCCATAAGGGTTTAATTTTGTTCTTCTTACCGGTTTTCATGAAGTGTGAATATGTTTTTTTCTTGATAGATAAAGTTTATAGGGCCATCTCGCCCTGGTGGTGGTTAAGCTCTAGTGGTAAGATATGGAATACAAGACGATGTTGAAGCATCTGCAACAATATCAATCGATCCTTCGATTATTCGGAATGGAGCATCTGGGCGACTCTTTTCGCATGTGTTGAGCAGTATAGGCCACCATACTTAACTCTACATTTAAAAAAGTATTATAAATCAACAAGTTTTTAAATAATTATCAATTAACAAAGGGAGAGGAGAACGAAAATTAAGATAAAGTCATTGGCCACAATAGTATCACTGATTTCCATCAAATTATAACAAAAGAAATGAAGAAGATCCGCATGTTCATCAAATAAATTGGTGAATACCTTGAGCCCCTCATCCTGTCGACAGTTCCACTCTTGCTGTTGATCTACCAAGACATAGTGACTCTGCGTCTTCTCAGTTCATAGAACTTTTGGAGTCTTTCGGGTTATGCAGCATCACGTTACCGAGCCTACACTGTCTTGAATCAGATAGGCTACATCTTTGATCTGTTGATTTCCCGTCATGCATCTGAAAAAGGTCACGTCACTCTTCCTTAGACCATTCTACTGAATGTCATCTGAATGCAAAGGTGAAGGAGATTGCATTATATCAGAAGATAAAGTCAATCGACACAGAAACAGTTGTATTGAAAGATGATCAACGTTCATCCAGACTCTCACCGATACTCGAGAGGATCTTACTAAACTTGTAATCTGTTACAACTCGACCTTGTCAGAAGCTCTGGAAAACCTTGCCTCTCTTTTAACAAAGATGATCTCAAACAGATCTTGTTCGATCGATATGAAGATGGCTAAAAGGCTAAAGAGACGAGCAGAGTATAAATGGAGGCGCACAGGTCATGTTCTGACATTGATCTTGCCAGGTATACAAGGAAAAAATTCCGAATAATATGACGATTGATGCACGACATGAATTATAGAAGTCACTCATCGACCAGCAAAAGTCTAATCCACGGCGTCTGTTCCATTGCACAAGCAAGCTGTTTGGACATGACATGATGAGTGGGATGTTCCTCTTCGATCCTCATAACCCAGACCCGGTGGCACTATATCAAATGACTTTGGGAGGTTCTTTATGCGAACAATAAATTGAAATGGTGCGACTAAAATTAATGAAATTACTCCTGACTGCTCTGCTTCTGTGTATCCACCCTTCTCCAGTTCTTCAGGTCCTCCTGTTGACATCCGGTTTTACCGATTGTCCACCTTATCAGGCTGAGATATTAGGGCTCTCGTTGTAAGATGTGGAAAGAAGTCCTGCCAACTTGATCCTATGCCATGCAAGTTCATCATGAGCTGTCTGGAGCCACTTCTGTCAGTCTTAACAGACACCATCAACCTGTCTATCAAGTCTGCTGTTTTTTTTAAATTGACGATTGGAAGGAGGTCTTCTTTACGTACACCACTATTGAAGAAGGGCAAATGGAGTGTTTATTTAAGAACTAAAGCCAAAATGAGCAACTTCAGCTTTCTATCCAAACTGGTAGAGAGTGCCGTTTGTGAGCAGCTACATATTCCCATGAGTGATCATTCCATATTCCCTGTCTTCCAGTCGGCGTATATAAATAAAATCACAGCACTGAAACTGCTTTAAATGAGAATTAAGAGTGACATACTTCTTAACATGAAGGCATGTCACTCTCCTTGTGATGTTGGATCTAAGTTCTGACTTAGGCACCATAGATCACGCCGCCTATAAGTCGTCTGTAAACCCTGTTAGACCAGTCTCTCTGGGGACATGAAAGGCAGCCTTCCTCTATCTACACTATATCCGTCATTTCGCAAATATCTGTACAATCGGTCAATACTCACCTTTTATCCATGCCTTCATCATCAGTCGCCTTGAGTACTGTATTGAGAAAGTACAGCGAATTAAAAATTAATTCACAACTGCTGCTCCCAAACTGAGGAATAACGTACCCAGATTTCTCAATACCTTCAAAAATATCCCAAATCTCAATTATTCTGTTAAAGGGAAATCCAACCCAAATAGACATCTACTCTAAAAGCAAGCAGAAAAATCAGAGAAGCAGACTGATGAAAGTTTCAATTAAATCTGACTAAACATAAGAAAGTTATGCATTTGTGAAAGTTGTAATCACTATACGCGTGGACTCTTCAAATTAGCTGAAGCGGTAATGATAATGTGATGTAGTGCCGGACTACTTTCCCCATCTGTTCCAATATATAAAATGACTAAAAATTAAAAAAAAAAAAAAATGGCTCAGAGGGATATTTTCTTTCTATAGGACCTGTATTAATATGCTATTTATAATATATTTTGGGTAATGTCCCAAGGGAGAAGAAACTTACGGGAAAAACATAAATTAATGATATTTTTGTACACGTCAAATTGGAGAGTAATCCACGTCCTACAATCCACTAACCAAACTACCAATTTGAGATTCGCATAGACTTAGTGATCTCATATTTCAAATATTCATCAATTCCTTACTATTGGTCCGATTCATTGTAAAAATTTTCCATTCTGTTTTTGTTACTTTTTTGCTTACATACAAATCAACTTATACAAGGGTTGAATAGCCCTTTGATAGCATAACTGTAAAGCGCAGTCGAACACAATATATGGCAATTGCTATTTGTTATATTGAGGGATCTATTATCGTCATCGTCATCATCATTGTCGTCATCATCATCATCATCATCATCATCTTTATCTGCATTGTCAATATCACCATCATACAAATTTGTATTTTCAATTACCTATCCGTTTCTGCTTAATAAAGCTTCTTCCGCAAATAATTGTATAATGTTTTATAATGTTTGAGGAAAATTAGTATTTATGACAGTTTATCATTTCGTTTTTTAAAATAACAACTTATATATAATTATATGTATTCGCTTATTTTTGTAATTTATTGTCAGAAAAGTACTTATTGTACTTTATATTATTATTGTTATCGAAAAACTGTGTACTTACATGAATGCAGAAAAACTTATTGTACTTTATATTATTATTGTTATCGAAAAACTGTGTACGTACATGAATGCAGAAGAAAATAAAATAAAATTAAATTAAAGAGTGAGCTATATAAGTTGTCAGCACTATCCAATTGTCTATTATTAGCAAATAAATTGATTAAATCATTAATGATATTGATTATACATTTTGTGTAACTTTTATTCATCACTCTTTAATTGCATCCTAAATAAGCCAACCCTGTTTAAGTTTAAACAAAGGGTTGGCTTTAATATTTAGGGACCAATTAAAGAGTGATGAATAAAGGTTAATAAAAGCATGGAGCCTTTCTAAAGTATTTGTACACAGGAGTGGACTTTTCGAACCATCCACCCTTCTGTACAAATCTATTATAGAGTGAGCTATTAAGCTGTCAGCACTATTCAACTGGCATTGACTTTCATGAGTTGATATAGTTCTTGATGATATTGATTATGAATTCTATGTAACGTTTACTCATCCCTCATTATTGGTTCCTAAATAAGCCGCCCCCTGTATACAATTTTATGGAAAGAGCTCCATATCTTTGTACTCAGGGTTGGCTACATCTACGACCAAGTATACAGTAGTATAATGGACTATTACTACCTGTTATACATTTTAGACAGTTGAACAAGATTTAGCCTATAATAGATTTTAATGCCGATTCAAGAATAGGTAACTGTCTGAAAGTGGCAGAGCAGTCTTGAATAGGAGAGGAATGCTGGTTAGATGTAATTAACAGGTTAATAGTTACCTTTATTTCATCCAAATAAGTCGCGGCTAATATCATGATTACAGTCTGTATCAATTACATTTTCCACGGTGCCTCAAAAGCATTCAGTCTGCACATGATGGAATGAAGCAATAATTACAGAGTTATTTAGAAATATCTGTATAAGCAGAAATTATTTATAATGCATGTAGTACATTATACACAAGGCGTACGCTGTCTTGTGTATAACTATTACAATTAATTTCTGCTTATAATACAGATATTTCGAAATCAATCCGCGATTACATTAAATCGACGCATGCGCATACTCTTTTGGCTACATGAGTGATACACCCATTCAACAATATAATTTTTAACTACTTTGCAAGCGATATTTGTCAGTGATACCAGGAGCTTCGGGGTGATAGCGAGACCGCATTGGCATACAGCCGCATAAATACCGCATTATCAATTCCCATTTCATTAACACCTGGCAAACTTTGTTGAAGAAGATGAAAAATTACAATTCCACATTTATCTTTCGTGATTCATGGATTAGCAGTTAGAAAGGCTGATCAAACAGAGGTTTATTTCGTAACGCATGCAAAATAATCGAAATAATAGTTCTTGACAACCTGAAAACTTGGCCGAGGTTTGCCCGACATAGCAAACTGGATTCCAAGTATTGTAGTTCATTCGTTAAGACAGGATATTAAATGAATGACTCGTCACTAGGTCCCCAGGAAAGAAAAATATCCATCAATTTGAATAGGTTAGTAAACTGGTATATCGTCACATTACAGAATAAATCAATACCATTGAGTTGAGATTTATTCAGTCATACATGCCGGACTATAGGAGGATATGACGGAAAATAAGTGTTAGGTAAAAGATGAGCAGCAAGAGCCATCAGTACTGTTGATGTCTGGTAGTCCATGACTTTATTACGTCATGATGAACTCGTCCATACACTTGACGAAATAAAGCGTATTTTATCAATGTTCAAGCATTCGTGTATATCGTGTCTTTAAATTTCATTTAATTTACCTATAATGATATTGGAACATATAAGAACATTCACGTTCCTGTTTCGACCTTCATTAATTTCAACCATTGTGCTATCGGTGACAGGCATGCACAGTGAGTGTACTGAAGGAGCTTAGAGACGATTCGAAATAAACCGAACGATCAAGAAGAAATATCTCCCCCCCCCCCCACAAAAAAAAAAAATTGGTTTAAAAAAGCTCACTTCATGACTGACATGACATGTTACTTTATTTCGACATGGTGCACATCATCTAGTCAGAATGTGACGATTTTAAAGGGACAGTTGAGTTGTTTACGACCGCAAATGCCTTCAAAGTGAATGGTTATTGCTCTTATTCTTATTTATGACATTTCTAGTGCCTCTTTAGGACCTAAAAGTGCTAAAGGTAATTTTAGACCCCAAAATGTGTGAAATTTTGATTAAATCCGAATATATCAATTTAGCTCCACTAAAAAAAAAAAATAGGATGAACGTTAATTTAATAATTAAATAGTAATAAAAATACACGGGCCGGATGGTTTTGCGTATTATAGCCAGTACAAAAAAGCCAACATTGGCATTGGCTGGAATAAAACATATAAGGCGCTATCTCGTTTTTTCAACGGCTGGTTCGAAGTTATCGAAAATTTGTGGGGCCCAACAAAATATTAGAAATGGTTATATTCATGGGTAATTCAGCTGTCTTTGAACCAATTTTGATCATACAATGATGATTTTGTCATTAAAATTGTGTGCTCTTCAAATTTGACACTCATTTTTTCATTATTTATTCATGAAAAAAATTGTCCAGCGCCTGTAGCAAAACTCAATTATCCCTTTAAGCTATATGCCCTGAATTGGCTGACAGAGTTTGAGTTTTATTTCGTCATGCCAAATGGTCGCTGCCTAAGTGAGTATATTCCTCGATTAGCTATCGAATTACGGAAAGAAATATACCAGGCATTGGGGTATTTATGGACCTGTCAAAAGCTTTTGACACCATGAATCATAACATTTTGTTGCAAAAACTTACTCATTATGGTATACGAGGCACAGCCTTAAAATGGTTTAATAATTATTTAGTTAATCGAAAGCAATTTGTTTCATTTCAGTCAGTAAATTCCCCTAACTTAAATGTGTTATGTGGTGTTCCACAAGGATCAATTTTAGGCCCCCTTCTTTTTCTTATTTATATTAATGACATAGTAAAGTCATCACCACTTCTTACTTACGTGCTTTTCGCAGATGACACTAACATATTTTGTTCTCATAAATGCTTGAATACTCTAATTTATACTCTCAATAATGAATTAGTTAAAATCTCAACATGGTTTAAATGCGATAAATTGTCCCTTAATTTAGATAAAACATGTTTTATAAATTTTTGTGCTTCCCAAACACACTTTGATTAGGTTATAAACATTGTTATTGATGATATTTCTATAGTTGAAAGGAAATCGACACAATTTTTAGGTATAACTTTGGATTCAAACCTTACTTGGAATAATCATGTAAATAATATTACAACATCAATTTCAAGGGCAGTTGGGGTAAGTGGTAAAATGAGGGACCTTGTACCCGAGAAAATACTTTATACATTATATAATGCATTAGTGTTACCTTATTTTACATACTGTAATGTAGTTTGGGGGAACTGTAGTATAACTAAGATTAATATAATTTTTCTTTTGCAAAAAAGAGCACTTAGGATTTGTACTCATTCTAATTACTTAGCTCATACAAAACCGTTATTATATAGATTAAACATTTTAAAAGTAAGTGATTCGCACTTATATCAAACAGCAATCTGTATGTTTAAATACACACAAAATTCACTTCCTCTTTTTCATGACGTATTTATTCCTAATTCCCATGTTCACTCATACCCAACGCGTAATTGTACTGATTTTCATTTACACAATCCTAAAACTTTGTTAGCGCATAAGTCCATAAGATATCACGGTCCAGACATTTGGAATGCACTCCCTAGACATATTAAACAGTGTTCATCTCTCTATTCATTTAAAGCTACACTTAAACAAAACATTATTTCACAATATAATGTATAAAGATAAAAATAAAAAATATAAAGCGTTCTTTGTAAAACTTTAGAAACTACATTAAATTTTGGTCTGACGTTACATAGTAATACTGATGATTCAACATTTTGGCACATGAGGACACTTGCACTTGCACACACACGCACCACTCGCACCCTTGTTTTTGTTTAGTTTCTCTCTTATCTCTGTCATTAACGTATAATTAGTAGCCTTATAAAGATGAGATTCATATGCTAATTCTATAATTATTTATATTGAATCCAACTGTTTATATTCACATTTAATTGTAATATATATCATTTGAGTATCATGGCCCCCTCTTCTTGTTACTTTGCCAATATTTCACAACTCATTTTTATCTTAGCTCGGTTGACCGTCTGCTCAAGCTTTTGCTTATAACGGCGACCTTCTGCTTTCTTTCTTTATACACGCAATGGCCCAACGTATACATTTACTCTTACTCATGTATTATACATTTGTTTCTACATTTTGTATATTGTTTGCATACCTTATGTTTTATATAATTATCCATATTTGTTGTATAACTGATTTGTTTGATTGCAGAAAATAAAGTCTTTGAAAAAAAAGAAAAAAAGTCGAGACTTCGGCATAGCTTATTATTAGTGGAAAATGCATGGCTCTTAATAATAATATCACTGTAATGGGTAGCTATATCTGCCACGTCTACTTATCACCTTGATGCACCTGCTGCACAGCTGATTCGATCAGTGATCAATGATCAGCAATCTACAAGCCGGAGCATGCGCAAACGACTCTTCGCGCACTCAGAAATGTACGCATAGCGGCATAGGCTTACAAGTCATGTACTGGAATGAGTCAAGCATTCATCATGATGCATTAGAACAGGGCACCTGTACTAATCAAAAAGCTTTTGCTTAAAGATGAAGTTGAGTTCTGGTCATGCGATTGCATTGTGAAAGAAACGGTCTGGAATCATCAAAATGATAAGAAATTTTGCCAAGTCTTGGTAAAGTTACAAACACTGTACACAGAAAGATGTATATGAGACTACACGAACACGTGGGGTAGAAATCCTACCCTGGAGTTTTACGATGTTACATGACATATTTAGAATATGAAGGCATTTGAAGAGCCATGCTTTTCAGGGAACATGTCTTATCTGATGTTCTTCCACACTTGCATAATAAGAATGATAACGCTCACAAATTATTTTTCACCTCTTCCCAGAACTCAACCTTCTCTTTAAACGTGTTGCAATTTTAAACATAGGCCTACAAGAATTTAATAATATGATCATTCTTACTAAGGTTGCGTGACTCTGAAGGTAGTATTATGAAAACTTGGGATGTTATAACAAATATTATATACCTCATACATAGATTGTCATTCACTGATTGGTCAAAACTATATCACATGTCAAGGAGCATTTCGATCTATCAAGTATAATTACGTCAGAGGGTTTGATAGCTACTATCAAACCCCGGGATAGGACCCCTAACCCCTCCCGCGACTTAGTTGCGCACACAAATTTTTTGAGTTGCTAGGCTACCGCAATCGCGCGGTTACGCGCAGCGCGTAGGAATTCAATACTCTTGCCTTGGACTTGATGTTGGATTTTTCTTATTCTGGTGAGTAATTCCTCTTGATCTAGTTACCTGTTTTGTAGTGCTAGATCTAGACTTACAGCTAGAGCTAATCATGAATCAATACAAAGAATGAGGTATATAAAACAAATATGGACTGCTCTGTAATCGGATGATGGTGGGAACTACCACTCCCTCGGCGGTGTTAACACCGGCCCTTCTATCACCCCTCGGCTTCGCCTCGGGGTTGATAGAAGGACCGGTGTGAACACCACCTTGGGAGTGATAGTTCCCACCATCATCCTCATGAGCAGGCAATATTTGTATAATGAATCATACATGAGGGAAAAATCGAAGAAAGCTGTAACAATGTGCATTATATACCTCACTTTATAAATCCAGCCATCTGATTGGTCGAAATTGGAGTCGGCGTGATTTTAGCTATCCCGTAAAGAAACGTAAAATGCCAAAACCGGTCAATAGTCTTTTGAAAAACGCCCTTGGGCACTTTCCAAAAGACTATTGACTGGTAGGTGGGTATGAGTACTGCGATCCCATTTGTTTTACGTGTTAATTAACTTAGTTTGGGCGGAGCGCAACTAACATACATTTTGTTTGTGCGATTAATTTGGTTGCTACAAGTCGCACATGTATTCTATGACCCTTTTCGGTATATAAAAGTTAAAATGATTGCTTTAATATTCGAGGCATAGTTGTTTTTATACGTTCAAGGGGGAGGTTACATCGTGATATCGCCCCGAGGATGCAATCTATGTAGATATGTAGAGATGCCATTATGTATAGCAAGTGAATTAAATAGTTCGTAACCAAGGATCTGGAGAGAAATTTCAATATTAAATTGATGTAGTGAAGAGATCTATTAAAATATTTAAACATTATCACATCTCATATTCGTTAATGAAATATTTTTAAAATTCGCCTGGAACATAACGTGTAAAGCCAAGTGAAAAGGGGAGTTGTCTCCCATATAATATGTTTTTAAAACTTTGACATCATGCATTAATATCGGAGTTTACCAAAGTATATCTCAGTTCAATTATTCCAATTCAATTATTTCAATTATTGTATTAAAAATAAATTCATCCCAGTCATTGGCTGAATTTAATATTTTACATTGTACAGAAATAAACATTGCATCATATGATAAAACAGTTGAAATAAATATTTATTCATGATACAGAAATCATGAATAGAAAGAAAGTTTGTGAAGACCAAATTTTTTCCACATTAATCGTCTTTTTGGGGGTTATGTTCATTTGGCAATCTCTCAAAACAGGACAAGAAGACATTGGAAAGGCCACGTAAAATAGCACAACGCATTATTGGGGTAGAATTAGCTTCTGTCGAGTCTCATTGTACTGAGCAAATTGTTGATAAGGTCTGTGCAATTATGAAAGACAATACCCATCCACTTCATTTATTTTATTAAATTAATTGTATATTTTGAAATACCAATGACCAAGGCTAAATTCTGAAACTCATGATTTGAAGTACATGTACCAATGACCATTTCTGTCGCTTCATTATCTTTTGCATGTATTTGTTCCTTATTTCATCTATTTCATTCTATAAGCGTGATGTATTTATTTCTTGTAATCATGTATTTTGTTGAATATGACTGTAACGCCAGTGGAAAACAATTTTCTATGTAACTTGTTTGCAAAGACCATATAAAATATCTTGTATCTTGTTATTTATTCTGAAATTCTACTGATTTTAACATTTTGTGCGCGCGCGTGTATGTGTGTGTGACTTTGTTTCTGCAAAAAGCAAATGCAATGCATCTCATTTGATACATTCAATTCATTCTCTCACTTTGATACTTTTGCGCTAGTCGACTTTTGCACTCTTGCAAACAATGCCTCCTGTTCATCCAAGCGTGAGCACAAACCACACAAAAATGATACCAAACGATTTGGGAGATAACACTCTTTCAATATATGTATTTTTTTCAATTTCAATTTTAATTTCATTTATTTCCACAGATTCATAAAAAAGAGTATAAATTACAATCAAATATAAAAGCATTACAACAAAAGATAAACCTGCAGAGGGGGTGATAAAAAACCACAGAGGTTTGTCGGGGATCATCCCCTGCTTAAAATTACAATATCAAAATACAATAGTTTTTTTTTTAATTAAACAATAACACAGACAAAAACATATAGATTATAAATCCAAATCTATGTGTGGGGTGAGTATGATAACCTTCCGTTCATAGCTGACTTTTTAAATAAATGACGATTCTCACACGGTATATAAACGTCGAGATTGGGCAGAATTCATGTGAAATTTACTGTAGATCACCTTGGAAATGTTGGTCTCTCTAAACTTGAACGAAAGTCTTTAAAAACGTCTTTAGATCGGACCAAAGAGTTTTAGGAGCTGGAGTCCCAACTGGCAACAAATTATTCCAAGCAGCTGCCATTTTCTAAAGTTGCACAATAGAATCTACAGGTGCGCTGTTTACCTTTGATATCCGAGGTTCGAAGCCGCCAATATAACTAGAACGCTTGAGTAGTAATTTTTTCACAAAGAAATATCGTTAATATTTCACTTTGTATATGAACTAACAAGGGGAAAATCGAACAGATGATAAAATATGATTACAAAAGCCTAATTGTGTCAAGATATTTGCATACATTGTATACTAGCAGCTTTAATTTGTGAAAAGTAGTAAAATATTACAATCCTAAAACCAGCAATTTGACACTTTTCCGATTACTTGCGGCTCACGAAAATAAAAAAGTGAATTTGTTCTTGTACAGTTCTTGATGATGTTATAAGTCAGTTTAGTGCCCACACATACCCAGTCAAATAACTTTAATTAATATTTTTAGGACATTTTGCTCCATTTCCTTTCGCTTGCCTCCTTAATGTAAGCAATGTGAACTGCTCGTATTATCAGGGATTATCAGACTAGTGGTAGCAAAAAGTAATTATCATTACAAAAGCATATTTCCCTTTGAAAGTGGCCGTTAGTTTGCAGCTATAGGCAGGAATCTTTTGTCTATACGTTTCAACAAGAAAAATCCAGTTAAGCAGATGCCTGGCATATTTTCTCCTGGAGGCATCGAAGATGGTACAAAGGGAATGAGGTATAGATATGACTCCGTCTCTTAAAAATCCTTGATCGGACTGCGATCGTGTGACCTACAACATAGAAATCATCGTTATAGGCTTTTTGCTGAAACTGTAGCTCAACCTATGAGCTCAACACTTTGCTCGAGTTCAGAACAAGCAAAATAGCACTTTCCCCTCTCTCCGTTTTTGTATTCCATGGTCGGGCTTTTCATCCAAAGTGATGATTGTACAGTCGCGCAGTGTTTGCACAATCGATCGAGGTCAAAAAAAGGGGTCAAAAAAAAGTTCAACCGATCTTAGAAATTTTAGGGGGGCACGTGCACCCCCCCCCCCCCCCCCCCCGTGGCTACGTGCCTGATATCAAGGCAGTCGAGTGCAAGGTTAACAGCCTCTTGCATTGCCCATAGAGATCATGCTCGAATCGCGTGATAATTATAATGTCCATGAAATGTTCCCACATTTCAAAAGGTGACGGATAAAGATATTGATGCTGCCTTAGTTGATTTTCGAAAGTATATGCGAACGAAAACTTCCACAAGAGAATGGATTGTTTGTTGAATTAAGGGGAAACTAACCCCAAAGAATAAGTGTAGAAAAACGAGATGAAATCCTGCCTTTTGCCTGTTGTACAACAAATCTTACTAACGTGTACAAGAGATTAATGATGCCAAGATTTCTTGGCATGATGAATGCTTTTTTAGCATGACATGGGCGAAGCCATTTTCTTGAAAAAGTGATGTACCAGTTAAAGTTGTACATGTATCATGCACCAACCTTTAATTGGAAAGACTTTTTAATTGAATAACAAAACCTTCACTTTTCAAGGAGGGAAAATCATAGCCGAGAAGGTAAAAATTACATTGGGTGAAAAACTAAAAAATATATATAGAATAGGGAAACAATAATATTGTAACTCATTTATTTAAAAATAGTAAAATATAGCGGTTGAAAAATCTATTTCATTTATGCAAAACCTTAATTGGAAAGACTTTTTAATTGAATAACAAAACCTTCACTTTTCAAGGAGGGAAAATCATAGCCGAGAAGGTAAAAATTACATTGGGTGAAAAACTAAAAAATATATATAGAATAGGGAAACAATAATATTGTAACTCATTTATTTAAAAATAGTAAAATATAGCGGTTGAAAAATCTATTTCATTTATGCAAAACCTTAACCCCAGAACAGCACCAACTTATTTATGTAATATTAAGGATAATAGCAGATGAATGAAATGCTTCAACACCACAAACACCTGGGAAGGAAGCATCCAAAAATTTGAATGCATTTAGTTGATAAACGACTCCGCATAGTACGTCATGCAATCAAGAAAATGGCGATGCCCATGTCCTGCTGAAAAACTTTACTTTTTTCTTGCTTTATGCCTTCTCATACACATTGGAAGGAAATGATGTAGATTGATGAGCAAGAACGAATTAAATCTCTCAGAACGGCCAAAGTTACTGTGGACTTAGTTCTCCTTTAATGATTTAAACGCTTTGTTCCAGCCCTATTAATTCCAAGTCATATTATCTTTCGTTTATTAGTAAGCCATCTATAAAACATGCAATTTTCGACACAGTTTTGTATTTTTTTTAAGACAACGTTAATAATTTGATAGTCTAACTTTTCATTACGAATTTGTTTTTTAATGGAGTCAGGTATAAACAAGGAGGATGAAAATTATTTAAATGTCTAGTTTTAATCAAAATAGATAATTCTTTTCCTTCAGGTTTGTACCCTTTTTCAGTTGCGCAGTGCCCCTTTTTTATAAAATAAACAGCCTCTTGAATTTTGCCTCAATTTAACAAAAATGAACACCTCCTCTTCGCTGTGCGTCCAGCTTATATCTAAATTTAATACTGCACTGTCTTTTAACAAATATCAGTGCATTGCGATAAAAAAAAGTTATCCTATGTAATATGAAATCTGTATTCTCTATACTGATGCATTGATAATAAAGTGTATTTGAAGCATGACTTACGATTGTGTTATGGTTTGAAAACGGAAATATGAACCTTGAACTTTCTGGGGTGGATCACTGATTTCACCTTCTGGTTGAGTCATTTCCTTTAGACAACTCAATAAAACTCAATTACGATTTAGCTAAGGTGCAATTGGCAATTGCATTTGTCTGAAAATCGTCGATTAATTTGATAATCTTTTTTCTTTAAATTCAGTAAACCAACGTAATTTGAAATTCTTTTCTTTGAAATGAGGATTTTAAATATTGAATTTTTTGTGATGATCTCCGAATGTTCAGAAAAAGAATTGAGTTCGTAAAAATAGAAAGAGTGAAAGAATAAAAGGCTAAGGACAGGGCAAAATAAAAGAATAAGAACATGACAGCAGGAGATTTTGTTTCCACTACGCTGACCGTGACATCAATTTCTATGTTATAATCAATAAACATTTCATCATCGTCCTAAGTCGCATTCAGTTGGTCTTTCACGTTTATTTAATGCAACACTCAGTTTACAATCAACTCACATTCATTCATCATTTTTTATGCTGCATTCAACGATACCATCATTCCATGTTGCGAAAAATAATTACTTTCTCATTAATGCTGTAATCAATTATTCAAATCCAACCATTAATCCGTGTTACAATCAATGTGTATTCCATTATTTTCATTTGCTGCGATAAATAATTATTTTCCACATCAATGCTGTAATCAATACTTCATATCAAATTATTAATTCGTGTTGCAATCAATGGATATTCATTATTATATGCTGCGAAAAATTATTAATTAATAATTATTTCCTTATTAATGATGCAACCAATAATTCATATCCAACTATTAAACCGTGTTGCAATCAATGGGTATTCATTATCATTATATTAATTTATGCTGCGATAAATAATTCTTTCCTCATTAATGATGTAATAAATAATGTTCATAATACAACCATTAATCCATGTTGCATTCAATGGGCATTCTCGTATTATTCTATGCATGCTACGCCATGATGAACAGGACAAGAAAAATAATATTTCAGTTTGCAGTCATTCATGTTTTCATCATCATTTAATACCCAAGATAGCTCAGTACTCGATCATTTATTATATATGCATTTTAATGTTGCACCCAATCGATATTCCATTTATAATCTATTTTAACATTAGCGCCCTAGAAAAAAGGTGCTTTCATTTTGCTGAGGTTGGTAGTGCATCATCATTCTATGTTCGAGTGATTTTTATTTTCTTCGGATGGTTACTCATGCTGCAATCAAATGTTATGCCATCAATATTCAAAATTGTCAATCAGTCGTTATATCATCACTATTCAAGGCTACAATCAAATGATATTCATATATCTTTAATGCAAGCAACCAATATTCCATCCATATTCCACATTTTAATTTGACTATCATGGCTAAAAATGTATTTCTTTCAAAGTTCCAAGAAATGATATTGAAGGTAGTCATTTTCACGATTGTTTGAATTTGACATTATGTATTTAAACCACAAGCAATGATCTATTAGTTTTGCAATCAACTTAGCTTTTAATGCAAATATCAATATGAACACGTTGCCTCCCTTCTAAGTTAATCGTTGAAAGATTTATAATCATAATATTATAGCCATCGACTTATAACAAGGGGAGTCGCTAACAGGGATGTAACAACTTCTTCCTAAATGTCTTCCCGTCATATTACAAATTGTTGTGGATTATTTTCCTTTTTTAAATTTATTTTCCAGATCAAAAAGAATATATAAAGGTATTAACACTGCGAACCAACATGAGACAGTTTTTATTTACTCTAATCTGAAGTCATACCTATATTTAGTACAGATGTGAATTTGTACTATTTTGATTATAATGGTTGTGTTTAAAGATAATATGACAATACGGCAACGTGAGGATGAAAGGGCAATCTAGCAGTTCAAAAGTCAACATAATGGCGTGGCAATATTTGTTTACATAATTTTTTTCTAACATGCTTGTGTGCAAGTTGACGTTTGCCCAACCTTCTTGGCCCAGCAGTATACCCAATATTTTAAACGTGGAAAAAACAATAAATTCAATATCGTAGCCTCCATACTTACAGCTCGAACAAAATAAAGAGTTTCGTGAACAGTATCGGGTAGTATCCAATGATGACAATATTTTGCTCTTTCTCATTTATTGCTTTGGTGCTGTAAAAAAAAAACACAAAAAGAAAAATTACCCTTTAAGAAGCATTCCACACCGTGTTTGTTTATCAATTAACCTGCTTAAACTTGTCTTTAGGTAACACATTTAATAGATACCTTCGTCTTGGCATACCTCTGTCCTACATTTGTAGTGCTTCAAAATTATTATTTTACCGAGATAATTCAGCCTACGGTTAAAATTGTTGGGAGCTCCACAAATTTGTTGGCAAAATTTCACTTAAATTGTATAATGACGTGAAAGAGGATGTCATTAGTTTTAAGACAACTTCTGCAAGGATTTTCAAAACAAATGTGTTTGAAGATGAATATTGATGAAATAAATATAGTTATATATATATATAGAGAGAGAGAGAGAGAAAAAAAAATATACAATTACATGCAAAAATTGTATCTTTGTTTTATTTATGTTTACTCTCAATCTAACAAATTAGTTAATTTTGAATAATATGTCACAATTTAAACATGTTATAAATATTAGTGTGAAATTGGAAACAGTATGAAACCAATAACTTGAAGTCAAATTACTTAGTGAAATTAACGTTGTTTGCATCGATAACAGTGAATAGGTGCAGTTTTGTCGTGTAAAGTGCGAAATAAAAGTGGAGTTTGATGATTTTCACAATAATAAAGAGGGAAATTCACGATTAGATAGAACGGCCCATTTATCAGTTATTGACTGACAAAAAATGGGGCGATGCTACTATCGTTTTCTTCAAAACTGGTTCAAGTATAACACGATCGCAACTACTTTCGTAAAATCAAATTAAGGTAATATTGATAACCCGTCCATCACCTTTATAAACGCGCAAACATCACAATGACGTATTACATAATCCTAACTTGATTTCTACATGCAGGATATTCACTATAGGATATTCAAATTGCCCTTGTGTTGATTTTTCCAAAGTAGCTGCGATCGTGTTATTTTGAAAAATGTATATGAAAGTTCAAATTTCTCTTATATGCATTGTAAAGAACTGAAGAAAATGACACATTTTGAAGCTCTCTGTTGTCACACTATGATAAGCTTCATCGAATAACAGTATATTCATTAATTTAGAAAATACAAACCATGTAGGCCTATTTTAAAACTCAGAATTAACCCCCTAAAATGTCTCATTTCATTTGTGTTTCCTCTTCTGATTATGGAAAGGAGTAAACAAAATGACTATAAAGAAGCTTTTCTTCTTCAAGTTTGATATTTACCAACCTACTAAATATGAAAATATACATCATTTATTTCATAAATATATATTTTTGTTAAATACATTTTTTAAATTCTGTATTAAGTGTGATTAACTGAAAAAAACAAACAACGTTTTTTAAATTCGGAATGAAAAAATTCTAATGAGAAAGGGGTGCAAGTAACGCCTATGGATCTTCGTCTGCAAACACCGGCAATATAGGCATATTAATGATGAATATACCTTTACGTTTAAAAAATCTAAATAACCCTTTAAACATCGAAGAGTCTATATAACTAATAACACTGTAATCAGAAGTAATTAGTAGTATTTGATTTATATTACAACAAATAAGGGACCTTTCATATTTTTTTTTTCTTCTTCTCTTTACCTCTTCAGAGGGAATGTATTATTACATTTCAAAATACATAAAGACTATTTACAAAACAAGTAAAATAAAATATATGAATTATATACAAGATCAAGATAATTTCTTAAAGTGATCCTAATAACATTTCGATTACTTTCTTAACTTTTTCATTAACGAAGTATCTTACATTTTCTTTGTATTTCAAATAAGATTTCAATGATGAAATTAAATAATTTATTAACCTCTTTTGAATGGTTGGTACTTCCCCAAAGTTCCGCTTAACGTAATCTTTGTATATTACCAGTTGTGCATAATTTTATCAAGAAGTTAAGTCAAATAAAATTTCTGTTATTTATTTCATATCCATTTAATAACATTTTCATATAAATTTCAATTTCTATTTTAAAGATTAAATATATAATTCTTGAGATAATTTTCCAGAAAACTCATAAATTTTTGCAACGAAATATGAAATGCTCAATAGTTTGTTTTTCACGACAAATTTCCAATTCGTTAGACTGTACGATTTTCCATGTAAACAGATTATCTTTAGAAGGCAATATCCTAAGAATTAATCAAATAATCAAATATTTCAAATATATGAATAATTTATTGAACCGGCATGAGCAACTGATATGTGTTTCTAGCTATAACCTTGTACGTAAATATTCATAAGAGAAGATAAAGAGATTTCATTAGGACGGTGTTCTCATGATGTTTATGATTGTTTAATTTCAACACAGATTTAATGGCCTTAAGATAAAAACCAAACGTGACAAATAAATTATTGTAACACAACGAATATTGATAATCACTTTCAAAAATAATATCAATAGGCATTGTTTTCTTATCAGTCGTGCCAAAATATGAACTAAGATCCTGTTCTCATTTTAAAAGATAACTGACTAGAAAGAAGTTCCTATTCCTATAATAATAATAAAACAATCGCTGTGAATGAGACTTTTAATGTTTCATTATTTTATTCCCAATCCTTACATAATCTGAATTCGAAATCATACATAGAACGAAACAAAATGAGAACAGGCCTATTTTGTTTACAATAATAGCGGGGCAGGAACTAATACAAACGAAAGACGTCATCATGATATAAACTCGTTATACTAAATACACTATATTAAATAGGAAATATCATTGATATAATTTTGCACCTATTCGTTTCACTTTCAGGTCATATACCATTTCAAGAGAGCGGTAATGAGTAATTTGCTATTTCATGTTTCCAATATGATGGGTTCAACCGAAAGTGGATGACGTTTGAAATCTATTTAAGATATTAAAGAGATTATGGATTGATAAACTATTTATTATGTGTAGTAGTTGATACACATCGCAAAAGTTATTGATTGCTCAACAACTGAAGGTTTACCTTGTTGAGTATACCTTGTTGGCCTATGTGTCATTTTGATATCATACTTATGAAACGTTACATTTGCCTGTTATTTCAGTAGTAAAAATGACAGTTTGTACATTCGGTTAAAATGTTATATGTAAATGCTATTCTCTTGTGTAATTATCAATTTTTGTTGTTTTGAGTAAGTGGAGAAAAATGAAAGAAAACGCAACAAGTTGTACATTAAGTGAAAGTAATATTGACGATCTGTTTGACTAATTAAATCCGGACGATGCAAAGGCCTATTAATGATATTTTGTTAGTACATTTGTTTTAAATCTTAATTTTTGGTTGGCATGAAGGAAAAAATGATGATTGCGAAAATTGTCATATGCGTTTGATGAAATGGATCATAATATTATTCTTGTCTATAACTATATAAAAATATTATATATAAACCATACTGTCTTATCACCTTGAAAATGACAACCCCTTACCATTGCAGCCTCAGCAACTCTTACAATTCTGAGTGCAGAAATTCTGATTGGAAATAAAAATGAGACGTCTCAGTAAATCGAGTTAAATCGAAACAGCGAATCGATTTCAGTAGAACCAGAAAGACAACCTTCAATCTGTCGCTTCTCTCTGTGTTATTATGAAATCCTATTGTCATAAAAAAGAAAAGAAGTCTTATCACACTATGCCAACGCACTATCCTACACACTCTAATACGCCCGCGATCCGTTTGTGAAAATGATATCAGTATACAAAGTGCAAAAATGGCTCTGCGTTCGTGCAGATAGTGCGAAGTCTCTCCATTTTTTCCCGCGTTCGGCAAGGCTCTACCTTTGCCATAAATTTTCCCCAGTCACTGTCAGAGCGCAACGAGGTACTCCGAAACAACGGCATACTTGGCTGCTTTTGGAAGGGCCCTAGACAATTATCTGTACGAATATATAGGTACCCTGCTGCCTGTTCAACTCTTCTATGTATTCTGTACGTGTTAGCCGTCAATTGGAATTTAGTCACGTGACTTTATCCGCCATTCATCACCGCACACACATTCATACACAAGTCTTTTATACTGCGTGTCTTTTCCGTATAGGCCGCTGTTGTTACACAAGCTGCTAGATCGAAAATCGACCTGCAAAGCCTCCAAGTTTGGCTAATATATTTCGTTTCCGGAACACTGCCGTCTGGGAAACATGTGAGTCGTTTTCTCTATATTATAAAGATTTTTATTTCGTAAGGTGGTAATGTGAATCTTAATAGTTGCGCTGCACCGAGTGATTTTTCACGTGAAATTCGATTGTAAATTTTCGTCAATATTGTGGAATCCAAAATGGTGGATTTAGTGCCGTGTGCGGAGCTGAGTGCGTGTTCGGAGGGTTGTTCTCTCTCTCTGTTTTCATGCACTCGTTTACAGCTGTCCTCAGAATTGCTAGCTTTATTCGCTCTCTCCATACATCCTACTGATCAAAATTCTTGTCCTTCGTGGCAGCTTAGAATTTCTTCTAACGAATATCGTCATGCTTTTCTGTTTGGGAGAACATAACCTTTTTTTTGTAGTGTATATGCGCGGATTGTTCAGAGTTACCGGTTAAGGTCTCGACCGTCATGTACTGTGTAAATTCATATATGTTTCATTCCGGTTTCTCCTAAAATTCGTGTTTTTAAGTGGTAGTTCAACGAAGAATTGCTAACCATTTGTTTATGATCGGCTTGCAAACACCAACAAAGGCTTCCTGTTTCATCTTTAATACAAATTGCAACATTTTCCGTGGGAATTGCCCACCAAATCATCCTGTTTACAAACGTCAATCGAAATTACCCTTGTAGCTGGATATCTCCCTTTATTAAAACCTCGCTATATTTAATTTTCAGGTCGTATTCGAATTTTCATCCATATAGATGTTGAATATATAGTATAATAGATAATACAGAGAAACATTGACGACATGCGTGTTAAATTATTGTGCTTTTCGAACTTAATTTGTATGTTAGTCAAAACTGCGCTCTCTGAAAAAAATGCACCGGTGCCGGAGGTTGGCCCGTCTTAGTATAGACTAGACCGTTCTACAATGATTGTAGTGTGTGTATAAAAGTATGTGAATAGCTGCCGTAAAGCTTATTCTGTGCATGAATAATCGTTCGTGTATGAATTTGGCCGGTATCGGCTCTTATTAGCTTAGAATCATATTTAACGTGTACTTTAATCATATACCTTAATTTTCTAATTTTTTGTTTTTGATTGTTTGTTTGTTTGTTGAGTTGTTGATAATTTGGCAAAAGGTGACAATTCCCGGCCAGTAAATTCCCACTATTAATCAAAATAATGTTGGGCTAGGCTATTTTTTTGGTTTTGTAGCGAATTTATAGCTAATTTTGAGCTATCCATTAACGGAGGTTTAATAGTCTGATATTTCATTTCACGTGTTTGAACAGTTCAGAATTTTGCTTTCGAGACAAGGCCCTCGCGTACACAGATAACGCGTGGCGCGCGCGCCACGCGTTCTTGATTGGCCCGACCTAGCGCCACGCGTTATTTAAAAAAAAAAAAAAAAAAAAAAAAAAAAAAATCGAAATTTTGAAAAATCAGAATATTCCGGATTTTCTGGTCCTAGAAATCCAAAAAAAACTGAATATTCTGAATTATTCGTAAGGGTTGGCAGGTATGATATTAAAAATCAAATTACTTGTAATACTTGTAAAAAATAGATCTAAAACATTAAAAAAAAAAAAAAAAAAAAAAAAATCAAATTTTTCCTCTTTTTTTTGGGGGGGGGGGGGGGGGTGGATAAAAAAAATTCTCGGAATCCATGACTTAATGCAAAAAATTGTAATGTTCCCCCTATATCTTTTGATTGTATTTTACCACTTACAATACTCGCGAGTATTATTCCTATAAAGGGATGAAAAAAGTCTTCAAAAAATGTTATGTATACTTTTACTAGTTTTCGGTGGTATTTTGGTATGCACAATGATCATGTAGGCTAGCGCTAAAACCTTCATGAAACATTTTTATAGAGGAGAAGAAGGAGAATAAGAATACGAGAAGAGGGGGAAATATAGTATAAAAAGTATTTCGTTTATAATGGTAAAATCTCAATTTAGTGATGTATTTCAAAAAGGAAAATTTCGCAAGGTTTTCCGGACATTATCTTACCGTGCTGCACGCCTTAACATTTAAATCAATTTATAAAGGAAACAAAGAAGAAAGAGACAAAGAACAAGAAGAAGAGGAGAGGAAGAAAGAAGAACATGATAAGGGAGAAGACAAAGAAGAAGACTTAGACTAAGAGGAGAGAGAGGTATATTGAGGAGTATAGGAGGAGAAGATACAAGGAGAAAAGAAGTAGTAGTGGTAGTAGTAGTACTAGTAGTAGTAGTAGTATAGTAGTAGTATAGTATAGGAGTAGTTAAGTTATAGAAACAGAAGATAAGTAAAGAGGAAGAAAAAGAAAGGGAAAGAAGACAAAACAATATACCACAATGTGTTTGATGCTTTTTTTTTTTAATGAGCATTTTTTTTGTAATATAATATTATACGTGTCCCCCATTATGTTAAAAGTATAAGGAGACCCAAATCAATGAGGAGTAGACGGGGGATAAAGGGGGGAAAAGAAGACAATCTCCGAGTGAGTATATTCCTTTATATTATATGGAATAACAATTTAGCCGTGTCCATTATGTAAACTTGTATTTGGCTTTATCGGAGTTGAAACGCCAATAATAAAGAACAAAAATTAAAAAAGACGATCACAACTACTTTCGAAAAATTAACGTTTAATAAGGCAATTTTAGTAACGTGCGAACATTCAATGCCGTATTACGTAATCCGAACATGATTTCTGTGGGATATTTATTACAATGGGTATTAGAATCGCCCTTGACTTGATTTTTCGAAAGCATGCGCGATCGTGTTAAAAGAAAAATCATAAAAATAAATACAGAACCGTACAAAACAAAAACAAAACAAACTAGTAAAACAAAAAAGCAACAACAACAACAAAGAACCAGGCAAACATTCTCTATATTTTCATGAACATAACAGACCCGTTCTGTTTAGTACGTTTAAAAGAATTTTAGGTTCCTTAATCCTTGGCGTAAACGCTATCATTTTTTTCTTCACAACGCAATAATGTAATAAATCCAAAAAAGATAAAGATATTATTTATCATTTTCACTTCTGCAGTTTTTTTTGGGGGGGGGGGGGGATGGGGTTGGGATTTCATGAAATATCCATTAAGGTCTTCAAGAGGGATCGTCAATAATCAAAATTAAATTTTAAAAAAGATTAAATATATCTCTCTCAATCCAAAATAAACTCAAGTGTTGGGGAATATTCATTAGGCACTAAAATGTGAATAAGACCCCAAACATGGAGAGAGAATCAAAATAGAGTCATGATTGTTTTTGTTTTTCCCCTTCTCCACTATTGGCCAGGAATCGGCTATATTTTTCAGACACAATTCTTAACTTTCAATTACCTAACATGGTGGTGGTTCATTAATATAACTTTAGATTGTATCTTGATGATTTTACATGATATTTAAAGCTATAAGATTAATGACTAAACAAATCCGATGATTTTATTAAATTACCATTATACCATATCAAACCTGTGCCGTAGCTCTGACATTTTAAACCAGTGTTTGATTTATTATTCCATGCTAGGATACTGTTTTCAAGAAAATTTTAAACACACATTCTCCATATAAAAACTCAACCACAAAAGAAAAAAGGATATGAGGTTGCTATTTTTTATCATGATGTGTTTTTTGTCTGCAGTTTATTGTTTTCTACTCACAGAAAGTTTAAAAAACACAAAATATATTTAAACGTTAAATTTTATATTTTAGACCAAGATACAAAGTAAGATTTTAGTCCATTATACTTCGATATTTCATCATCAAGAATCGTCCTCCTACACACACCCACAAACATAAACACACAAAGAAAAACGCAAGCACCGAATGAATCATTTCCCCTAAAAAGTACAATTTAAATGCAAATACATTGTTTTTGTCAATGTTTAAAGCCTACTGCACTACTTGCTCCCTCTATATAGAAAACAATGCCTAAGCTGTGCCCGTTGGTCCCCCATGATCCTATTTTTCTTATAATAGAGAGCTGAGTTGATGAGATAACCACCTGTCACACTGCAAAAACCAGAGTGTTAAAATTAACACGAAGGGTGTTCAATTTAACACTTTCTTGGTATCTATATCGGACAACTCCTCTGGTGTTACTAAACACCATTTTTGGGAATTAGATAATTTCAATTCCACTTTTGGTGTTAATATTTGACAACTCCTACTGGTGTAGATTAACACCAATATCTGGAATCATAACAAATTCAATTCCACTCTTGGTGGTAATATTTGACAACTCCTACTGGTGTAGATTAACAACAATATCTGGAATCATAACAAATTCAATTCCACTTTTGGTGTTTATATTCTTGTTGATCCAATGGTCCCACATTCCATATTTCCTATTATCGACCATTATCGACCAGGGTAGAAGAACCAATGTTAAACTGATAATTCATAATCGATGTTGGCAACTGTGCACCAATAGGTATATTCTAATCTCCATTGCATTAACTCCATCACATAGATCATTTGAAGTAGTTTCAAGACTAACATTTAAATGATACAGGCTGGTACACAAATATATAATAAATATGCATGTCGTTTTTTGGTTAGTAACCTTATAATCAAAATATCTATTGCTAAAACGTTAATGTAATTGTAACAAGATCGGACAAATAATCTATTGGTCAATAATTGCCAAAGGAAAATACAAATCACAAAATTGGTGTGCATTGTCATAATTTGCTTAACAAATCATGACAAATGTATTCTTCTGTGAACACGTGTAAAGTAATCATTAAGCGCGCGTACACTTTGTGAAAACTTATTCGACCAATCAATCACCTTAAACGAAATCACGTGATGATACTTTCAACACCGAGCATAAAACAACACCATGTTACTTAACACGAAGTAATTATTAATGCATGCTTAAATCTGACCGATGGTGTCAAAAAAATTCAATACAATATTGTTAGAAATTTAACACCCTAGTTTTTGCAGTGCAGTGACCATGCTGGGAGGTCTAATCCTTCCTGGCCAAACTAGTGCAGACGAGCTTAAGCTGAGGTGAACATGATCGAATTAAAATTTTACGTAGCCGACTTTAATCGGTTTGAAAAATCATACTGAAAAGTTTAAGATCAAAGTATTCTTATCGTTTAGACTTTTGAGTATTAAAATAAAAAGTTTTCTGAATGCGTATAATAAGGGGAGGTGATGGGTGGAACGCTATAATTCTAGTATGGGCTGTTAATGGATATGAAGGCACGTAGCTCCCAAATTGTAAAATATCATAATTGCATAATATATAGTACATGTACATTTCGATCGTTTGTCTTAAAACTTCCAAAGGTCTTCCAAGTTATCAAATATTACTACATGACTTTAATTATATCAGCTCCTCCCGTCCTAGTTTTGTCTCATTTTAGAGATATTAATGGTATTATCATTGTGTTTATTGTATTCTACATTACTAATGTACGTGTATTAAAATAGATAGCAAATGTTAACATGATTTAGGTTCTGCACTGCGAGTACAAATCACGCACATCAGAATGTGAGATCGTCATTTAATATTCTGGGAGAGGTGATATTGAAACTGACTCAAATTGCCCATTAATTCATTTCCTGGAATGGTGGAATAACACTTTAAAGATAGAGTCGAGTACTATTCATGTGATCACATTATGAAAGAAGCTGTCTGAAAGTAATTGGGAAAAAGGCTTATTATGTAGTATAGAAGAAGAATTTAAAAGGCTTTGTAATGAGAAACGAAACGAAATTGACCCAATCTTGCTGGAATTCACATGTACCCCACACATATTGGACTGCACACAGTCATGTTTGGTCCGAACCTTTTGGCTATTTCTTGTTATATTTCTAATATCATGAATATGAGGGTACTTGAAGAGCCATCCTTTTCAAGCGAAATTTATCTCGTGATTTTCTTCCAAAGTTGTTTTAAACGGAAACTAAAAAGAAAGAAAAAGCTCACAATCACAAATTGTTTTTCATCTTTAGCAAAACACAACCGTCTCTTTTACGTGTGTATGCGAGCCGCGTCAGTCGCGCTGCTTCTTGCGTAAATGTGCATGCCAGAAGTAGATAATATTTTACCCTTCATTTTCTTTGAAAAAAATATACAGCATAATGACGAATATGACGGATACGGACTCTATGGAAATATTTTGAATTGAATTCGCATTTCTTTCATTCTCGATTAAAAATTACATTGATACAAAAGATACATAATTATTCATAAACAAATTTAGAAATAAAATGGGGAACTATATAAATAAAGCCCTTAGGCCTTGTACCTTCAAGTAGAAGGCATACTATATTGTAATCCAAGTGGTAGGAGGGGCGACATTTTTGTATCTTGCCTCGTGCAACCTTGATTCCCTTAATTGCTCTTTGCAGTCTCACTTGTTGACTGGATGTAAATCATTTTGTTTAACACTTCTGACGCTGATAGCGTCATGTTCAAGATGCCAAACAGCCCTATGTTCTTATCCCAAGTAGTATACGTTTGAATGAAGATATTAACGATATAGACGGGCGTAAATCCCGGGGGGATGGGGGGGGGGGGCTGCATCCCCCCCCCCCACTGGCTTGAAGTAGGGGGATGGCCTGTACAAACATCCCCCCCCCCCTGATATCACCCCCCCCTGAAAAAAAATGCTTATTCAGCGGTCGGCTGAGTTTTTGAGATCAAAAAAAAAAAAAAAAAGTGTCCTCTTACCCCCCCCCCCCCGGCTTATTCAGCGGTCGGCTGAGTCGTTGCGAAATTTTCGGCCCGATTTATAAATGTTAAAAACCCCCCCTTGAAAAAATCCTCCGTACGCGCCTGGCGTGTAGTATGTGATGGCTATCGCCGATCATCCCCCCCACTCCTCGGTACGGATTTACGCCCCTGGATATAGATATCGCTATACATTATATTCGACGAGATTCAAATAATAATAACGAACAAATTTCTTCTTTAAAATTGTCTAAGTTAAATTCTTGTGAGGATCTGGTAGAGGGGGGGGGGGGGCAGGGGGGGGGGGGGGGGAGGAAGATGGAGTAACATATAAATTTAATATAATGGGCAGAGTCGACAATATTAGAAACAAAGGCTTAACAACCCTGTTGGAATACCTGTATATCTCCTATACTGACTGGAAGCGTATCCCAGACATCGTGTTATATTTTACGCTGTCCATATTGATTATACATGGCATCACCAGACTCGTCTCGATTAAGTCCTAATGAGGTTGAACCCCCCCCCCCCCTTGGTATTTTTGAGCAAACCCCCCCCCCCCCCCTTTGGTAATTTTTTTTTTTTTTTACTTTTTTTTTTATTTTCGGCCCGATTTAAAAATGTTTAAAAAAAATCATGCGTACGCGCCTGGATGCTACCATGTGCTATTTACTTGGACTAACAATGAAATAATATTATTACATGACTCCTAGTAAATTCATAAAAGCCACATGTTGCGTACCCCAAAACATGCCATGCCTGCAAAATGCATGGTTGAGGACAATTTCCGTTACACCATTTTACAACTTCAGCCAAGGTTATGAATTGTAGGGTTTTAAGCTGATGCGATTTTTTTTTTAATGGAAAGTTTGAAATACGCATGGAGGTTATAACAACAGCTGGTACAAGGCAACAGTCAACGAGTTAAGTATAATGTCTGAGGTACACTGTATGCTGTTGAAATACTAATAAGAGAGAGAGAGAGAGAGAGGGGGGGCGGGGGCGGAACGGTGGAGAAACCTTGATCCTAAATCTGGAAAAATTATATTGAAAAAAACCCAGTCAGACTGGAAATGAAAATGCCGTTATAAACAATATTGGATAAAACCAAATTAAATTATGAATAATTGTAAATATGTCCAATTGTGACTATAAGTTGATAAAACTGCTATATATTTTGTTATATCTGAAATGAAATTAGGATGTGATCGTCAAAACTTTCAAGAAATCAACTCCTGTGTAATTTCAATACCCTATTTTATTGCTTGAAGAAATCATATTCGGATTACGAAACATGTCATGTTTGCACATTACAGTTGGTGATGAGAAACTAAGACTATTGAATTTGCCTATATAACGTTTATTTTGAAAGTCTCTTGCGATCGTGTTTTAGGCAAAACATCACAATAAAAGATATATGTAGGTCACGTGACATTAAAGAGTACGTAAAGCTATGAAAGGTTGTATTAAAACTTGTTTTTATAAGTACGTCTCACATTTGAAAGCAGTATAGAGAGTATAAAAAGAAAATCCCAAAGATAATGTACCATTCATTTATTTGAATGTTATGATTGCAATCAGCCTTGAAATGCATGGTGTAGAGAGATGGTCAATGTCATGGACATTCTTTTAAAGAGAAAGTCCACCCTGATATTAAATTGGTTTTAATAAAACCAGAAAAATCCGAGAAACAAATTATTAAAAATTTGAGCTTATCCGATTTAAAATAGGGAATTTGTTAAAGTTGTTATCAGTGAAACACAAATTGGCAACACTGTGACGTATCTTGCGAGGTCCTCTTAAATTTGCTCTGTACAGAAAATGTCTTAAACTTTCATTTTCTTAGTTACTGATGATGGAAAAGATTTGTTTCGTATAGGGGTTGTATAAAAACTTATTTGAATAATGTCGGGTCATTATGATGAAAATTGTCAACGTTGATATTTGTATTACTTTAGTACAGCAGGGCAGTGTTGGGAGGGGACCTCCCAAGAAACGCCACAGACTTGCCAATTTGTGTTTGATTGATCGCACCTTCAAACATTCATAACTTTCTGATTATTATTTTTTTTCCCCCAAACTTTCACTAACCTGTTTCTCTAATTGTCCTGCTTCTATTAAATCCAACTAAATATCAGGGTGGAGTTCTCGTTAAAGATTATTTGCAGTGATTTTTTCACTTAAGTATAGTCTAATAGCATATATAAGAAATCTACCCAACAAATTTACACAATATTTGGTAAGTTTTACCCAACGTATTATAGATTGTACAATCTGAACAGAATTACCTTTGGAATTCAACTTTATGGCTCCTATTCCATAGTAAACTTTGATATTTTGATAAATATACATGACTCTTGTTTAACTTTCACTTTTTAACGATTATGTCAAAATGTTTTTGTAAACATCTTTAAGCAGAGATATTGAGGATGAATTCACCTTTGTGTATTGTGGTTTATACACACTTGTGATGATTCACCTACATTGTGTACGACAAGTTTCAGGTTCGTTTCTCCCTCTTTCCGATTTGGAAATCAAATGATTTCCTTTAAGTTTATAGGCAACTTACAACTGATCTTGTTTATTTGTATCAAAGCAGAACTGATATTAAATGCAGTCCTGTGGCAGTTATCTTGTTCGACTACGTGGTGCCTTTAATAGGCTATAGTTAATTTTGAAAATGAATTTCGTATTTTCTTTTTTGGAAAAAAAATGAAGAAACCTTTATCAAAATGAGTCAGTTGTGAAATCCCGAGCTGGATCAATACTTTGTAGGCCCTGTAGGAATATATGTAAATAAGGGAGCATTCTACACATTTCAAAAAGGAAAGTGGATGTGAAAATATAAAGGAGGAACAATCAGACAATAACCTTGATATGAAATGACCATTATAATTTTCCCGATTCTATAATTTGTTTATACCAGTCCTGTACCATCAGATTTGTATCGCATGGAAATGAGTGATTCCGTAATGTGATAATACCGTATTTCCATTTAAATATTCGTTCGTCTACATCCTCTTTATACACAATATTCTACAAGTTATCTCAACCGTATACACAATAATGTAGGGCCTTTGCTAGACAAGTCAGACGCCCACTGTAATGCATTTAATTTCAGTGGTGTTGGGATACCGACTGGCTCCTCCACCCAAAACCGAATCCTTTGTTCCGAGGAAAAGGAGGAGAGATGGAGCGAGGAGGAACCGAAGTAGATTTAGCTGGAAGCATGCAAGGCATCCCAAAATGGGGGAGTTGTTAGCGGAAAGGCATCCTCTTATCCTCCGGGGGGAACCCGGGCATGCTACGCCTCCGTCCCGCAACACTCGCACATCCCCCATGCACTGCGGCTGTGCAATACCAAATCGTTATTCGTCATGCTGTAAGGAATTAGTGTATAAAGGTGAAAGAATTGCAGAACGCGCGGAAGTGCTTTGCTGGCGATGGAGAAAAACTCGCGCTTTTATTTGCTATCGGATTCTTACATGTCACAATACATGGTTGGTTTCCATGATGAAAGAATGCTTTTGATTAGAATTCGTTTCGCTACGTAAGCTTTCTGTAAGTGATTGATATAGAAATGTGAAGCCCCGGTATATGCTCGCTTATTACGCTAATGCCTTGTAGACCCCCTACATAATATATTTCTTTGTAATTTTTTTTGTTTATATTACTTTGTTTGTATACATTCTATGTTTATGATATCATCTTTGTAAATGTTGTATCATTCTAGTTTTAATATGTCCCGGCCTTTAGCATGTGCTGCTCGTTAGTTTTTATACACCAATAACACGCTAAGTATTTTTTTTAATGCGATATAAGCCTGGCATATATTAGAGATCTTCCACTCTTGTTAATCTATGTTGACATCCTGGCATATAATAATACGATACCCCTTTCGCATGGGAAAGATTAAAAAACAAATTGAGGTCATTTTTAACGAGCAATGTGCATAGTTCCTTAGTTATTTTCTGTCACTAAAGTTCCACGCTGCCGCGCTATTTTTTGGCTAAATAATCATTCAATAAATATTCATATTGTTTTTCCACATTTTGTTTGACACACGTCTTGTTTGAATTTTACAACGGATCACTTTACTCCCATTTTCTATGTCTATGGTACAATAACATGCTCGCCGTCCGTTTATGCATGCACATGATGTATCTTTTCAAAAGTATAATGTGTATAGATACTGACTCATCGTAAATAAATTATTGATTGTAAAATGAATAACCACTGCATTGCATTAGACGACACTACATAAAAAAAACACCGAAAACCAAAGGAAACAAATAGAATAATAAATAGATAAAAAAAGAAATAAAGTGATGATATTAATGATAATGAAAATGATAATGATAATGATGATAATAATAATAATAATAATAATAATAATAATAATAATAATAATAATAATAATAATAATAATAATAATAATAATAATACAAAAGTAAAACAACTTCATACACAACTCCCCCCCCCCCCCACAAAAAAGAAAATGTAGCAGCTCTCTTAATGTCTCAAAATATGCATATTTATGAGTATTCATGAATGTACATGTCGATGTCTTATTCCAAAACATTTAATACCAAATGGAGGATGCTTAGTAAAGACCATTTGACTGACAAAGCTTGCCATCGTTAGTGGTTTTATGCGGTGTTATTATACTGATGTTATTTTTAGCTACATTTTCAAAGAAATTATATCATTACCGCGTTTTAATGGAAACGTCATTTCCTCGTTATACGTATATACGCTGTTTATCTGTAATTTTGCACTGCATTCTTTCATTCATTCAGATTTCATTTGGGATAATAATTGTTTGCATATTATTTTATACAAAAAATTATGTTGTTCCCCATGAACTTTTAACATCGATTTTTGTTCTCGCGATCAATGTTTTGTAAAACAAAATGTGTGCCAGGTGAATGAAGTTTCCTGATAACAATACAAATATACGTTCTCAGCAACTTCAACCTTGATGATTTGTATATTCTTGTTCAATATACTATACGGAGACCATGCCCTAATACAAGAACGGATTTGAATGAAAAGTTAATGATTCAAACTGATCCGTTTTGATTTGTACTAAACATGAAAGAGTAGTGTTTTGACAGAACTTGTGTATAGTTTAGGATTAATTCAACATCTTTGCAAGAGAACATGGCCTGTATACTATAGTTAAAGTCGCCCCCATAGCATGAACCCCAAGTCATGTGAGCCTATCTTCTCCAAGCTAAAGTAAATGTCCTCTACTGGATTCTATAATCGTTTTACTGGATCAATAGCTGCAGACATTCATGTGTTTATCTGAGAGGTTGCGGTTTGGTTTTTTTTTTAATTCGTAGCGTGAAAACAAAAAACGAAGCAAAATACTTTCATTAGTCAGGTTTAAGTATTGAGTTGAGAATCGACCTGAATGTGTCGGCGCTTTGCCCAATACATCTTCAGTCAACTCAAGGAGTTATACATTTTATAATAAATCCTTGGCCATACCTCCTAATCGACTGCAAACGACTCAAAACCGACAATGGGCACGTTTTTAAAAAATATTTAAAAAAATATTATGGACTTTCGTTTTGGAATGCGCTTGAATGCTTGTGAATCAGTTTGTATACAATATTGGGTGACTCGATCTGCTCTTTATTTTGATTGACCAAAATGATATTTAATTTAATTGTATACGTATCCATTATCCATTCCCCAACCGTCCCCCAAATAGCAAGTCAAGTTTAAGACTAAAAAAGTTTCATGACACAATTAAACATAGATTGCATAGTAAATAAAAATGTAATTCATATAGAGATAGGCTATACGTAAGTATAAAGAAGAGAATTAAACAATGGTTACATGAGCATAATCCCTCTTGTTTAAAAAGAGATAAAGAGCAAAAGGAAATGAAACATGATCAATTTTATTTCCTCTCATTGAAACACGAATAGTTTATCAAAAAAATGTTGTTCTAAAAATAACGATTGGCGCATGCGTTTTTTTAACGGTTTCCACTGCATGCATGCACACACCAATAGGTCAACATCAGCGCCTACTCTCACCCAATATAAATACATTGTATCACAGTCGATTAAAAACAAAATCCGTGAAAGGAAATGGATCATCTAAGCTGCATATTAGCCCCGACATAGATAAGGCAAAAAGTCGAGTTAATCCCTAATTCGTCTGCCAAACGTGAATAACTTATTTCTTTAAAAAGGTTATCCTACTCCCTTCGAAGACCTGAAAAAGAAGAAGAAAAACAGACATTATTATTAAGAAATATTAAAATAATTGTTTGTAAGACTAGACGGCTATAGACCGAAAGCTTTAGTCTCTAATATCGACGGTTGTTACGCCGAGACTATCTCTGGCTCCACTTTACTGACGTACATCGTGGATCGGGAATGGAGTTGGGATTGGATGGACATGAACTAGGATATCGGCTTGTTCATCACACCCCCCCCCCCCTTCTGCGTGCGACGGAAGGTTATTTCTGTCTCGGCTAGACCTAGCTTCGATGGCAACGGCGGACGGCAAGTCACAGGCAAAATCAAAGCAGTCATGCCCCTGTTCGATGATTATTAATGCCTATTTTGTTTTGTTTATATTGCTATGTTTATGATGTATTCTTGCGTTAAATTAAAATGATCATGATACTGATCCAGTTTGAAGAGGTTGATACAATGTATATTATACCACTCGATGTGTAATATGAGGTTTTACAATGAAAACGATAAGAAATGGAAACGGGCGTGCTGAAAGTCACATGCACTGTGGACAGAAATGTAATATATGGGAATACACAAAAACAAATGGCTTGACAAGTTACTTTGTCCAAGCATTTCATCTTTTTCGTGTCACGTTTCGAATACGCGGGCATAAAATGAGCTATCCTTTTAAAGAATATTTTATTTGCAAGCGTTTCTGATCAACAAAATAATACAAACATTAACACGATCGCAACTATTTTTCGAAAAATCAACTAAATTGGATTTGTCAATATTGTCGATTGTATGTCCCCACATGAATCATGTTGGGATCACGTAACACGTCATTGTCATGTTCACACAATTCAATAGGTGACGCACAATGCTTTTGAAATTGCGTTGATTGTTCAAAAGTAGTAGCAAATAAAACGTGTTCATTATTTATTCCCTCAATTTGTCTTCATCAGCTCGAGTTGGCCAAATAGCCCGCCATTTTTTGATTCGGGAAATTAGCCCGAAGTTCTTCAGCTCGAAACTCGAGTTCGAGAAATTTGCTCGGTGTTCGCGAGTCTTCGGGCTGGTGAAGTCGGACAACAAAATAGCGGGCTATTCGGCAAACGCGAGCTGATGAGTACAGGCCTCTAAGCCTTTATTCAATTTTTTTTTTTATAAAGGATTGAATAAAATGTAAACTCGTTAAACCATATAAGTATTTTGTTCAGAAAACTTGTGATCAACCACCCACCAAATTACATCCACATAGTTTATTTATTGAGTCACTTTTGTTGTTGTTTCTCTGTTTAACCTTAAAGGAAACCAAAACCTTCATACTAAGTAACTTTTATTGTAAAGTTTAAGATATTTAAAAAATATCAGTGAAAATTTGAACAAAATCGGGCAAGGAATAAGGAAGTTAGAGCCTTTTGAAATGACTAGTCACTAGAGGGCGGTATTCAATTTGATGACATCATCTGTGAACAACTCTCCATGCCTTTTGTACATCAAATTTCATGTTTTTCCTTCTTTCTTGTGATTGAGATAATCTACTCCCCTGAATGCAAGATATATAATGCAAAATGATATTCTACTTCACATGTTATGAAATCGGATCAAGAACACAAATAAATACGAAGAAAACAAAAAAATTGTGAAATTTTATGTACAAAAGGCATGGAGAGTTGTTCACAGATGATGTCATCAAATTGAATACCGCCCTCTAGTGACTAGTCATTTCAAAAGGCTCTAACTTCCTTATTCCTTGCCCGATTTCGTTCAAATTTTCACTGATATTTTTTAAATATCTTAAACTTTACAATAAAAGTAACTTATTATGAAGGTTACTGCATGTGAAATAAATCCCCCACTCCCCACCCCCGTTGGAAGACAGACTGCGCGTTGTTCAAACAGTACCAATAGTTTTATGACATAACTTCGAGTTAGTAGGTCCATGATATAACCTGGCATCTCTCTGATATAACAGAGCTTCCCGTCTCGGATAAGGGGAACCCCCATAATGGACATATAGCCATCACGTGACTCGTATTCGGAAGGACAGTAGTGTTAGAGGGGGGATCCCCGTTTTCCTCTCTGCTCTTTATATGTACTGGTTAATAGTGCGGTTGTCGTGGTAATGCAAGCAGGGAATTGTTACATTTCCCTTGTGCAACTTTAATTTTCTGAACAAAACATGTATACATTGTCGTAAATAGGAGCGCCTTGAACAATGTGCGTGATTAATACGAGCTCTGCCGAAGTATCCATTATTATCATTATAATCGTTATAAGTAGTAATATTACTATTATTGGAAGTAGCAGTAGTAGTAGTAGTAGTAGTAGTAGTAGTAGTAGTAGTATAGTAGTAGTTCATTTTAATTTCATCCAGTAGTAGACCTATTAATTTTATTATTACTTTTATTATGATAATTATTATTGCTGTTATTATTATTATCATTATTTTTATTTTATTTATATGTATTATCATTATTTTTATTATCATCATCATCATTGTATGTAGATTATACTACATGTAGATTACACAGAGCCTACCATAATATGTATATTTTCTCGGACGTAGTAATATATTATCCATCCAAGTAAATTGTTAATATGTATGTTTTGTTCTATCACAACTTTGCTGGTGGATATGAGCGCTATAAAAATGTCCATTGCTGTTATTAGTATAGTTATTATTATTATTATTGATATCATTGTGATAAATGTAAATTACACTGAGCTTGGTCATAATGTATACTCTACCGGGCGCTATAGTATTATCTCTCAAAGTAAATTTTGAATATACATGTATGTATATGTTGTTGGTTCTGCACGATTCAGTGATTGTGTACACACGCAAGTGCACTATACACGAAATGTGTCTAGCGAACCGTAATTCAACAGTCAATAATACGGATGTTCTCTTGTTTGTTGTCTGTTCGTACCAGCCCGCAAAACTAACAGGGGAAATACATAATGCATAGTTCATGAAACAGCGCTGGACGCATACAGAAGTGTGACATCATACTGGCCAAGTTCTTAAGGTTGCTGGGGCCCGTTTCTCGAAACCGTCATACGACTAACTTCTTGACTAAATCAACGCTTGTAAGGTATACTTGTCCGTTATACACGTTTCAAGTTCGCAAATAATTTAATAAAGGACAACACCCTGATTAAGGAGTTATAACGCCTCTGCGACCCTGTCATAATCTATGTCATAACTCTGATGTTTAGAACCAGTAACCTGGTCCTCTACGACGAGCGAATATGACGTTAGCAATTTAGCATTTCGGTACTATATACAGGGTTAATACCAAAGGGTGAGTTTCTCTCTATAAAATGTTCGAATGAATTACAAAGAGAGAATATAAAAAGGTTCGTAATTCCGGACACTCAAATTGCCCATTATCAAAGGCCTACAAGATGGGCCTATATGAAAAACTATATCTTGATGCATTTGTTATTCGAAGAACCCTATTATCAAGTAACTTCAGAGTCAAGAGTTGAATTAATCTTAACAGGGACGTTCCGGGGGGGGGGGGGGGCAAACCCATAAGAAGCTTTTGTCTGCAAAGTAAGAATTAGTTGCCAAGACTTGGCTGTCAATGATTCGAATATTGACGCCATTTTTGTTTTAGCAGAACATAATCCGACTTGTCGGATCCAATTCATTAGGTCGCTCTAATACCTTCCGGTCTTTAATTTCGACACGACTAGTGTCGACTTCCTCAGAGCCGAACGTAACAGATAACGGTGTTCTATTGATCGTATGCCAATATATTATGGGGAATATGTGTACACGTCATTTAAGGAATATCTAGGTTTGTGCAATTGAACATGATGGTCCAATCATGGAACTATTCGTTAAAAATTTATACTTACAGGTGTGTGGGGAGCACATCTCCGGAAAAAAAATCTCTGACTAGCTGGAAAAATAAATATAATCAAATTTCCAGGTCCGCTTTTTTTAACGCCCCCCTCCCCCCCCCGCTTCTTTGTTTAGGATTCGATGTGAGAGGGGGCACTTGTCCCATGACCCCCATCACTATGCTAGTGTATAGTGTCACAATGTATACGACATGTTTGCGGCATAATGAAAGCTGGAACTGAAGCTGTCGACGATCTTGACTTTGCAGAAGACTTACTCGAAACAGCAATAAGGTTCAAGTTCCGATTCAAATCAGAAACGTATGAACAAAGAGCAGGTGAAAGATTTAGGAAATCACCATAAAACACTTTAGGGAAGAAAAAGTCGATAAAATTTAAATCCACTTGTGTCTCTGCAAGAGTAAAGCTAATATGTGTGGTTATCAGCAATTGCCTCGCGTGGGTCTAGACACTGAGGTGCACTGTCATCATGGGGGCGGGGTCATCGGTCTTAAAGATAAAGTTGAGTTCTGGTCATGCGATTGCATTGGGAAGGAAACGGTGTGATCAGAAACGTTGATAATGTAACATAAATATAGGTGTGTACTGCAAGGTTCTGGAATCATCAGAATGATAGAAGTTTTGCCCAGTCTTGGTAAAGTAACAAGCACTGTTCATAGAAAGATGTATATGGGACTACACAAACTTTTGGCATAAAAATGTGGGCCTCATCTTTAAGCTTGACATATTTAGGCAATTATGAGGACATTTGAAGAGCCCTGCTTTTCAGGAAACATTTTGTTCTCAGATGTTCTTCCACACTTGCATAATAACAATGATAACGTCAACTCTCTCCTGAACTCAACTTTGAGACAGTTACCGATTAGGGTAGGTGATTGGAGGGGGTCCTATCCTATGTTTCTCCTGTTCAGTCTTCCCCTTTTTAAATTTATTTCCGTGTCACTCAATCAGGGGGATGCCCCCGTCTCGTGGCACCTCATCTATTCCACTGGTTTTTGGACAAGATTTAAAGAATATTGCGTGATGATATAGCCCTGGGGAAAAGTTGGTGTAGATCAATGTAGTCGCGGGCAGTAATTGTTTATACTCGATATACGATTGAGCAAATTGCAGTTAAAACAGAGATTTTAAACACGAGCCAGTTGTTGACTGTATATTAGATCAGATTCATAAAAATAAATGGCTTTTAACGTCTTTGCGTCATAAATAGGCGAAAGCGTACACAAGTCATAATTACCTTCAAGGCTTGTTATTAGTCACAATTGAGAGATACTATTTTTGTTTAAACTACACATTTTACATGCATGATATCGGCAAGAGTACATAATTCTAGTCTGTTTAATTGGACATAATGGAGGTTAGAAATTAACAAATTACTGTTTGAACTTCACTTATAAATTAAACCCTATCCTGTTAAACGCCTTAGTATGAAAATAGTACCTTGTTGCTTCTGGTTGTGGATATATATAGAGACCTAATTTGGTTATGCATTTACAAAAACAATATTAATAGAATGACTCATAAGCCTTTGTACCCATATTTAAAACAGTGATATTTTGTGGCATTGGTATTTAATACTGAAAGTCATTTAGAATTATATTTCAGTGCCAAGTGCCATTCGCCATTTGCCATTTCACAGTTTAACAAAAAACGAACATGATCGTGAATAAAATACTATAAATGTGAGTGAAAATGTTTTCAACATTTCGAAAGCTATTTTAAAGCGCAGTTGGACGTTATCAAATCTGATGTGCGTTCTAAAACTATCTATAATTCCATTCCTCTTAATTAATAGTGGAGAGGGAATTAATCTGTTACTATTAAAATTTTAGTTCTATTTTCTATCTTTGTTTAATTAGTATTCTATTTGCTTTCGTCTTATTTATAGAGTCACCATGCATCGCAAAACACGGCTGAAGATAACGGATCTTAATAAACACCTGACATGTTCACTGTGCAAAGGATATATTGTGGATGCTACAAGCATCATCGAATGTTTACATTCATGTGAGTATATTAGTCATATAGTTCTCGTCTCTCTGGATTTGAATAATCCCCCAAATAGATAACAAAGAAATAAAGAATAATGGAAGAAAAAAAAATAAACAAACGAATACAAAAAAACTAGCTAACTATCTATCTAACTAAGTAACTAACTTCACTATATACCTCTTTGTTGGTCTTAGTTATAACGCATCGTTTCTTTTCTTTTCGAATTTGTCTCCGTATGTTAACTTTTCTTCAGCAAATCTTTACACCCCCCTCTCTCTCTCCCCCTCTCTCTCTCGCACTCCCTTCCTCCCTCACATTCCCCTCTCTTTTGATCTGTATGTCACTTTCATTCCGATCTCTCTATAATTTTCTTTTTTTAATACATAAAGCTCTCTCTGTCTCTCTACAGAGAGATGGATAGGACATAACAAGTGTGAAGAGTCAAATTTTCATGCCGCAAATAAAACGTAGGCTACATCGTACTAAATTTAAATAGTGGGGTGTCAATGTAAATAAAGTGATTCAATATACATGTAGGCTATTAAAGGGCGTCGGCTTATCTTCATATTTTTCTTTTGTTTTGAATGCAGTTTGTCGGAGTTGCATCGTTCGATATCTGCACACCAGTAAGCAATGCCCGGTATGCGATACACAGGTTCACAAGACTAGACCTCTACTAAATATCAGGTAACACAATGTTTGTGTTTTCATATTCTGTTAGCACCATGCAGTCGATCGTTATCAGAAGAATAACCCAAATAAAGAAAGAACCATAAAGATAATTAATTTGGTGGATCCGAGAGGGTGCATGGGGGCGCGTGCCTCCTTTCAAACCCAAATTTGTCATACTTTTGTGTTCTTTTATCTCAGCCAAATATGGGATTAAAACGAACCTGAAAAGGAAGAATCCTTCCTCTCCTTGCCTGAATTTTCTTGAATGTAATTGTCCTTGAGAATCCCCGATCTACCGCAGTATATGGTATACTCGGAATGAATACAGTGATTGATCAAGTTGCTTGTTCCTATGACACTTCAGTTAAGGATATTTATCATTTATTTTATTTCTTTTTTTAGTGAGTCATGCAAAGTTATATATCATTATTGTGTTTGTCAACGCATCAATGTTGGCCACTTTCGACACAGCTTATGTTCAATCAAGAGCAGACAGTTTTCATGTGGGGGCTTAAAATAACTGAATGAAGATTTGTATTTGTATAATATTATTGTTTGGATTCTATAATTCTCCCCAAAGAAAGAAAATAAAGACTTACAATTTTCACCGAAAATTCGTTTGATTTTGACTTTTTTTTTGTCATGCGACTCGAGTTAACGTTCTTCATAACATCCGCAATAATGATGTTGTCATTCGATATTTACATATCTTTTCTTTGTTTTCGTATTTCTATACTCCCTATTTTGGTTTTCTCTCTTCCCTCGTTTCTTTCTGTTTTAATCGTCAACTCTTTCTCGTACCTTTAGTTACTTTCTTCGAGATGATTTTCATTTGCAGTATTTAAACTTACTTATTTATATATTTTGTTTGATTATACTAACAGATCTGACAAAACTTTGCAGAATCTCGTGTACAAACTGGTTCCAAGCATGTTTAAAGGTAAATAAAAACAATGTTTTTCGAAATTAATACTATATACATGTACATGTATATACATACAGCTCGTATAAAGTGCCCACGGAATTATGGAGACAAAATATGAAATAGTCCATTTGGTTTCAAATCAGCTTTGGTCAGAGTCGGTTGACAGGTAGAGAAAGAGCTAACCACGATACCACCTCATGTAGATTTTATCCAATTCGCAAACGATTTAAGGAAGCAACACATTCTAAATTACTTACTGCCCCAAAAGATGCTTATGAAAATAATCTCTTCTTTCGAACCAAACTAAACGCTCTCGGATTTTTAGTAGACCATGTTCTGAGAACTTCAGGTTGGAATGAAATCCCAGCGTGCGAGAATTGTATGCACTTATCAAATCCACTGAATCCGATATATAGTCCATGGGCCAAGACCAGAAATGTGGGTTATTAGTACCATGCAAGGTGGCAAGAGAACCGAAATGCATTGTAAACAGTTATGCCCTTGTACACAAGACGTCATATTGGTGACGTAGAAATGCTCACTGACTAGCGTGATCTGTTACTTTTATGTGACATTACATTTATAAACAAAGTGAATGCAAAATACAAATGTATGTGAATTACTACGAGATTACTGGCTAATTGCCTTCACAGACATAATATAATTTACACACTAATAGCGCAATCAAAATATCGCCTTGTGCCTCGTGGTGGACGGCGGTCATTATATCCCCCGTTGCACATGCATCGTCATTTCCACTTCATTATTACTCACGCTAAGCAAACCAATAAAGGCAATTTAGGTAAACCTTAAAGATGCAATATAGTAAGTGCTCAGTTCATTGTATATGAACTTAGTGTATGATAGCCCTCTCCTGGTGCGTCTAAGACCTTGATAGTCCCTGACGCAGTCGTACGTCAGAAGCGGCATTCCTCTTTGACATTCTATTTGTAAAATGGAATGTAGACAATTTAGGTGTTAAACCTTAAATTTGCATCAGAAAACACAACAGTAGAAAGTATGAATGTTTTTATTGTTTTAAATTTTACTTCTTTCTCTCTACAGGAGAAATGAAAAGGAGAAGAGAGTTTTACAAGTCACACCCACAAGCCAGTAAGTTAATCATTCGACCCTTTCTTTCGAGGGAATAAGTAACCAGAAATTGTAAGTAAAGTACCAATGGACAGTAAACAGCCGATTGAGAAGTGCATGCATACGGCAAGTCCAAGGTACTTTATCCGGTACGTTACCAACGATATTAAAGAATGTAGTTTATCTGATGATTGTATTAAGTTCAGAGCCATACTATTAGCTTTGATCAAATGAAGAATAGTGATACATTCGATGTTAATTTTGTTCCATTAAAATTGGTAACGTATGGTGTAACAAATAACCATAATACATTTCATTCGCTCATTACTAAGATATAGTCACTCGGTACCTGATTGAAAGTTTGAAGAGTTAACATTTTTTAAACAACCAAACTGAACGAACTTGTGTTTTGCAGTCATCTTTGCAATGTATAACATAATTAATTGAGACAGAAAGCTTAGTTGTGCTTCTTATGAGCAACATTATCATTTTCACCATGTATATTTGACTTTAGGTACTAGCCTCGCACAGACCGTATCCAGAGAAGAACGGGGAGAGATGGACGAACAAGAGCTCATAATTTACACCGACGATGAACACCTTAGCCTCTCACTCGAGTACTATCAGCAGAGCATTCACATACCCAAACCTAAACCAGCCGCCGCCGCCATTACGCGTCCCGTCGGTAACGGGGACAACGCGTCAACCAGCAGTAGCAGCGGTAACAGCAGCTGCAGTGATACGAGCAGTGAGAGCGGCGGAAGTAACATAGACGTCGCTACTGGCAGCGCCACTGGTTGTACCGCTGCTAGTGGGACCGCCGCTGGTGGGAGCGCCGCTGGTGGGAGCGCCGCTGGTGGGAGCGCACCCGGTAGCAGTGGAGGAAATACCGCAGCGGCACCGCCGATCGGAGATACACGAGCCGTGGTGAGCGCGGCGGTCACGGCGGCACTGAAGGCTGCGGTTAGTGGTGCGAAGCCGGGTGGCAACGCTAAGGCACCGGAAGAGAAGCGGGGAGTTCAAACAGATGCAGCTGAAATGTTGGCACAGGAGCGATTAAAAGGAAAGCCGAACGGAGCGACGACGTTGAAAAGTAGCTGCGGTCCGATAAATGGCAAGACGAAAGCGAACGGTGACGCTAACGGTCTCTCTGATGAGGTAAGCCATGAAGGTCTTTCACAACATCGAACTTTTAATAATTTAATTTGAAGGCAGAATGAAAACGATAAGGCCTACAACAAAAAAATGGTGTATTGCCCTTTAGGTGCCAAAACATGGGTCGATCGGTCGGAATTAAAAAAAACTTTTTTGTTTTGTTTTGGTCTCACTTCGGGCTGATATTTCTCAGTTTTGAATGCTTTAATACATATTTTGTATAAAACATTGCTTTTGTTTCCGTATCATTTATGAAATATAAATTGTTTTGTTTAATCATAGATTGTTGATAAACGGTATTTGAGATGTCCTGCAGCTGTTTCCATTGGACACATCAAAAAGTTTATCCGGCACAAGTTTGGATTATCACTAGCCTACCAGGTTTGTCCGCCCTCTTTGTCATTTCTACATTTCCATTCTGTTCTCGTCTACATGTACTTCATTTTTCATCTCCTCTTTGCAGGGATATACTCTGCTGCTGCCTTCGGTCTGTTCCATACCGTTGTAAAATATTACCCTTTTTTCGATTCTGGGAAAATTTCCCCTTGGGCTATCACCCCCGTCAGAAAAACAGCAATTGGAGAACTACCTACAACGACAATTGCGCGTGGAGTACTACTACAGAAAACTTCACCTAATTTGTAGGGGTTGTTTACCGAGATCTTTGTTCTTCCGGTAGTTGTCCGGGGATTTTGTACTTGTTGTTGTTGTACGGGCGTTGTTCTGGATGTAAGTCCGGGATAGACTCCGTGATAAGAATTAACTTTTTGGAAAATCACACAATATATGTCATGAACACGTCGTTAACAGTGTTAACAGAGATTATTATTGTCAAAGGAATCAATCTAAACGTTTAGAAATGTGCCCCAAATATCTAATGAGCACACGACGTTATAATAATCTTGATGCTGGGATATATTATAATTGCGGTTTTTCAGAAAGCATTCGTTCTATACTTCACACTTTCCCGTCATGTATGCTCATAATCTAGATATAGTTGATGAGAGATAAATTCACGTGCATCACTGAATACTTAATTCAATCCAACAACCTTCTCCAAAATGACATTTGACTCTTCACGTTCCACGCGCAACATATCAAGTTACACAAACGGAAATTTCGTATCAAGTTCATTCACATCTCTTTCTTGAAATGTAATAAGGTCGGGGAGCTATACATTACTTCGTGCCCCAGACACAACAAGGAGATCGACACCAGTCCGGTCCTTTTAGGATGATTCAAAAGCTTATCCAGTACCCCTTCTTATAACGGTCACAACTGAGTAAAAATATCTGTACCAAAGAAATAGTTTCTAACTTTGCAATTGATTTGGGGACTTGCGACCAATCCGGATCAATCGCAACCCTTTCATAAGACATGGCTCCGGAATGCTTGAAAATAGCAAAAATCTACTGTTCTTTCAAAATACAAAGAGGACGTAACTGTAGTTCAAAAGGCGGCGGCCTATTTTTCTCCCTTCTGGTAATCCTTCCATGATATATAATTGACTATTTATTGACGATGTGATGAAGTTTGTTTAAGTTTTATTTATTCCAACTTGATTTCCAGATTGAAGTGATGTACAGAGGTAGTGAGGATGAACTTCTACCAGACGACTACACATTAATGGATGTAGCTTACATTTATACATGGGGTCGGGTAAGTGTCAAGTCCTAAGGCAAAAGAGAGACGGTTCAATGATGTTCAGAGCGTATTGTTAATCAGGTGTATGTTAGCTTTTTGGTCCTAACACCCAACCTGATGACATTTCTTTGTACCGTTACCTCCAAAATACAAGTCTCGGTCAATGTCATTACAATTACCCCTTGTACCCATTTGGATATGGATCAAAATCGGGCTGTTTATTACCTCCCATACAATAATGCTGCAATTTAAAGAACGACACAATTACCACCAATGGGTCTCGCTCGGTTCAGAACAATTTACTTAAACAAAGGAGCTAAAGCTTGAAATGTACAATGTTATATTCATAGATGGCTGTATACTGAAATTTGCAGTTGAAATACCATGTGGATAACTTATAGTCACTTTACACAGATTATTTGCTACCATTACAACTTCTGGCAAAATTATTTATTTATAAGACTAAAAGTCATTCCTTCTGCATAGTTTACATTCAAAAGTTACAAGAGTATTATGTAGTTTCCGCCTTATCGTTCGCGAGCCTTTTTAGACGTTGACATCCTTGTTAAAATTGAAATCTACAGAACAGCTTTGTTTTGTCTGGCATCGACTCGCATGTTTGGGTTTAGAAAGTAATTTATCCGTGTTTGTTGGCACAATTCCTAAATCAGACCTTACTTTCTGAAGAAGAAAAAAAAGGTGTCGAATGCGGGAGAGAGAGTTCGAGAGTTTAGAAAACAAATCCCACATACCAACCTTGCACCCAACAAAGCACATTACTTGGAAGTAGATTTTTTGTCGAGATAAAAACTACCTATACCGAATACAACATTCTAGTCGGCCATTTAATTTCGACACATACGGATGGGAAGGGTATATTGAAACAGTTCTTAAGTAAACATTATCAAGAGTCTTTTGGAATCATATTTTTCGATGTTAAGATATTATTGTTGCATACTGGAGGTCATTGGCGATGTAAGCTCTCTCTGGGTATTTTCGTATAGTAAGACCAATCACTCTTAATATTAGTTGTAAAAACTTGCCCAACGTGATGTGTTCAACAAAATTTAGAAAAACTTTATGTCCGACTTGGGAATTGTTTTAGCCAATCACGATCATTGTTCAGCATAAATTGAGAAAACACATCTCTGGGTTAGCCATGATAGTACTCAAAGATCCGTCGCACACAAAATTACCCTCAGTTCTTCCAGTGAATAAATACTTTAATACACTACTACTTCACTGTTCAACCGGAACAGATTTTAAAATTGTCACATCTGCAGTAACGAAAGTTTTAAAGGAAAGCCACATCCTGAATCTGTGGTTGTAGTCCAAAACGTCATTTGGTTTGGACAGCAACTCGTATCACGGAGCATCAATATAATCAGACCTTGTGAAAACTAAAAAAAAACAGGACCTCCAAAAAGCTTATTTGGATCCAGTCATCGAGGAAGTAGTGGATTGTTGTAACTCCTTTGTTATGCCTCCGTTACGAAGTAGCCGGAGGCATTATGTTTTCGGGTCGTCCGTCTGTCCGTCCGTCCGTTCTTGTATCTGAAGAACCTATTGATGGATTCCTGCCAAACTTTGGTCATTTATGTATCTTGCAGAGCCGATGAATTGATTAGATTTTGGGGTCACGATGTCAAAGATCACAGGCTCATTATGTATGCAAAAATAGCTCGTGATCGCGTTATCTCAAGAACCAATCGATGGCTTCCTGCCAAACTTATATCATGTATGTATCTTGCAGAGCCGATGAACTGATTAGATTTTGGGGTCATAAGGTCAAAGGTCACAGGGCTCATTATGTATGAAAAAATAGCTTGCGAATGCATTCTCGTTAGAACTGAAAGATGGATTATTATCAAATTCATGACATGTATGTATCTTGCAGAGTCAATGAACTGATTAGATTTTGGGGTCGCGATGTCAAAGATCACATGCTCATTATGTATGCAAAAATAGCCCGTGATCGCGTTATCTCAAGAACAGATTGATGGATTCCTGCCAAACTTAGGTCATGTATGTATCTTGCAGAGCCAATAAAATGAGTAGATTCTGGTGTCATGAGGTCAAAGGTCATGGTGCGCATTATGTATTCAAAAATAGCTTGCGAATGCATTCTCATTAGAACTGAAAGATGGATTACTATCAAATTCAGGACATGTATGTATCTTGCAGAGTCAATGAACTGATTAGGTTTTTAGGTTCATGAGGTCAAAGATCAAAGGGTCATACATGTATATGAAACGAAGCTTGTAATCACGATATTCTTAGAACCTGTTAATGGTTTACAATCGTAGTTGAATTTTAAAAATTGCTTCTGTTTTGGTTGGTAAAATCGCTTTATGGCGGAGGCATCATTTTCGAATGCGCGCAGTCGAAGGTTCATCTAGTTTTTATTTACAGAAAGAGTCTTTTACATAAACGTCCGATTTTTGTTGTTGATTTGAAGAAAAAAAACAGAATGGCGCTCAAAGTCTTTTTATTTAGAACATACAGGTAGATTAATATTAATATTGTGTAAGAGTGGGAACAAAATGGCGTTTAAATATCTAGTTTTAACTCGTCTATAAAGGGCCTTTAGGGGAGGGGATACCGGACTTATCAGTTTAATGAATTACGAGAGAGGGGAGAGCAAAGCAATCCAGTGAGTGGAGGAGTAGGGTAGAGTTGGTATCAACTTCTTTCACGTTCCCCCTCTACTTTCTTTTTATATCTTCCTTCTCTCCTTTTTTCACAATTTGAGAAGGGGCACATACCCTCCCCTGTAGCTACGCCATTGCCTCCAATAAAATAATATATTTTTCTCTCGTGATTTCCATCCAAACAGGTCGGACCTTTGCCACTTGTTTATCGAGTCTACCAGCCGCTTTCCAGACCACTGAAAAGAACTCTCACGGACAAAAACACATCGGTCGTCCCGGAGAAAATACCAAAGAAAACGGACTCTTCTCCACACCAGCAGAAAATACCACCAGCAGCTGGAGCGAAACCGAAAGACGCTTCGCTGAACCAGGGATCGCAGGAGAACACATCACCCGCAATGACACCGGTTGTGCCGCCGGGTGCAGCAAAGTCGAATATTGCGTTGAGCATACCTACAATGCCCGTGTCTGTTGTTACATTGAACAGGTCATAGCAAAGGATTCTATCATCTCCCATACCTCTGGTCATTGGTACACGTCCGACAGCTGTGCGAACTCCCAGTCGTATTACCAAGGAGTTCTCACGGCGATCAACGTTAGAAGAACGCCAACAGTAAAATTCGCACGGTGTTCTCTCGGAGACTGTATGCGAGTAGTTTGTGCATGTTCTCAAAAGGATGTAAAATAAAGACTATTAAATTCATCCGGTGACCGACTGCGGCGTCGTTTGCGTTTCATTTTGACCACCTTCTGAGGTCGTCGAATAGACTTCATGCCATTACACTCTTAAACAAGAGGGGATTTGGTTACCGATCACGCGTCGAACATTATTGTGATCTATGTTGTTTTTTTTAATTTGGAGAGACGGTTGCGACTTTCGTTTAATGTCTAGCAACTTGTTTCTGACCAGGCTAAGACATGCTGCTTCCAGGATGCAAGTATCCACTTCGGAATGCAGTGTTTCATTGCTGGGTATACCCCGGTCACACCTACGAGACCGACATCAGATGGCACCAGATCAAATAAAATGGTACATCACCTTGAATTGTCAAGAATCGGTCAGAGAACGGTTTGGAGTCGATTTGTTTGCGGTGTGACCGAGGTCATATGATATGAGTATAGTTTCAAACAAACAGAACTTCGAGCTGTTTCGAAAGTTTCTCTTTGACCTGAGCAGTATGGAGTGATTAAGATTGACCTGTATATCTGGACTATTTCGGTACAACAAGAAGACAATAAGCTATTGCTTGTTAGCTGATGAGGAAGGGTGGAGGATGGACCCATGGTTTCTGTACAAAATAATTTTCTGTCGGGTCCTTAGTCCTCAATTAAGTGCAGTAAAGACAGGATCACAATCAAACTGTTTCGATGAGGAACAGTTTCAATGTCTTGAAAGTGTGTGTTTGTGTTTTTGTGTGTAATATCCAGAACCGTCTAAAGGGAAAGACTTTGTTTGTTCTTTGTTTTTCACTCATGGGGAGTGGTTTTTAACACTGGATGTGATTTTGGGTCAGGTTTTGGTCTTAATATCTTAACCCTATTCTGACTGGGCTTTCTAAAAGCAAGCTTTAAGATCTTTGCCACGGAATATCCAATCGAATCGACGCGACTTTTGCACGGATATTGACACGCATATAAAGAGTACCGCTCACATGATCCTCTCCCCCCCCCCCCCCCCGCCCCCACCCAGTCAGAATAGGGTAGAAATGATGTCCATGGTGACGTTTACGATATAGACATTGCATTGCATATTACATCGTATCTTTATCGGATAAATTTTGATCTCTTTCTTTATTCCATTTTAGCGAATCGTAATATTTATGACCGGATTTTGTTCTCTGTACTTGTTTTCCCGCATTTCAGCGCCTGCTCATTCACCAGAAGTATCTTTATAAAATGTCTTTTTTTGTAATCGAGATGTTCATAAAAACGATGCCCCTTTCCCCGGTATTATGGATCCCTCACTGTTACAGAGTAGAAGCAATGGAAGAGAATGTAAAGGCAAAAAGTTGGTGTCGCACTAAAATATTTGTTCTCCTTTGAATTTTGATGAAATAAGAATGCATCGGAAATGTAATCAATATTTTACAGATAAAGCACAGCGGTTATGAAGAATGATTACTTATTAAAAACCTGTTCAAAATGATAGCAGATTATTGTCGTTTACCCCTAAATTTCTATGATCTATGATCTATTAATCAAAAATGTTGATTGACTTTATGCAATATAATATGAAGGAAAAAAATAATATTATTCATCCCTCTGTATTTCCTCAAGCATGGAGCAAAGTGCTTCTGAAGTATTCTGAGAGATTATTAAGTATCGTTTCCTCTTTAATTTCTATAACATTTGAGTTAAGTTTGGAAAAAAAAGACTTTATCTCTGTTAAATCCAAGAAGAAATACAATGGACGTAAAGTATTGTTTAAGAAAAATGTGTTAACGAAATGGTTAAAGACTATTGTCTTGTCTGTTTTTAATATTTTATCGATGAAAGGAAATTTTATCTGAATTTATAGATTTAAAAAGCCGTTGTTTTAATGCATATTATCTCTCTTTTTTTACTCGAACATTAACCACAGTGGTGATGAGGTATTTTTTTAGAATAATATTAAAATGTGTTTAAAATTGTTAAAGAATATAGTTTTGTCCTCTTGATTTCTCGATGAAGTGAGAAGTGATCAGAAATGTTTAATTTTTAACTTGATCCAATAGTTCCTGTAAATTCATACTTTCCCTCTGTTTTAATCAATATTAAGCACAGTGGTAAGTAATTTAGACGTTTCTTTTTAGAATGAGTATACATGTAGATGTGTCCTCTGAATTTTTCTATGAAAGGTGAAATTATCAGAAATATTGAATCTTTATGTAATGCAGGATTGAAAAAGTGTTATCCTTAGTTCTATTAAAGTTATTATTCCCATGTTTTAATCATCATGAACCATTGCCACAGTCGTTTGTGAAAATATGAAATATTCTTTGAGAATAAAAAAACCTGTTCAAAATTGTTACAGAGTATATTGTGTTATAAATGCCTTTTGTACGTTGAGGCGTGCGTGTAGTTAAGATTAAAACAGACATGGTACTTCGGATACTCTTCACAAGATTGCAAAGGATTTTGAAAAATAAATCTAAGGCAATTTCAATGGTCTTCTTTTGAAATGTACGAACTACAATATTACGTATTCCGTACGTGCTTACTATGTGTGCTGTACAAAATGGTATTAAAATTGCCCTTGATTTTTCGAAAGGCTTTGCGATCATATGTACTAAAGCCTATGTTTCGTATAGTAAGTGATTATGTGGCATGCTTGTAACTTTCTTTTAAATTCAAATCATTTGTATTGAATCTAACAAACGTCAAAGTAAACAATTACATCGTCTGTATACATTCATACAAAAGAAACAGTTTGATTTTTGTAATAATACCTGCATATGCAAGATAGCGAATGTGTAAAAAATAAGATAATCTTCATACAAAAAAAAAAAAAAAAATATTGAGAGACATTTACAATAGGAAGCCTTACCAACATAACAGGCATGATGTATACTACTTTATTTTAAAGATTATTATACAAATAATGCACAGCAGTGAGGGCATTAGTAAGAATTACCCACACAAGGTACCTTTGGAACAGTCTAACACGCCTGAGGCGTTAGCCGAGGGTGTTTGGACTGTTTTGAAGGTATCAATATTTATTTTTTAAAGATAAATACCCTTTCCCACATAATTCATGTTTGAAAACCAATTTAGTATTACAAATTATTTTCTTGTTATTCCAAATGATCTGATTGCTATAACAAGCTTTTCATAGGAATGTTTGTTTTTTAAAGACTGCCAGGTGGATGATGATAATGACAGCGAGAAGTTGGAGAGGGAATATAATGGCGATAATGATGATTATGATGATGCATGGTGGTGGTGAAGATGATGAGAATGTTGGTAAGGATGATGACAGGGGCAACGGAGCGACTTCAAAAGTGGGGGGGGGGGGGGGGGGTCACCAACAAAAAACTTTCTGGGAAAAGGAGCACCTATAAAGGGAAATCTCAAAGCGAAAAATATACGATTTTGTAGACATTGGTATATACCCCTACACTGTGATTATATTATCAGACATGATTTTATACACCATGCAAGATATTACTTAGGGATCATACTTCGCAGTTGGGTGAGATGGTCTAAAAATTCATATGCGAACGAGCGAAGAGAAAATGTGCATGTTATAAAAGGGGTAGGGGAAACAATCCTGATGGGGTTGTAAGCACATTCTCGTAACGGAAGACTAAACGACCTTTGATAAATAACAACATTATATAATGTATAAATGCGAGCGAGCGTAAATTGCTCTCAATCGCTTGAAATAAGGGGCGCGTTTAATGATGAGAGGGAAAAGGGACACTTTTCGAAAGGGATAAAACACTTATTAGAAAAGAAAAGGGGCACGTGTCAAATTACATAGGGTAATTATCAGAGGTGAAAATTGGTCACTTCTTACATCTTCAAAAAGAGGCACTCACCACGGGATGAAAAAAGGTGAATGGGAAATGGACATTTGCCGACGGAAAAGGGGCACCCATCATATTTTGATAGGGGCATTTATGAAAATGGGTTAGGTCCCTTATTAGAAAAGAAAAGGGGCACTTATATATATATATATATATATATATATATCTTACGTATTTTTACAATTTGTGACCAAAACAAATTTCCATGTATTCTTGTGAATTTGGATGAATAAAAAGAATTGAATTTAATTGAGTTGAATTGTTAAAAGAGAAATTATCAGAGGTGTAAATGGGCACTTATAAAAATGAATAAGGGGCACTTATAATAAAGGAAAATGTGCTTTAGTTGAAAGAAAGACGCACCAACTAGATTTTAATAGGGGCATTTATCGGAGGTAAAAAAGGGCTTTTATGAAAAGGGAGAAGTGGCTCTTATTAAAAAAAATAAAGGGGGCACATGTTAAAATAAACGGGGCACTTATAAGAAATGAAAACTTAGGGGTAATTATGAAAAGGGGAATGGACACTTATAAGAATTAGGAAAAAGAGCATTTATTAGATAGGAAAAAGGGCACGTGTCAAAATAAAAGGAGCAGTTATTAGAAGTGAAAAGGGATACACATCAGAGATGAAAAGAGCACTTAGCATGGGGGGAGGTTAAGTAAAACGATGTCTCTGATTTGAATAAGAGCAATTATCGGAGGTGAAGGGGGCACTTATCTAAAGTGAAAAGGCATAACTTCTCGTATCTGACAAATGTTATTTACCAAAGATGAAAAGAGGCATTTGTGAGAAGTAGAAGGGGCTCTCTTTATGGGGGCACGTATCATTAGGACAAGGGGCACTAGTTAGAAAGGAGAAGGGGCACATGTGAAAATATAAGGTGCGCTTATCCGAGTTAAAAAAGGGTAGGCCTGGTTATTAAAAGGGGAAGGGGCACTTATTACAAAGAAAAAGGGGCACTTTCTTGTCAAGGTATAAGGGACACCTCTTTGATTTGAATAGGGCAATTATCAGAGGTGATGGGGGCACTTGTCAAAAGTGACAAGGGGCACTTCTCGTACCTGAAAAGGGCCACTTACTAGAGATTAAAAAGGGCACTTATGAGAATGAAAAATGGACAATTACTGCAAAGGAAAGTGGGAACTTGTTGAAGGGAAAGGGGCACGTGTCAACATTAAAGGGCACTTCTTACAAAGTTAAAGAGGCACTTTTCGTATGTAAAAAGGGGCACCTTTTGGGTACTTGAAACAGTGGGGGGGGGGCACTGTGCCCCCCTGTCCCCGTCTCTGGATAATGAATTAATCATATTTGTATGATGCTTAATACTACATGTACGTTTCTAAGCGCTTTACATTGTAATTATCATTACTCCGGTCATTGGGTACACTCATCGGCACATGATAGTGTACATGTCCCGCTCCACGGGTGTATTCCGACCATGGAGAAGCGAAGGGGAAAGGGGAGTAGGATGGTGATAATGATAAGGGGTAGATTAATTATGTGGGTGATGAGTATCATTGTCATGATGATGAGGAGGAGGATGATAATCAGAAGCGGTTCTGGAGGTTCAGGGGGGGGGGGGGGGCTCAAGCCACCTGTTCCAAACTAATTTGAGAGGCACATGTAAAAAACGAACGCACCTCACCCTCTCCCCCTCCCCCCTCTCCCCTCCCCCCTCTGATGCATGATGGTGATGTTGATTTTATGGAGGAAGAGGAGAAAGAGAAAAGGGAAACCAAAGATTGTGAGGAAATTTTGTGAAATTGTGCCTCTTAAAACGATTGAATTATTAATCAATCAGTTCCTAGTAAGCAATATCAAAAGGGTAAGATGACAAAAAAAATAGGGGATGAACAAAATGGTGGTGGTTTAGTGTGCCTACACGGATACAGCAGTAATGTAGTATACATGAACAATAGGATGGAGCCGGCGTACCTCTTCTCTATCCCTGCCCCCCCCCCCCAAGAAAAAATATATTATTTTCAACTACAATTAAAGACCGAACTGCACTGCTGGCTCCTCTTACGGTCTCCCTCCCATCCATCTCTTTTGTAATGGCTCTTTTCGTCACCGTACAATAACACACACTGGCGTACTGATGGGGTTGAAAATATTGAAATGTTGTTAACCCTAACCCTGGACCCCACGCTAATTTACGCTCAACTCGCTTCGCCCCCTACGCTGTACCTGCTCGTAAATAATTTACCCCCCCCCCCCCCGCCTCCCAGCTAGGCCCCTCCCTCACTTTAAAAAACGTTCCGCGTGGCCTGCATGTAACATGTAAGAGTGGTGGCTATGCCAAATTTTTTTCTACCCCAAAAAACGTTTTTGCTCATTACGCCACTGATTACACACATCAAAAATCACTCAAGCATATTTTTTTCTCACATATAATAACTCACTGAATACAACTACACTATCTACTGTTTCAAAGACACAATACTTTTTTCTCCAAACATTGGTCTCCAACTTCAATTATCAGAGTAGGCGTTTTTTTGCAGCTCAAGCTCTAAAATGGAAATTTCTGCAGAGATTCAAGAAGGTTTGCAGTTAGCTGGGAGCTCTGCTAGAGTACAAGATAAAGCCTTTGAGCCATTATTGCAGAAAATATTCTCAGACGTGTCAGAAACTGGTAGTAATGAAGATGGTGGTGAGTAGAGTCTAGGTCATAATTTTTTAATATACAATTACAAGTCCCATATGTTGAAATCTATGCTGGATAACGATGATGTAAGAATCATGAACACTCCCGATCATATGGATAAAATTAAAAATGCTGAATGATGAAAAAGATAATAAGAAGATGATAATGATGATGATAATAGTAATGAGAAACATGAGGAGGGGAAGGAGGAGGTCTAACATTACGGAGGTAAGAATGGATGAAAAAGAGTAGATCCTAGGCTAGACCGAAAGCTTCAGTCTCTATAATCGTCGGTTGTTCCACTGAGACTACGTCTGGCTCCACTAGACCTCCGGTTATAGAGACTGAACGACTGCCTATGCCAGCCTGTGTTGAAGATATTCGGCTAGATTTTAGCCGCTAGGCCCCTCCCACAAACATGACAAACTTGCCACGGCCGTATTGTTATGCCCCCAAAATCCCCCGAAATGTCATTTTACCTCGTGTATATCCAATTTTGAATTAGGCCTAGGCTATAATACATCGGTTCCACTTACTAACTTTATTGATATAATCCGTTTAATGGTCCCTTTTAAGGAAATTATGGGTCAAAATCGACATCCATGTTGAAAATCTTGCAAGCCGTGTTAAAACTCTCGCTGCCGTCAATCTCATCCCTTCTAGTCTACGCCGAAGGCAAAATGATTATGAAGGAAAAACTGTGCGCCATCTACACGTTCGTAATGGCGTTATCACAGTTTTTCCTCCATAATCATTTTGCCTTCGGCGTAGACTAGAAGGGATGAGATTGACGGCAGCGAGAGTTTAACACGGCTTGCAAGATTTTCAACATGGATGTCGATTTTGACCCATAATTTCCTTAAAAGGGACCATTAAACGGATTATATCAATAAAGTTAGTAAGTGGAACCGATGTATTATAGCCTAGGCCTAATTCAAAATTGGATATACACGAGGTAAAATGACATTTCGGGGGATTTTGGGGGCATAACAATACGGCCGTGGCAAGTTTGTCATGTTTGTGGGAGGGGCCTAGCGGCTAAAATCTAGCCGAATATCTTCAACACAGGCTGGCATAGGCAGTCGTTCAGTCTCTATAACCGGAGGTCTAGTGGAGCCAGACGTAGTCTCAGTGGAACAACCGACGATTATAGAGACTGAAGCTTTCGGTCTAATCCTAGGCATAAATAAATGGAGAGGTGAATGAAGAAATAAAATTTAAAAGTCAAGAGAAAGAGCACTTTACTCTTTATATTAGCAATGCATAGTCAATGCGTATTGACTTCTAGCGCTGTATACGTGCTGAGAGGCATCAATTTTGGATACACATGAACAAAACAAATGAGAGAAAACATTTTTTTTTGTTGAAATCGTTACTTTTGTAGTTTTGAATGCGATGCTCCAAAATCATGATTTTGTATGGTCAACACCATTGTGCTTCCTGCATAAGTGAGCCCTTCTCTAACTTGAAGTCAAAACTGCTTGAGCAAATCAGCCAATCCAGCGTGTTAGCTCAATGTACAGCGCTCTGTGCGTACATTTCTACGTGCTTGTGTTACTCATCCTCCTCTTATTGATATTAATGAGATCCTGTGCTTTTAGTAATCTTAACATTATCATCATCATCATTATCATTATTACCATAACATCATCTGTTTTGCTCTTGTGCAATGTATAACTTAGGCTCTGATTGAGAAGTTTTTCACATTTCTCAATAGTTTTTATTTGTATTTAGAATGATATTACCGGTAATGTACAGTATTTACCACTCTCATCCAAGTGCAATACAGTGTAAATGGTACCTAGAAAAAATTATTCCTTGAATGCTCAAGTTAAAGCACATTATGGCAGCTGGACTAAAGACAAGGTAACGGTAGTACTTAGTAATGCACCTTGAGCATCCCCAGGGATGAATATGTGCTTAATATTAATATAGCTACAAAAAACATGTCTCATATTTATTTTTTTAATTATCAGAATAGCAAATTATCATTCATTTTAGATGGAGCAGTGTCAGCTATCGAACCAGCAGTATTGAAGGAAAGCTATGCCTCCCTGTATACACTGGTGTTAGAAGCAGCTAAACATGATGCAGACAACAGTTCTATCAGGTGGGTAAAAATGATTGCAGGTGTAATATTGGTCTATTCAGTGAAAGTTATTTTTCCCCCCCTTTTTTTTTTGGGGGGGGGGGGGTGCACAAGTCTCATTACAGTGATCAAGTTGATGAAATGCAAGGAAGCAAAGAGACTGAGAGGAGGAGTGGGGAGGATGCTCTTTCCCTTTCTTTCACACCCACCTCCCTTCGCCAAACCAACATCATGCAAGGGTGTCAAAACTATCTTTAGAAGCATTTACTACACAGTATTCTCTTATTAAAAGTGTAATGGGAGTGAAGAATGTGCATACATTGTGTGTGGGTAAGCCTGAATCCGATGACCGGGGTAATAATGTATATATATATATCTGTAAAGCGCTTTGAGAGGGCCTTCGGTCCTGAAAAGCGCCATATAAAAACTAGCTATTATCATTATTATTAATCAGATGTTTGTTACAGTTATTATAAATTGTGCTTATACAGAATTGAAATTAGAAATCTTAAATAGTGCACTTTTTGCACAATTAAGTCCATCAAATTTGTTAAAGAAGAATTTAAGAGGTAGCTATGTGAATTCCAAAGTACTAAATATTGCTGAGTTGCATAACTATGAATGTCATGATACATTTAACAATGCTGTTGATTACAAGTTGTTTATTTGCAAAGCTGTTGATTATAATTGTATTCTAGTCTCAAGGTTCCCGGTGCTCACTTTTCTCAAGATTTAACTCAAATCCCATTTCCCCAAAGTATTGACATTCCTTGTGTTCATAGACCTACATGTGTACTGTATGGGACTTTACTCTAGATCTCCAGGAAAGAATTGTATTACAATTTTATATTATCAAATACTTTCGAATAGGACCTACAAATGCAATGGAACCAGAGGGTTGTACTTGCACTCATACGTATCAATATAGTTCTCAAATATATTTTTTAAACCTCATTTTCCACATTAAATTGTTAGCTCCATCTTAGAAGACAATAAGTTCAGTCAGGATAGGATCGATGTCTTCCTCAAGCATTTCCAGGAGAAGAAGCAAGAGATAAGATCCATGCTGAGCAACATCGGTCACACTCCTCCTCATATTGTTGATGTGGATTGGCGGTTAGACTTCTATCTAAAGGTATGTCTTGGATGCTCCAACACTTTCTCCAGTGAGATTTCTTTTTGCTTTTATTTTGTTAAAGATATAATGCTGGGTTTGGGGTAATGTAAACAAAATGCATTATTCAAGGACATGGGCTAGTTGTGTGTCATGAATTGGGCCAATGATCTTTGCATCCCAAGTCAAATGATCCAGCCATTCAACTTTGACTCCTATCAAGAGCAAAACTCAAAGAGAGAAAATGTGAATAAATCCTTCTCTCTTTTCTCATGACAGCAAGTATTATAAATAAATGCAATTATTGACCATCTGTGTGCTTTCACAGAGCTGTGAGCTAGTGTCAGCCTAGTTTCATCTTGCTAGCATCAATATGTATACTGTAGCCTGTCCAGTTACCTCTCCACTGAGCCAAGTGGCTTATTAGACACAACGGCCGTCTTCCATCGCCCAAGTTTCTCTTGTGCGCAATGAAGGCATGCAACTATCTTGCCTATGACAGCATACACACTGCAAGGAACATGTGCACGACATATGGTACACTGTCGATCGCGGATGTCACTGTGCTGCAGTGAGCATTGCGCTTATTTAGGTGTGAATCAATATTTAAAAATCATTAAGTTCCTATTCAGAACAGTCAGAAAGAATTACCTGAGCAAATTTCTTGCGGAAATTAATATTTATGAAAAAGTTATCGACGCTTGAACTTAGCCATGCAGCCCTACCATTATCAAAACAATAGACAACAAGTTGCATGATTTTTCAAAGGCAGTAATCGGATATGTTCCCCTAGAGATGATAAGTTTAGCATGACAAAATTGATCAAGATCTTTCTTGAGTTTCATAACTGCATGTGAGTGAAATTAGAGCGGAAAAGAGCAGGAAAAATGCATGATCTGATTTCTGAGAAAAACTTTAAATTATTTGAAATTTCTGAGTAGAAATGTAAGCGGTAAAATTATTTGTATCTCAAAGTGCATAAGATTTCATATTAGATCGTACAGGCAAATTGGTTTTCATTATATGATAGGAGTATTGCACTCAAAAGCATGTACTAATCAATTATATTTCTGTTCTCCATAATAATTTGGATAACGAAGCACATGTACTCCAAAAGATTTCTTAAAATTTGATAATTAATTCTATCTTTGAATCATGTTGATTATCAAAAAAGTTACTGTCACTCAATCATCAAGTAGGCAGTTTTTATGTAGTATGAGAAGAAGATTGTTACTGTTCTTTCTTGGGTCTTATTCTCAGAACAAGCACATCGATAAGATCAATCAGCCGACCTATCTGATAAACCTCAAGACAGAGCAGGGTCATCGAGGTGCCAAAGATATACAGTTTAGTTGCTCGCTTGAACAGTTACAGGTGAGTTGAGTTTTGTTTCAACTGATGATGATAGTGGTGGTGTTCGTGGTGGTGGTGTTCGTGGTGGTGGTGATGATGATGATGATGATGATGATGATGGTGATGGTGATGGTGATGAAAATGCAAGTGATGATGAGGATGGTAATGATGATGATGATGATGATTATGATGAGGTTAATGATAATGTTGGTTTTGGTGGTGTTGGTGGTGGAAATGATGATGATGATAGTGATGATGGTGATTTTGTTGATGATGATAAAGGTCATCATGATGAAGGTGATGATGATAATAATGAATGAGTAATGATGGTTATGATGGTAGTGCATGAGGATGATGATGGTAATAATGATGCTGATAGTGGTGGTGGTGGAGATGATTAGGATAACGATTATGGTGATGATAATATCACAAATAGTTTACCTAGTATTTAGGACTAAAAGCGGGACTGCACTACTTGTAGCTACTTGCGCCCTCTATATAGCAAACAATGCCTAAGCGGTACCCGTTGGTCCCTCATGATCTCCTTTTTCTTCTGCTACTTGAGAGCTGATTTGATGAAATAACCACCTGTCGGTGACCACGCAGAGAGGTCTTAGCTCTCCTGGCCGAACTAGTGCAGATTGGCTTTAACAGAACCTCGGACTGGAACAATTTTTCTAAATAACTATTGCAGTAATATTGTAGTCTTGACCAAATGAATTGATACCACTCTTTAATTTGATTTCTTTATTTTAACTTGATTATTGTTATATGTTATCTATATAACAAATGAACTGCTTGCTCCACCGTTAATACAAGAATATAATGTTCAAACGATTTTTCATACTAATGAAACTCATTGTTCTTTTTTTTCCTTTAAATGATTTCATGAAATTCATATTGATGGCATACATAAATTACATGTAGAACAAATTGTTGAAAATCTCTCTTCAGTAACCCCCAAAAACCCAGACAAGAAAATCCTCATCAATTTTACCAAATAAGATTGTAATGAATAAAACAAATGATTGTGTTTTTATCTTGCAGGACCTAGTTGGAAAACTCAAAGATGCAACAAAAAGCCTAGAAAAAGCAGCTCAAGGCTCATAGCAGAACAAACTTTTAGATGTAAATATACAGAGAGTAGTTTTATACGGGCGATAGCTGAGGATAGTAGAAAAATATTTTATAATATTACACACAACTTATGATAATTAATTCCAATGTTTCTCAAACCATTAGCATTTAAAGATGTTTTTCAAGAAAGCTAAGATTCAAACTGTCAACATTTGAGAAATGACAAACAATAGTCAACAGTGAAAATATAATATAGTTACAATTTCATCCTCCAGAAGTAAGGATGTTTGGTCTCTTCAAAGGCATGGTGCATGTAAGTTAAATTATAGATCTGTGTGTCTCTTTTAATTTAAGGTGATGTTGAGTTCTGGTCACTTGTTTACATTGTGAGGTTTTGGAATTGTAAAAATGATAAGATAGTGGCCCAGTCTTGATAAAATTCACATGCCCTGTAAATAGAAATGTGTATACATGACTACACAAACAGGTGGCATGAAAGTGTGGTCGACAACATTTACCTATTACTTGTCGTAGGTTGAACTTGAGGTTAATTGAAGAGCAATCTGTTTCAGGGGACAATTTTCTTATCTTACTCTTCACCACTGATATAAAAAGAATGGAAAAGAGCTGACAATTATTTTTTCAACTTCCCCAAAAGTCAAACATTCTCTATAACGCCAGATGCAGGCAAATTTGTGATCTTTATGTGCTCTTTCCTTTGTACTAGAAGTATCAGGTAGCTTCTGTATGAAATCCAATATGATACACAAAATATGTATTGACATGTGCTACTAAGTGACGTTTAAGTGACTAGTAGTGTATCGAAACATATGTAGAAATTTGACTAAGCTTGAAATATGTATATTAAGTTTTGATAGTGACAGTATTGACTTTCTGTATCAATGCGTTGCTTTAAAAAGACATAATTTGTATTGTGTCTTCAGATTAAACAAAAAAATCTTAGATATCTGTTAATTTCACAGCTCATTCATGTATAAGTATTAGCAAAAATATATCTTTGTGGAGTACCAGTACTCAAAGTAGTATTTCAAAAATGGTCATAGTTATAAAAGTAGGTGAAATAGTTTTAGTCATTTGTTATTGAATATGGCAAAAATGATCCCTGAATGAAAGATTATCAAATTTGGTAGTGTATTAAAGCCAATGGTAATTTTTTAAAGGAATAATCATATATAAACTCTATTTTGTACAAATAAATCTAATATACAATGTAGATATCATGTATAGAGGGGAACTTTTATAGTACCGGTATATGCATTACATTGTCCCCATCCACATGCCGCTTTCTTTAATTCTTTGCATTGATTTTAAACACTTATTTACTCAAAATCAAGTTTTTGGGTACTTTTCTTATTGAATACAGTCCATGGACCGTTGAAATGCCTTAGGTCCCTTTAAGTAGTTTTAATGACCACCCTTAATTACATCTAATGCTTTATCGCTGTTCATAAACGAGCATAACTACATGTAGCTTCTCTTTTTTTTTTTTTTACTGAAATAAAATGTTTTTTCTGTATTAGTAGAATTTTGAGAGAAAATTTGAAGATCACTCTAGCAGATTTACATTTTCTTTAGTCTGTTTTAATTTAGGATTGTAAACTAAAAATGCAGAGACGTTGACGAGCTATACATGTACATAAAGTACAATTATTTTGTATATACATTTATTCTAATAAAGACTATTATCAATAATGATTGAAGTTATTATTTTTAATTTTTTTTAGTTATTATTATTATTTTTTATATTTTTTTTTTGGGGGGGTCATTCCGCCCAAGCCCCCCCCCCCCTATAATTTATTACCCAACCCACTCCATTCCGTGTTTGGCCGCCCCTATTCACCGATTCATAATTATTGCAAAACTAACGGAAAGTTGTCATAGTTTACCCGATAAGTTATCCGTAATGCAATGTCAACCAACCTTTAAATGTCATAAATATATGTCATATAGGTATAGAAAGATCTATCACATCCCTTCTACGGCACACAGAAAAATGAAAAGAAGAAGAAGAAAGAGAAGAGAAGAAGAAGAAGAGGAGAAGGACGTTTGCTTCATGGATAACGTCGCGTTCAACAGAGAAAGCAATGACTGAAAAAATCTGAAAATAGCGAGAGAGATAGGAGAGGGAGAGATAAATAGTAAAGGAGTAGGAGAAAAGTGCAAGGAGAGGAAGAGGGACAGAGAAAAGGAGGGGAGAGGGAGGGGGTAGAAAGAGAGAAAAAGAAAAAATAAGGAGGTGGGGATAGCAAAAGAACAAAAGAAAATGAATGACGAAAGGGACATGTTAAATATTAATTAAAGGTGATCATAAGTAAGAATATGTTGCTGCTGCTGCCGTTGTTGTTTTGTTTTGATTGTTTAGAAGAGGTCCATTGCAGATGAGTCTTTGTATCTTAAAATTGATTACAAAAAATAAATTCTAGTGAAAGGCATATACTCCCTTCTCGCTTTGGATGAGTCACCGGACAAATGGAATCTTCTTGATTAATTATTTTCAAGTTAAACTATTTCATCAAAACGCAATAGAAAGTGATAAGTCACGAAAGGACTCGCTGCTTAATTAAAGCATCGTTGCTGTCAAATGAGAAGGTGAATGATTAAAGTTACATCTTGAAAGTGAAACTAAATTTACGATGTGTCCATTTAAGGGGGAAGTCCAGAAGCGCTCGCATGATACGTCTCAATGTTGCCATTTTTGTTTCACTAAAGAAAAGAGTTCGTAACTTTCCTATTTCTAATTTTCCTCAAACTTTCACTAATTTGTTTCTCTAATTTTCTGATTTTATGAAACAAACTTGATATCAGGGTGGGCTTCCCCTTTAAGAAAGAATTGACAGTTCTAGCTTCACATTAGCTCATCAGTAGAACTTCATGAACATGGTTATAACTACAATGTGATAAAGAATTGTGTTGGAAATTTTGAACAGTACATTTAAAAGTTTATCACTTCTTGTGTTATTTGCTGTCGTAAGGAGGGGGAGGCGAGCAAATATCTCTTACAAATGGAAACAAGAAAACCACTCCAAACGCATTGTTTTTATAAATGATTTATTATTTATAAATTCATAACATAAACATTCATGTTTCCTATGTCTAGGTGTCTTGATTTTGTTTTGTGAGAAAAAAATTATCTTGCAAATAGAAAGAAATTTACACTAAAAATGACTTATTTATGGATAATTTATTTATCAATTCATATTCCGAAAACAAAACTTATTCAAGTTGAATGACATGAATATGAATGGTCGGGAAACACAGAAACACTATAAGGTCTATTTCATATTCCGAAAACAAAACTAATTCAAGTTGAATGACATGACTATGTCTGTTCGGGAAACACAGTATATCGCTATAATGTTTTTTTAATAGGAAAATTCTCAACTATGTCAACAAACATTTTAAACAAACCCGCAGTGTAAACATCGGAATTTTCTAATTAGAACAACATTTACAAAAGGCAAATTCGTACTCTCTGAGGTGTATTAAATTAGCTGCGCCTATCGATGTTTATTTTTCTTTGGCGATATCTACCAAAGGCAAATTTTAATGTATGTGTTATATTTTCTTCTCTAATCTTTAGCTTATAAAATAAACACTGACGTTGTTTCGAATTTACAGGAGTCCAGTAATTAAATGTCACTGGAACCGATTTCGCATAAATGAAAGTATACACAATGAAACCAAGAAAACAAAACAAATCCGTATCGTTTAAGGGAATATTGGCAGATCCAGATGGAAGCAACAGGGGCACCAGTCCCACTCCCCCTACCCCGGCCCTTGTTAAACCCAATATTGGAAAATACTTTGAGCACACATCAAGTACAAAACAGAAATGTGCCCCTTCATTTTCCACAAAGAAGGAATTCTGAATCTCCGGAAACAACAAGTTGAGCCATATTTATTGGTATATCGTCATTGTCGCCGCCACCACCCCGCCACCACCGTCGTCGCCTTCGTTATCGGTGTCGGTATGAGAGGCTTTTCTTACTTGTGCCCCGAACAGGGAATCCTGGATCTATATTTTGAACGTGTAACATAACTTCATTCTTAAAACCGGGACAATAAAATAACTATGCTACAGAGCTGCCAACCAGTAAGTTTTTATCGTATTTCGTACGATTTTTAGAAGTAAATACGATAGTACGATTTTTCCTCAATAAAATACGATATTCCCCATTCTCTCCTGTAAATTATCCTGCAAGCATCTCACATCGGCAATTTGGGGATGTTCATTGGTTCATGGAACACACCAGTCATGACGAAAACATGCATATTCAACCAATGGTCCATAAATGTCTTCCTGTATGTAGGAACTTATGCAAATTGGTAACACCCCCCCCCCCTCCCCCCCCCCCAAAAAAAAATGTACTATGTTCGTGGTGAGAAAGTACTTTTTGGGGAAAAGAATAGGATTTGTGTTCAGTTGGGGTTGGCAGCTCTGCATGCATGCATCTGTGAATTATCAAAAGTTGGTTGATAGTATTAAAAAAAAACACGTGGATGAACATTATGTACCTATAATCACAATTAAACAATCGATCGTAATCATTACAGCGATTTTCTAAAGTTGCAATTTGAGAAGTGGCGTACATGAAGCATGG